>JAABNY020000039.1:31019150-31034627 GCA_015164015.2 Brevimyrus niger
ACCAGACTCAAAGGGGGAGCCCATCCTCCAGGGGCCGGCAGGGAGAGTCAAATACAGTAAAATTTGAGACACAAACAACATGACAACCAGTGCCAACTCTCCCTCCGATTGCCAGGCAACCAGGAGGCCGGGAACGGGTCATACAAGGAAGATGACATGGGCAGAACAGCGAGCTGGATGCATGGACGTCATTGATTGTGGCGAAGTCACATGTTGCAGGGTGTACTGGACATCTTGATAGATTGAGGTCTCCAGACAGCACCCCCTAGGAGGAGTAGGGGAAATAAAATATGCAATTAGTCAGGTAGGGGAGACTAACTGCAGTGCTAACAGTTAGATGAGTGCAATATAAAGTGCAAAGTGCAAGCTCCGGCAGATATGGCTATGGAACCACAAGTAGGAGGAAGAGGCAGGTCTGAATGCAGGCATGGGGAGTCCCTGAAAGCTAGAGTGACAGCACTGTCAATTCAGTTTATCCAAAGCCAATGGCACCGATCCCCACCCAGCTCTACACCTCACACTATAAGTTTAACTGGGAGTGAGTAGTTAGCTAGAGCTAGAACTAGTGTCCCTATAAGCTAAACTAAACAGGTGTGTTTTTAATCTAGATTTGAATATTAAGAGTGAGCCTGAAACTCGCACTTCTGGTGGAAGACTATTCCACAACTGAGGAGCTCTATAGGAGAAAGATCTGCAGCCTGCCGTAGGTCTTTCTACCCTGGGTACTAACAGATATCCCGCACCTTGAGAATGAAGCAAGCGTGGGGGGGGGGTTGTATGAGGTCAGCACTGCTCTTTACACCACTGCATCTGACGCTTTGCATTGCCCTTGGTGATATAAGGCTTGGATGAAGCTGCTCGGCCATGGAAACACATTTCATTACGTTCTCTATGCACTGTACCTGAGCTAATCTGAAGGCCACATGAAATCTGGAGGTCTGTGGCTATTGACTCTACAGACAGTTGGCAACTTCCATAATTATCACTAGGGCAAATAAGGTCAGTCCCTTGTTTTAAGTATCAGTGAAAAGGAGGTAAAAGAAAGAAAACGAGCCAACATCAAATGTAAAGCAATTAGTCACCTGGGTGTTATTGCTAAACATGATGTAGCATGGAATAGCATAACCATGTGGAGGTTATTTTTCATAAACAGACATTTGTCAACTTCTCTCGCATTTTGATTTATATATTCATGACACAGGAATTTCTGTAAGTCAACAAAATTCATCTGTAGGCTTCTTCTGCAATAAAATTGTAATAGTTCCCTAATTTTGATCACAGTACGTTGTTCTTTGAATTCCTTGTTTATACCTTTTACTTTGTGATGTATCATAGTTTTCACTGATGAAATATTATTTAAATATATCTCATTCATGGGAAAATAACTTCAAATTCGGATAAGCAGTGACTTTGTGAATTACAAAAATGTTACATATCCTCTAACATTAATCACTCCTATAGGTGCTGCTTGACACTAGTTGCCCTCTTTTCTGTTGGATCATTATCTTCAACTGACCGAGAGTTGCATTCATGTTAGTGGTATATTACTCTGCAACCACTTTTTCGTGGTCTTGGTTTCAACTCAGAATCAGCTTGATTGTCTCGATCTCTGACATAGAGTACTTCAGGTTTTATTCCCAGACCAGTCATGATCACTCATCAAAACCCCTTAATATTTAATATTCATATGTTTGTTAACCTTGATAACCCAACAAACGCAAAATGCATTGATTTTCGCACCCATTAGTCTCAGGTTTGTAACTTTGGATTGGTATAACACATAGACATGGATCTCAAATCTTTGCAATTGAGAGAATTTACTCGATCCAGTTGTCCAAGGTGCAAAGTTGTGCACTAAAATATTCCAGAATAATCATGTGTGCAATGAGGTATACATTTTAAACATTTTCTATGAAAAAGCACTCCTAATAATCTACAAAACATTGGTATTATTCATATTAGACGGAAAACAAATCGCATATCCGCATATTACATATACCTTAATAAAGCATTGTACTTCATTAAGAAAGTATTATAATCATGGCAATAATTGTTCATAAAAAGACATAACACATTATAGTCATATGTATGTTATACATTATTGGCGTTCTATTAGAAATAACAACAAAACACAGCATTCTATTTAGTAGGAAGACAATTACTGATATTTTCGCAATATTTATTCACAAAAGTTTGTATATGTGTCTGATGTTGAGCTCTGCCAAAACAAAACACGCCCATCGTACTACATTTAAGCACAATGACGTGCTGCCACGTTGGTATGTTGTTTGAGGCTAAAATGCCAACTAATAATTGCATTTACAAATTTCAATTTACCAATCATAGTGTCACGCCTTGCTCCGGACGCTCCTTATTGTGTGCCACGCCCACCTCGTTACCTCCTGTTTTTGCCTAATTGTGGTCACCTGTTGCTCGTTCAGGCTAGCTTGTCTTTTGTATTTAGTCCGTGTCTCTGTCCATTTCCTGAGATCGGTCATTGACGTCTACATGTTTGTGAGTACCCTGCCTGGTTTCCCCCCCATTAAACCCCTTTATTTTCATCATCCTTGTTGCTCCTGCCTCCCTTGTCTGCTCGTCGCTCAACAATCATGACACATAGTGTAACACTCTGGTCTTGGTACTGATTTGGCCTCAGTTTAAGTGGTCTTCACTACATTATTAATTCATGTCCAAATGCCCAGTCAGGTACATTAAATCTATAGCGAGAGGCATCAGAAACCTGTAAAGTCAAAAATTAAAAATTATTACAAAGCTTTTACAAAAGATTTGTTCTAATACCAATCTCCTAATGTTAATTTCAACAGATCAAGATAATTTTGGTAGATAATTCATAATCAAATATAGAAATGCTTAAGTTAGCTCAAATATAATGTAAATTGATACAAACTCCTTGTCAGACAAATTCACCTCATCTGTAATGAGTTAATCGATTGCTTGATGAGACACCTCTCCACCTAACTACAATCATGAGGAAAGAAGTCCATCATGACCTCACCAACATGCCATCACCACAGTTTTCAATATACTGGTAAAGTTACTGGACCCATCCCCCTTACACTCAAAAAATGCCTTTAAGTTTTGTTTTCCTCACCTGATTTTTTTCTTTTTGTTTTCAGTTTCTGGATTGTAACTCTTCCCTGTAGTTTTTTTTTTATTTAATTACATATATTTTTTCAAGCATTTACTCTTATGCACTTAGTTTGCTAAAGAAATTTGTATGTGTTCCAAAGGGTTTCAGAAAAAGCAGGACTTGTACTCTCCTGCAGAATCTGATTTAATTTACGATTATTCAGCTGTGTTATGTGCTTTAATGCTTATCTTCTGACCTCCTCACATTTTACACATCCATCTATCTATCCACACAACTTCAACATACCTATCCTGGTCAGGATCGCTGCAACCTAGGCTTCATGTGTGGAAGATAAATAAAGTTAATATAATGATAAATACAACCCCAGACCTCACAGTTGGTGACATCATAGCGTTGCAGCTA
Organism: Brevimyrus niger; assembly: GCA_015164015.2. Taxonomy (NCBI): domain Eukaryota; kingdom Metazoa; phylum Chordata; class Actinopteri; order Osteoglossiformes; family Mormyridae; genus Brevimyrus; species Brevimyrus niger. Next base: position 31,022,665 of record JAABNY020000039.1, read on the forward strand.
CACTCTGCTGCAAGCACATCGCACCCAAAATGCAGCAAATTATTATACTATTACATCAATTTCCCTATAAGTCCTGATTGGTCACAAAACACCAGCAAACCAAGCTCAAACATTCATCAAACATATTCGCCCACCTCCACTGGTCTACCTTGGCATCAGGGTGTTTACCTCTCAGCCAGCATTCCCCCACTTTGCTCGATACTCACAATGCTGGGTGATAGTATCAGTGAAGAGGAGGTAAAAGACAAAAAACAAGCCAACATGAAACATAAAGTGCTGAGTCACCTGGGTGTTATCATACATGACGTAGCATAACCAGGTGAAGGGACCAGAATAGAAAGTGAAACTCAAAGATATGTTTAATGAGTTTTAAGATGCTAAATTATTCACACAACTTACCAGCCTGTGATTAGCTCATCATATTATGATGGGTGTTTCTGTAAGTCTCTGTTTATTTGTAACATTTTGCCTTTATGTTTGTGTTCATAAAGCCATTTTAATGGGTTTGTGGGGGTAGTATTATCCTGGAATGGAGGAACATTATGAGGGAATCTAAATGTATGTTTGGCTATGCATAGGAATTTATGTCAGGGATCAATGAAGTTCATTTAATTCTAAACTGTATCTGTCCCCATTATATTGCCTCATATATATACTTAACTGTTGTAATTTCACTATTAAAACGCTGTAGCAATTGTAAACATGTAGCATGCTCCTGTTTATCTATCTAACAGTGTTTTACATTTGGTGGGGGCCTGGCCTCCTGAGGGGCGCTTTTCGCTGAAGGCAAAAGCGTACTCTATAGTGAACACAATTCAAATCTGTCGAGATAATTCAGCACAGCACTGACAGCAGTGAAATGATGCCTAATTTAAAATATCCGTCTGCAATCGATATCCGCGTCGCAATTATTTACGTCGTCTGCCTTAAATAACATTAAGCTGTGCTACTTTTGAAAATAATGACATTTTTTTACGATTATTTAAAACTGTCACACTCCGAAGACGATCAAACAAATAAAACCAAAACCAACATTGCCAAGAACCCTTAACCGAACACACGACTTGTAAACATAGTTTTATACTTATACGAGTTGGCAACCAACTTACAGGTGCAATACCGCCACCTACTGGATTGCAGTTTCGGTCAGTACTGACCTCCTTCCAATTGGTTCATTTATCGCATGGAGAAAAGTTAAACCTGGTCGTGATTGGCTGCATGAGAGAGCCCGACCTACGATGGGTTTCTCGCATCACTAGTGGCCAAGGTATCCAGCAGCGGTTTCCCTTTGACCTCTATGGGGGCGTGGCTAAAAAAACCGTAGAAGGCGGTTAGAAATCTGCTTCCTGCGCCGGGGGAGGCCATCCTTCGGACGGGTTATCAAAATAAAATAGTATTACTGTTAATAGTAATATAATAAATACATTTAAATACGCACACGTAGCAGCTACAGCTACACAACACGGACACAGGTACGTGTAAAATGATTTATTCTATTTTTGTAGAAATAACTAGAAAAACTGTTGCTGACTTATCGGTGCGCGGCGCTGGGCTAGAGAACCGGAAGACGAGAATCTTAACAAAAGGAGCCACTAGCTAGCGGTCAGCGGTGGTGTTAGCTAACCTTTTTCGGACCGAAGCATGGCGGGAACCACGTAACATTAAGGTTTTCGGGGCTTGGTGCCGCTGTGCCCGCTTTAACGGGCTGCCTGCGTGCAGTTGCCGCTTCTTGGCCGAGTCTCGGTGTCCCATGGGTGTCAAGTTCCGGGTAGGTCGGAGCTGCTGCATGCGAGGCGATGCCTTTGCTGGGACTGAAGGGCCGTACTTCTTCACGCCACTAACGGCGACTGAATTTAATATATGTATATTGAACAAATATAATTATCTTGTACTACTTTAGCAAACTACCTAGTTAGCCCCGGCACGAAACAGACTTAGCTGAGCATATTTAATATCATAGATTAAATTTGAGTTTGGCTTATGTATATCATTAATGCACATACACTTTTAAAAGTAATGCAGCAAGCTTTAGTGTGCACAAATCCACTCTGAGTACACAAAGCCCACGTTCATAGTTCTGTCACACTATATAGATGGCTAAATAATAGTTTGATTTCGCGACACAGCCCTTGACGTTATCTGCATAAATAGTTCAGCGAACAATATAAATAGACCCGTCAATGTAGGCATTCGATTTACTTTAAATTGTATGCTCCCCAGTGATACTGTTTAGATGCTTTTCCACATAAACAACGGATTTTATTAACTCTTTACGTTTATAACGATTCCTTTATTTTCTGTGAAATAGGTTTGTAGGCAAATCAGTCCTTGTATTTGGTTTGATTTGAAACGTTCTTGTGTTTTGGCAGAAAATGTTTTTTTCCATTTAGAAATAATTTTTAACTTGGTGGCAATCTGTGCTAAGCTTCTGTATAAGCAGAGTGTAGCGTTGTCACAACACATTAAGGATTCTTTTTTTTTTTTTTTTAATGATTTGTTTCTGGTTTGTCCTCTTAGGGCCAGTCCCAGCAAAGTCATGGCAGATGGAAGGATCTATGTGGGGAACCTTCCTATTGATGTGCAAGAGAGGGACATTGAAGACCTTTTCTTCAAATACGGCAAAATTCGAGATATAGAGCTGAAAAACAACAGGGGTACAATCCCGTTTGCCTTTGTCCGCTTTGAGGATCCACGGTTAGTTCTCAGTTATTTCTCTCAGTGCTGATATATTTTGTTTTTATTGATTTTTTTATCCTTTTGAAATGCAACAAAGTACAAATGATGTTTTAAATCGCTGAATCCAGGGATGCAGAAGATGCTGTATATGGCAGGAATGGATACGGGTTTGGAGACTGCAAACTACGTGTTGAGTACCCCCGCTCCTCCGGCTCTAAATTTAGTGGCCCCATGGGAATGGGGCCCCGAGGGAGGTTTGGGCCCCCAACGCGAAGATCTGAGTTTAGAGTAATAGTGACTGGTAGGTGGATGGTTGATCTTTCATTTGTTGTTTAATAGTTAAAAGGTAACTTTTGCATGAGCATTTATTATATGTGTCATTTTTGCATTTTTCCCCTTCTGCTCCAAGCCTCATGGTCTTCTTTTCTGCATTTTTATCACTATAATATGTGGGAGGCAGCCCTTCATCAGTAACCTACACTTATATGCTGCATGACTCATAAAATTAGGGAAATTCAAAAAGGAATTAAAAACTAAAAAAAGCTGGAGCTACGTGGACCCCTGGAGGAGGTGACTGTTGCTGGGCTGACCTGGGCTATAGGGGTACAGATTCATCCAATAGGGTTTTATGCCTAGAAAGGTAAATGAAACCAAGGTGACAAATAATGTCGATAGGAGGAGTCCTGGTAAAGATAAAAGCTGCTGACTGAAGAGGGACTCACAACAGTAGAAGTTGTCATTGAGTATTATATTACATATATTTGGATAACTGAAAGGCCAGCCCAGTATTCTGACACACAGTTACGTTCAGATGGACATGGAGTCTCTCACAAAGTTTTGTGGTAATTCATAGTATGGAAGTAAAGTCATCATAAGATAACTGCATGTCACAGGCAGTCATAAACTAGGGCAACTAGAAAACGTATTGATGAGAAGCAGGTTAGTATTTGATCTATAATGTGTAGGTTTTTGGGTTTGCTTTTCACTCTCAATTTGCATGGATAGGATTTATTTTGGCTAATTAAATTGGGAGTAAACTGCCTTTAGACATTTCACATCTTCAGATTTATGATGCTATTGAGTAGGTAGAATATTATTCGCAGTTACTTGCTGTGAGCTTACTTGCAGTGAATTGAAAAAAGCGGCATGATTGACTTGAGGAAACAAACATTCTGATTGTGAAGGGCATGTGAAGAATTAGGTCTGTTGAATCTCAAAGACATTTTATCCAATAAAATGGATATGAAACATTTTGAGGTAGAAGTTTCTGGATCTAATGGCTGAACTTCTTGCTTGATGGATTGTAATTAGAGCAGGAAAGGGAGAAATGTGGTACCCAACAGGCTTTAGACAGAAGATGCCGAGGGTCTGAGGAGTTATCAGTTTTTTGTTGTCCAGCATACCATAAAGAAAGTAATTAGCATGAACCTATATAATGCATTGCATGTGATGCAAATTAGGTAATATGTCAGTTGACCAATATGTGGATTTTCTGGGATTCAACCCTTATTTCTTGAGCTGACACTTATTCTTAAGTTATTCTGGATAAATTAATGGCATGATTCCCATTAAGACAAAGTACAGTGCTGAGAGATACCTTGCTGCTCACCAGGCCTGCCCCCGACTGGGAGCTGGCAGGACCTAAAGGATCATATGAGGGAAGCTGGAGATGTGTGCTTTGCTGACGTGCAGCGGGATGGGGAAGGAGTAGTGGAGTTCCTGCGAAGGGAGGACATGGAGTATGCGCTGCGGCGCCTCGACCGTACGGAATTCCGCTCACACCAGGTAACTTTGACTACTAGCAAGGTGGTTTTTAAACTTGGCCACAAAATCTGGAATTTTCTTTAAAATTACTCATCAATGACCGTGACCAAAGGCTTTGTTGTACCGGGAATTGAACACATTGAAGGTGGACATTTTTGCAGGGGGATTTGTATATTTATTTAATGGGCAGATTGTGTACCATCTGCAGTTGGCACGATAATGCCACCAAGGGGTCAAAGCCCATCCCTTTATATAAATGTTTAAGCTGTCATCTTCTTTTTATACATTAATCTCTTAAATACAATCTAATGTGAAATAGGATTGATGTGGGAAAACCTTGGTTTTAAATGTCTAGTCTGGAAGGCATGGAGTAGAGCTGCCTGGTCTCTGCTGGTAGTGGTGAATGCCTGAGAATATCTTGCTGCATTACAGGGAGAGACTGCCTTTATCAGAGTCCTCGAGGAGAGGGGGTCCAGCTGGGGCCGTTCAAGGTCCCGGTCCAGGTCACGGGGGCGGTACTCTCCACCTTACCACAGCCGGGGCTCACCACCCCCGCGCTACCAGTCTCCACCTCCTCACCGACATGCAGTGTCACACCACAGTCCTCCGCCCCGCCGGCTCCCGCCCCCGCCCCACAGCCCGCCTCCCCGCCATTATCGGTAAACCTGCCAAAGGACGACGACTAGCAGCTTTTTGTGATGATTTTCTCCACCGCCCCCTCCCTGTGTGTGTATGAGTGTGCTGGTGTCCCTCTTTTCATTTTAATACCCATTTGGTTTGTAACATTCCATTATCTGGACTGCTTTCTGAGGCTTCCGTCGGCGTAGGGGGGTGCCGATGTCTCAGTTACGAAGGGGGTAGGAGCCACATTGTAAGCATTTGCAGGAGTGTGTGAACTTGCTGGATTCATTTGGACAGTTGTATGGTCCCAGCACATGAATCAAAGCAGGAATTCTCTATCAAGATCAACCATGTATTAATGCTGACTGCCCATTTTCATGACCTTGTTAAATCCAGGCTATGCTGTAGCGTGTGCCACATTGTAAATGTTTTTTTTAACAACCCACTGAAGACTGCCATCTTCTGGATGACCACAGCTCAAAATTGATTATGCATTGAATTCCCCCATTTTTTTAATTAACATGAAACGTTTTAATTAGTTGTCATTTTCCCCATCTGCCAGTATCCTTTGTATCTGGTTATAGCTGTTTATAAAGTTTTTGTTTTTTCAATTAAAAGATGAAATTAAAGGTTTTCAATTTTGATGTTTAGAAATGCTGGATATACAAGCAAAGCATTACATCATCTTCACCAACATAAAAACAGACTTGTGGTATTCTTAAAATTGTCAAATGGAGTGAAACATTAGTATTCTTTGCAGATCTGAGAACAGGAAATTGGGGGGAAGGGCATTTTAAAGATTCCATTATGGGGGAATTACATCTGCAAATAAACCTTTCAAAAGTATTCCTACCACTACCACAGGTGCCTGTTTGCACTCATGAACCTTTGGTAAGTATACAACAGCAGTCATGGCTAGTGGTCCTATGAACACCTAAAATTAAATTTTGTACAGTTAAATCTGGCTGATCAGTTGGTTGGTTTCCACAGTCACATCTCAGAGTATTTCAACAGTACCTCGCGTTCGTCGCGCTCTGGGAGAGGGATGTTTCCTGTCAGGGAGAAAGACGGACTGATGAGGTATGAGGTGGGGGCCACCAGCGTACAATCATTCATGGTAGCCCCAGATGAAGAGCTGCTGCCAATATCAGCACAGACCCCTAAGCAAAGTGCAGCCCTCACCTGGGGGTGCCACGTAGTAGCCCTCCAGGGTGTTTTTGGCAAGTCCAAGTAGCTGCTCTGCACAGTCACCTTCCTCAATGCGGTCATCTCTCAGGTACAGCGCGCTGAAGGGCCGAAGATGGATTATTGATTGATGCTCATTGATGCTTAAGGACTACGGACATTGGGACATGTCCCCTTTGATGCCTGGTCATAAACCATGTAAGACAAACTGCATTTGCACAGTAACACACAAAAAAGGGACAATGTCCAAAAATGAAGGGTTAAGACCTGACCAAATTTTACATATTGCTGCTTTGCCACCCACTCTGTGCTTAAAAAGGCAAGAAAAATGGATAATATGAAAAGGCAAATTAAAAAAGCAATAATATGAATGTTCCACTACACAGTCTCTCTGGTTTCTTTAGGTATAGCAATATATAAACACACCTTACCCTTAACACCTCTCAAACAATTTGTTTTGATTTCTATAACCCACACCATTCGTCCGAAATTCATTACAATGTTGTGTCGTTTCCTATAAGCACGAATCAGTCTTGGTCATTCAGTGGGAGTTAAGTGCTGTTATTTTCCAGTTGGCTCAATTTCAAGAATGCATCACTGTTAGCATCAATTTTCTTCTAACCCTCCCAATATCCTATACATAAGGGGGGGAATTCTCCTTCAATGTCAGAAATGACTTCAACTTTACTGTTAAAAAGTGAATGTGTACCGTCAGTGGGTTATTCAGCTGTGTTAGAATTGCATATACATAATATGCAATGTTGGTATTATCACACATCGCCTAGCCCTGTAATATATCATAGCCGTTTTTCAAATTCAGTACAAAATATCCTGTACTAGTGTTTACACCATGAAGTACCAAAGGTACAGTACCTCATGCAGTGCAAAAGAGCCCCAAATAACCATAAAACCATAAACCTTACACCTAATGATACAAGTATAAAATTTACATTAAAATGTAGTGTTATGTTGAAACTATTTTTGTGGTGTAACCAATTTATATATATATAAATATATAGTTCGTAAACATTAACAAAAACTTAAACAAACTTTAACAAAAAAAAAAATCCACTGCAGGCTTGGATCAAACTTCCGCTTTTCTGGTCCAGGCCACTGAGGGACTTTAGTGGCAAGACTTCATCCTCTTACAAGGCTACGGGGAACACCACGTGTTGCCGATGACACACAGCCGCTGGATCCCACAACCCTGCCCAACACTCAGTTCATGCAACACATCCCTGACAAACCCCACTACCAACTGGGAAGAATGTGAAGGTTCTCCCTCCACTCTGCACAGCACTCACAGTACCAGCGTACAGGCCGGACTTTGGGGTAATTCCACAAAGTCTCAGGATGTCCTATAGGGCAGCTTGAACAACTTAGTCAAAAGCTTTATGAAAAATAATCGACCAGCCACGTCACTCATGATCAGAGAAGTTTTACTTCGTGGGCACCCATCAACCACCGAACAAAGTTCTGAATGTCTCTCTTACAGACATCACTCGTACACTCAGCCATCAGACAAGACACCCAGAGAGTGCCTTACCCTGAGCCTCATAATACGCTCGTTGAAAGGAGTGACATCAGACATCATCGGAAGGAGCCAATCCGCTACAGCGACAGCCACTATTTAAGTAAAGTGCTCAGAGCAATAATAGGTGTACCCATCTACAAAGACCTGGCTACTCTCTTGTCTGCATACCTTAGAGTGCTGCCACTGAAATGTGGAGTTTACAGAGCTCCTCTGACAGCAGAGAAAGATGGTCATCATGCCACACGGACAAGACATTATGGTCACCTACCCAGTCGAGCCATCTCAGATTAGGACCTAAGTGCTGCTGTGCACTGGACGATAACTCAGCATCATACCAGTTCTGATCCCCAATAGTCCTGACCCCACAGGCTCTCGGGCAGTTTCGACTCCTCCGGGGATGAGGCCCCAAAGGGGTTTCCCCCACCCCCTTCATCATGTATGCAGTCCTCTTGGACAGTAGAAAAGGGTCCTGTTCGCTGTCTCGGAGTTGTGTGAAGTTTTCATGGTGGCTGGAGTGCCAACCCACCGAATTTTTCTCTGCAAGCTAGAGGACCAACTTGCAGGGCCAGAAGCTGTTTAACTTCATACCCAGGACAAGATCAGTAAAAAAGATACTACACATAAAAAGAAAAAAAAACAACATTAAGCTGAAACACACTGCCACCCTGATCAGGAGAATTAATTTGGATGAAAGATGAATGGATGAAGCATCAGGAAATAAATGTTAAATGACAGTGTGGCCTTGTCCACGATTTGACGCTGTACCCTTACCGCTCCTCAAGAACCGAGTCCATCGGCTCGACCCCATCTGTGTTCACGACGTGAAGTTGGTCGGCAAAGCGAATGGCTTTCTCTAAGCAATCCACGCCGTCCTGGTTACGGAAGTCCAGTAATGCCAGTCGCTCTAGTTTGTCGACCAAGTCCGGACGGACCTTCGTAGGCTAAAAATGAGATAAGGAGATAAAGGAATCGTACCCTTCTGTGGTAGGTGTTTAAAATGACATCCACACTCACCAAAGTCTGACGTATGTATTAAGAATGTGAACTTCAAAACAAAAAAAAACTAACGGACGACGTTAACCACGTTCTCTCAGCCCAAACTAAAGAGCACTGCTAGTAAAACTTTAAAGTCCATACCGGGGGAAGCTGATCCTCCCTCACACATTCCCAAGTTGGTGTTTGTGGTACCTGAGGAACCAAAAGGTGTATAAGCTACATAATTACTTACAAAAGCAATTGCAATCTAATATATGTATTTATATACAAATTTAATGTTTTCAAACATCATAATTGTTCGCTTTTGTTCCACATATGGAGTGGGGGAAATAAGCAGGGCTAGCTAGTTAAAAATGATCACGATGGCAACTTGGCTAGTTAAGTCTCTTGTACAAACAACGTTGGATGTAATGTAAATATACACTAAAGGCTGCAGTGCGTGAGCCTCGTATGATCGATTTGAGAAGTAAGCGGACATAAATCTGATTCCCAGTCCATCGACTTTTTACATACCTTTGGATTGTGCTGATGTGGGGTCTGACTTTGAGATAATGATGTTGTATGTTCCCTGCGATGTCGAGTAATGTTTTGTCCGGCTCTATTTTCTACTACGTGAGGTCCAACATAAACCCCACAGCGATGCCGTACAGACCTTAGGTATAAAGCAACATTCTGTAAACTCCAAGTAATCCTGCCTAATGCACAGTACATTATTTTTCTTATTTAAAAATATAGTTGTCTCCGCAGAATATATTTCAGAACCCCATTTAACCAATTAAATAAATTATTGTAAATAGCGTCCAACAATCAGCCCAGTGATCCGTAATGCCGTAATCCGCTTTGCAACAAAAGCCGCAAAATACGTATGCCTGACGTGATAATGCCGCAAAAAAAGAGCGAGGCGTTTTCATTATGTTATCCTATAAAGAAACAGGAAATAAAAATATATACTTTTTCTGTCGAAAGATCACCAATACGATTCTATTTCACGAAAGAAAATAAAACAACTATCTAACACTTGTACTTGGAAAAAGATTTATATGTATATATATAATAATGTACCAAAGATATGGAGTATAGTAATTTTCCAAGAGCCCGGATAGCTCAGTCGGTAGAGCATCAGACTTTTAATCTGAGGGTCCAGGGTTCAAGTCCCTGTTCGGGCGGTAAACTTTTCCTCTTTCAATATTCTTTCTACTACTCAAAAACAATAATCTTTATTACTCGATATAACTTGACAACTGCCAGTCCAAATTTTTGTTTTACTCGTTCGTGTTTATTGTAGGGTTTGCGGAACCAAGCTGTAGCGTTGAACTTGTTCCAATGCTCTGAATTATTGAAGTATTCCAGAAAGAAGCGCATTTTCCCCATTGTTTCGTGACTAATCGATCTTTTCGTCTTGTTAAAATAAGAGAGTTATTAGATGAAGATTAAATCATACAGGTAAGCAACCAAAGGGGTAAGTTAATGTTATTTACTTTATTGTGGTTGTTTTTAACTTATACTCTATTTAACTTTGGTTAAATGCTGATTATGAGATTCGGGAAAAGGTCATTCCACGCCAATTTGCAGATCATATTATGGATTTCCATGAAAAAACTATAAAATTAATCTCCTTTTGTAATAAATGTGTGCAAAATCTTAAAACTGTGAACCCAATAGTTTTTTTCTGCGAAAAATGCTTTGAGTTAAAAATCAGTCATTTTTACTCTTCTGAACTCGTGTTTAAGCTCATTAATGCTATTTGCATTAATTGTAATAAATGTAATAATCAATCATTACGTTGTGGAAACAGATTTCTATTATAGCCTATAATATAGCCCAAAAGCAAACTGTTATGTGATGAGACACAGTAACACTTCAGTATCTTCATGAATTTATTTTAAGTTCTTGATAGACAAGGTTAAAGTCTGTGTATTTCTTTCCTGTTTTTAGTAAAATAGGCTAGATTTTAATAGAGCACAACATGCCCCCATTTTTTATTCATCTAATTCATCAGATTATCATAATGTATTAAGTGTGAAATTTAAATGCACTCACCTATTCTCACCAATGGGTCTCATGCAGTATATTCAATTTAAGCTTTCTTTGAATTTGTTGAAAGATAATAAAATGTTTTTTTCTACATTTGATATTTTTGTAGAAAATACAACTTTGGCTCTTTGTACAGCTGATGACAAAAATCTCATCTTTGTAAAAAGAAACTTACAGCTTCCTCAAGTTTTAGTTTAATTTGTCATATACACAATCATACACTGTACAAATGTGTATTAAATTAAGGTATACTTTAAGATGCCTTTCTACCTGTTTCTTGCATGACAATTTATGCAATACAAAGAGAACAATCAAAACAGTTTAACAAACAAAACAAGACAAGACAAATAAAAACAATTTGGTTGAAGCAAGTAGGATGGCTCCTCCTATAATTATCAATAAAAAATGAAAAAATAAAAAATAAAGTTAATTCTTTCATACAATTAAATTAATCCAAAACCCATATTTTTCATCTAAACTTGTAAATCCATAGCAGACTTTCACTTGCCCGGTGAAGAGTGATTAAAACACATCAGTCAGGTCATGTTAATTTTCATTCTGACGCCTCCATAAAGAAAAGTATATGAGATGATATTGAGGTGTAACATTAACGTTTAACGTTCATTATCCACATCAGCACTCCGGTTTCTCCTTGTTCGGTCCCATGAATTCCACATCAATTGGAATATCTTTATCCCTGATGGCCTTCTGCGAATATAGAATTAACATGAAAGACTTTGGTTATTGTTGTGTGGACTAAAACGATACATTGCTTACACTTATTTTTCAAAGACACATGAAAAATACTATGACGAAGAACAGTATCCCTAAAATAAGCCCGGAAAATGTTAAAAGCACCATTACACGAATACTAAAATTAACCGCTAATTTAATAACTATTGGACTAGCCTTTTAGATTAACGCATTCCTGTGGCTTGTACTACGAATTGGGGTTACTGGCTTACCGGGGTAAGTTGTCGAATACCACAGTTTAAATGGACTTCATATTTGTTCACTTAAATTTTGCCCAGACTACCGACAAGTTACCCAGTGAGGGAATAATTCTAACAAGGCCATAATTAATAAAAATAAGAAACTGACTAAGGTGCCGGCAGGGCAAGGTGATCTAATCAAGACAGAGAAAACATACAGG
>JAABNY020000039.1:31034727-31059093 GCA_015164015.2 Brevimyrus niger
TCGGGCTGGAGATACAGGGGCCGGGGCTGGAGAAGGGGTACTCCGCAAAGGGGACCGCCGCCAGGTGTCTGTTACAGGTGCGGAGCAGCAGGGCACTGGACAAGGGAGTGCCCAGCATCAGTTCCAGCCAATTGGCGTGGTAGAGGAGGCTCTCCTAGGACCCAGGTGATCGCACCCAACCCACAAGCGGCTCCCATGGCAGCACAGTATCCAGCAATGGCTGTGAATCTCTTCCCATCAACGGACCCGGTGGAGACGCCGACAACTCCAACACCAGATAAGCCAGTAACCCCGATTCATAGAACAGGCCACTGATATCAGTCCAAAAGATCAACGAGAAACAGTTTTAGGAACTTTTAGATTAAAATTTAGCTTATTATTATCATCATGATCATTATTATTATCTATTAATGTCACTATTGCAGATATCCCATCTTAGGCATATTCATTCTAGGGAGGAATACGAGGAACAATTGGGGAAGGGTGGGGCCTTTCGTTCGTCCCTCCCCTTGGAAATACCGAATTTGTTTTAAAATACCGTTATAGCGTGGTTAAAATGTCTGGACAGTATGACGGTACTTAAAATGCGATAATGTCCAAGCTTAGCTGGCTGCGGAAGCGGGGAAGGGGTAATGGACGTAAAATTTGGCGACCGGCTGGGGCGGGTTTACGGCGGAAAAACTTCCTGCTGGCTAATTATACTGCCGCGGTGCGGAAAGTCAGCTTTACAGGCCATTACGCTTTATTTGCGTGTGTCAAGGATCCGCCGGACACCCTGAGCTTCCGAGAGCGGTGGGATGTCTGCTGTCGTTCCTGGTAATTTCAAATCGATGGCATTTACTTACATGGACACAGAGCTGGTATTTCTTAAACATCTCCATACAAGGGTCGCCGTCCCGCTCTCCTTTCAGAAATTTCTCTGCGAACCAGCGGTTAAAGCACTGATCGTACTCACGCTTGAGCTCCGTGCAGCCTTCCCCTACGCTGTTCATCCTCCCGATAAGTTGCTAGCCAAGTACAGCTAACATAAACTGTCACTTTATAAAATATCTCTGTGTAGCACAAGTAGGTACCCCCTAAAAATGGTGGGGGAAAAAAGACGGAAGTAATTACTGATAATTTTTCTCCACAAAACCGTGACCTTAAAAAGCTAAAAATCAAACTGCAAGTGAACGGGAAGTTAAATTCGCAGAGTGTTGTTTACAGGGGGAGAGTTTTTCATGAAACACGTGGTTGAGGGGCTGGAGCTGAACCGGAAGGTGCGTGATTTCCGGTCGTTTGAACTGGCAGCCTGTACCTGTGACCTGTATTACGAAGTGGGGTTACTGACTTGTTGGATTTAAGGTACCATAGTTTAAATCATATTCATTCACTTACATTTTGCCTTAATCTGTACAAGTACAGTACAAGACAACAAAAAACTTAATTTCTCTAGGATTCACTATTATACAGGAATCCTGGAATAAAGTCAGAGTAGTAGGAAGTGATCTCTTTCCCTTCTGTGTGACACTTCATGGCTTAAGTACTTAAATGAAAGGGATGCTCCTTAGCAAAAAAGTGTCAGAAGTATCAGAAAAAGTGAATATGGAAAAACAAAAAGTGATAAAATATGCAGCAGAAAGGAATCAAAACTAGTAGCATCCATGCATCTGTACAATTTCTTACATTTTTCTTTTAAAATAAATGCCTAGCTTAACTATATAAATGAGACTACTAAACATTTACTAATTAAAAATCAAATTTCACTACAGTAATAAAATGTTATTTTCCTCATGAGCCATTATAATTATCTAGTATACATGTTTTGGTTACCTATTTCCTTTGTGACAACAGGGGGCAGTGCTGTCCTGGCCAGTACTGGGAGGAGACAGGAAAAACCAATTTCCTTGCTCCTTTTCCTCTGAGCTTCCCCACACATTGTTAGGAGGATGACTGCAGTAATTTTGCTGTAAACAGGCTTTTGCTGAAGGGGCAGCAAAAACAGAACTGTCCAATAAAAACAATGCGGACAACTTAACTCTTAAGATGGCTTGAAGAAGTATGTTAAACTGGATAAATGCAAATTCTATTTACATATGAGGTAATGAGGAGAGATACTGATGCAGTTTGTATCTCTGGGCATATCCTCCAGAGTACACAGCTAAATTCATATGCTGTTATTAATTCATAGCATGTCCTGAATCTGTGGGTTTCATTCCAGTACGCGCCCCGATCAAATTAGTGGCTAATAAGCTATATCATTAATGCCGTGCCACTAATACCAGCACATCCCCTCACTTGAAAGAGGCACTTCCTGTAAAACAAAGAAACTGGGGTAGGTATTTGTCCTTTTTTGAATGCTACTCCTTCATTAGGGAGTAATTTTATGAAAACTGGAAATTCGCAAATAAAACTTCCTGGGGGGCAAAATAATGGCCTATCTGAATAGAAATGTAATAAATATGTCATAAGAAATGAAATATATTGAAATGATGGAGGCATTGAGTTTTATAATTATGTAGAGTTTGTCATGCATGCGGTGTTCAAAGAGTGTCTCCCATGATGCAGTGGGAGAGACATAGAATACACCTGGTAGGTAAACACCCCCAGCTATGTAATATTTTTATCTATGCCTTAATATATGTGGTGATTTTATAGTGAGTACAGTTTTTCACAATCATTGGTAATCGGGAGTTAGTGTATTTTATCTTTGGATTGGTGTGCTGTCTGTGTCTAGAGTTAATGCAGTGATAACTAGTATAATTTCACATGTTATATTAATATTGAATTTACCAGTGAAAATCCAGTAGATAAGTTTTCATGTGCTGAAACTCACAGATGGTTAAACTGCTTTTTAAATATGCATTGTCAAGCTTCTCCAAGGATCCTACAAAATTTCCCAAACCAATCATACCACCTAATTTCTTGTTTCTGATGTTCAGAAAGATGCTTCAGCAGGACACTGTGGTTCTCCAAATCCAAAGACAAACTTCCAAGGATAAGTATACTTCCACCCCATTGTTACTCACCGTTACTCATTTTCACTCATCTGAATAATAATTATTATAACTAATGTTTTTGACGCTGTTTGGAAAGAGATAAACATTTCAGTCTACTGAAACAGTAATTGGAAAAATAAGAAGAATTCCATTTTATTGGGTTTTTTATAAATACATAGACCATCTAATATTTAGAATTTGTTTGCATTATACTGTTTATGACCAAACACAAAATAACAAATATATTAGCTTAGAAAAAAAGCAAATTCAAGTAAATAAATCAATAAAATATATAAATTTTTCTTGTCGTTTTGCTGTAACATACAGTAATTTGCAGTCACAAAGAGTTACCATTAAATGCATTACAAGAAACATCCGCAACATAAAACACAGATGATTTCAGGAAGTTGAAAAATAGGAATGGAAGTCCAGTTCTGTAATGTCAGAAATGTAGGGAAATGTAAGTTGTCCCCTGTACCATTAGTTAAGAGTTAGTTTTGCAGCATAATCATTGTGTGGTAAAAGGGGCAGGCGGTTTATAGTTTGCTTTATGAATAAGAATGACACTTCCCCAAGGCAGCAATAGCAGTCTGCATTCAATTCTGGCAAATACATCTTTGTAAACAGTGCACAGGCATATTCTAGCATACATTCTTATAGCACAAGTGAATGTACATTAAGTCACTAGGTGGCATAATTAATGTGAAACAATTGTAAGATTTTAAAACAGGTCACTTTCAGAGCAGGGTGAAAGAGACTTTTGTGTGACATGTTCAAGTTAAGTTACAGCTTGTCTCTAAAACACAGTGCTGAACAAAGTTCCTTTTTACAAAAGGGCTGCAGGTGTCATAATGGTTAAAGATGTAAATCTGTTACCTTAATGCAGGAACCACACATACATTTCAACAGTAACACGTGCAGATGTATGAAGTTGCTTTGAATTTAAAAATGTGTCACCTGAGGAACTAAATGTATAAAAACTACCTAAAAATGTCTTAAATGTATCTTAGGAATAGGAAACAGTTTAGGAAACAGTTGGTATTGGTATTCCAGGTTTTTCATTTTTACTTTGATAATACTCTGTATTATGTCAAACACTTGTTGTTATTTATGTTAAAATGGACTCCATCCCTATTGATCAACTTAAGTTCTGAAACACAGGAATGGTACTGAGGGAGATTCATGAAAATAAAATACATTTTACAAGGCATGGGGGTACTTTAAATATTGACTGACAATAGAAAACGTTGAATAAGCATCACAAGATTTACATAATATACAGTGATTCACTGAAGAATAATGAAAAAATAAATAAGAGCACTGTATTATATCTTTGTATTTTGTATTCATTTTTGTCCAGAAAACCATAATTCACATATACATCATACGTTTCTCTCTCTATATATATTACATATATCATAATATAGTTTTTTCTTAATACACAGACACTTTTTAATTACATTTGTTAATTTCCCCTTGTTACAGTACAATACACAGACAGCAATATATAGATTTATCTTGGAACAGACACCAATGCCATAGGAGGGGAAAATAAAAATGTAATATAATACATTGGCATTAACACATTGCTGACAGCCTTTCAACAGTGTTCATGTTTCTTCCCAGAATGCAATGGACCATCTTGCTTCCATTCACACAGGTTTGCAGATATGCGGGCAGGCTCACCAAAATAAAACCATCATACAAAGACGACACTACACCGATGCTAGTTTTGAGGGAAGGTAATTATACCTTGTAACAAAAGCCTCAATGGTTTGTGAACAATAACAGAATGCATTGTATAATTGTACAATTATTCAAATGAAACTGACTTTACTAAAATTAGCTCATTTACATTTTTGCATGATTTTAGGAAAACCTTTGTACTGTCATTTGAAATTGCTATTGGATCAATTAAAAAATCCTCATCCAGACATATTTCCATGAAAAAAAGTTTTATGCCAGAAGCACTGTATAATAAATTTGGATTTTGAAATTTACCTTTTTTTTTTATTTTTTAAATCTGACATACTGAAAGCATTCTGACATTTTAATGATTAAAGATATTTGTGTATCTGTTAGTCATAAAGCCAAAGTCAGTCCTGAAGGCCACTGAAGGCCGTACTGGCAACAAGCTGGAACTGAACCATGTTAAAATGTGAGAACATCGATTGTCAGGACAGTACAGATTAAGGCAAATAAATTTCAAACATTATTTGCAGGATATCTCTTCACAAAGGTAATGGATAGTTTTCTGCTGATATCGTGTGTCTATGTAATGGGCTTGACTTTCGGAAACTTCTAATTTCTGTTGTAAAACATGCCAGATAGAGAACTTTGTATAAATGCACTTTGAGTGCCATCCAAATGTCCTTTTCTCCTTTTGAACTAATGACTCACAACATGTTCTTACCCCAACTGAATTGACTTCTATGTCGCCCTCCTGCTGACTAACAAACTGAGCCGTTATAAATGCACCAATATGAAGCACCTCGACAATCGAATACAGAAACGCTTCAGAAATATTGTGGCTGAGACCTGTAATGTTTTCTCGTGCTTAATTTGCAAACTCAGCCGGAAGGACTCTCTCCAACTGCTCTCTAAGAGAACAGTCCAGAAGCAGAGCTTAAGTTCCAGGAGGAGATGGCTCAGCCTGACCGTAACACTGAAGTAGTCATTGATGGTCAGAGCCGAATGCACCATGTTGATATCAGTTCTATAGTGACTTTTGACCTGAAAACCTGATTTTTCTTAAGAAGAGACCATCAGTCAAATTGCTTCTACTTACTACGGCTCTACAGAGGTGACATCAGACTATCCTTCCGGGCCATGTGCCTGTTTTAGGACAGAATACACATAGAGTTTTCATACCTGAACTGTTACCTGTTACAGTACGCTACATTACACACATACTGGCAGATGCAGGAGAATGCTGAATGGCAAAAGGCAATGATACACAGTTTTGCACGGTGACAGACGGCATACGAGACTCCAGGTCAGACGCGGCTGAGACAAGCAGCAAACTGGGAAGCTTGTTCACGGGAACTGGCAGAAAGTGGTGCCATGTGGGGTCACTTGTTCTCAATGAGCGTCTGCACCTTGCACACCAGGTCGCGAGCCAGAGTCAGTATCTGCTGGATGTTGTGATGCTCCGCCATCTCTGTAAGAATAAGGCATATGACCAGTAATAACACATTCATTCATTGCTTCATTCTAACAATAACGACAGTGTAATCTTCTCAGACTGTTCTTCTGGCACTCAGAGTGCTACATTCTATCATTTCTGAGTAACAACAGACCTTCAACTGCAGCATCATGGGGCGATATGGCAGCCATTTTGTGCCAGCGAAATAAGCGCACATCAGTTTCCCGGTTCTCTTTGAGCCATATCTTTTTCAGTAGCCGTCTGACTGCGGCTCAGGTGAAACCACAGAAGTTGCTCACCATTGAAGAACTTAATGATGTCCGTGAAGTCCATGTTGTTCTCCAGTATGATGTCCCTGTAGAGCTCCACCAGAGCGAGGGCAATGAACAAGACAAAGTGACTTGAGGAGGTGTACTTAGCGGCCCAGATGGTCTCCCACACGGCAAACACGTCGTCATACACCAGCTCTGGAGGGGTGTGGAAAGCAAAGGGATTGGAGGTCAGGGGTAAGAGCTGGCAAGCCCCATGCTCACTTTCACTTCATCTCACAAGGAGAAATGCAAATGTTCAAAGAACAGAAAATTATGCAAAGATGGGGAAGTGAAGTAGCAGCAACCTCCCCAACAGCCAGATAAAATCATGCTTTCATGGAACACAATTTTTTTATACTGATTTTTGTAGCTGTTTGATGTATTAAATTAAAAGACTACCTTCAAAGAACAGGCACTTGCATTCGAGCACTGCTCTTAGCGGATCCTCGCAGAAGGTTATTACCTCGTTTAAAGTCCAACAAAAACCATCGGTAGCAGAAGTAAAAGTGGGTGTAGTCTCCATTTTGGTGCATCAGCTCAAACAACTCGGAATCCAGGATCTAGGGGAGGGAAAAGTGGAGAGAGCGAGAGAGAGAAGGTAATGGAGAAGCTTCTATCCAAAATGAAACACATTTACGCACACACACAGACACACACCGAATTTTACTTTTGTCCAGTAATTTTCTTCACCATCTGCTCTAAAGCTTCTGGGGAAAATTTTTAGCAACACTACCTGAATTAAACATTTTTATGTTTCATGGCAATATGGTTAAAACCATCACTCCTGAGTTCCTGCAGTCTTAGTGTGTTTTAGTTGCACTCTAATTCAATAACAGAAGAGGTATAAATCAGCATAATGTTGGTGAAGAGCCCGCAATAACACTTGAGTTTACACAGTGTGTCGTTTGCCCCAAGTTCAAAATACCCTTAAGTTTCATCCTCAGAAACATGCAAGGGGTGGTTAAGCTCTCTGTTGATCCCTTGAAGAGTCACTGCTTCCAGATTAGGGTCGTTTTACCTGGATGAGAGACCGCATGTTAGCAAAGTGGGTGTCCATGGCACCCCCATGAGGGAAGTTCTGGTTCATCCTCTTCATGAGCTCTGTGAAGCAGCTGAAAGCCATAGCCTCTATGTCAAGTCAAGGAGAGACAGAGAGGGTGAGTCAGTCAGCCGCCTTGGTTATAGGGATAGTTCTTTCAACTCCTGGAAAAAACACAAACTCACCGTCATCCAGGATGACAAGGAGGGGCGCCAGCAAGTCGCACATACCCTGGACATATCCGATCTCCAGGTGCTGCCAAACGTAACTGTGAAGATAAGGACATGCTGAAGTTACATTAACAATTACCAGTAAACTCCTGAGAAGGCATTAATAAGAGCTTTCTCTGTGTGTGGATGAACATTGACAACTCTGATGGGCACCTGCACATGATGTTACGGAGCTTCTCCAGGTTGGTGGGAGTGAAGTACCAGAAGTTCCTGTCGCAACGCTGGACGTCTTTCTCGATTCGGTGAAGGTTGATGGTGTACATGTCTAGCAGCTCTTGCTATAATAATCAACAATAATAAGGCATGGGAATTAAATACCATGTTAGTCATGGTATTCTTATCATGCCTTTAGCTAATGCTCAGCATCCAATGTGCTAATCTCACATGTTCCAGGCGGCAGCAGAGTCTTACGGAGTAGGTGGTTCCGATGGAGGAGACAGGTGATGCAGCTTCATTTTTCACTTCCCCACCGACGGCCAGGGAATCAAACTGGGGAAAGAGGCTTTCCATCTCGGGCTCGGACAGGGCCGACCCACTCCCCTCTGGGCTGGCCTTCCCCACTTCACCTTCTAGCCGCAGTTCCAGTACCGGCAACCCTCCCGGACCCAATTCTGTATCCTCCAATTCTGGGCTCGCCCCCGCACTGTCTGCTAGGGCTGACAGCGAGTCTCCCGTGCTCTCGGAGGGGGCCTTCCTGTCCCATGGGCTCATGGACACTTTGGCAACCAGAGGTATCTCCTCCATTTCAATTGCAGAAGGAGACTCATCAGAGTCGGTAGTGAGCAGGACCTCCTCAGTCCTTACAGAACTTGGAATTTCAGTAGCTGTCAGCAATTTGGACCCAGTTTCAAACACCTTAGGCATGCTTATATCCATGAACTTCATTCCATTTTCCTTCTTCTCCTGAACCTTGATCTCTTCGGATTCTTTGGGTTTCCTCTCTTTCATGTCTTTACCTTTGGCTTCTTCTTTAGCATTATGGTGGCCTTCAGTTGCTGCTGGACCTTGGGCTACTGCTTCTCGCCCGACAGGCTCCTTCAGTTCTCGATCTCCAGCCCCCCAGGCTTCGGGACACTTGGACACCCGCTCTGTTTCAGGAGTTTCTGCCTTTACAGTTTCTGGAGCAGTGGCGGCTTGTGTTGCTGGAATCCCTGCTTCCTTGGTCTCTAGACTCACATCGCCCCCTGTCTGTTGGATCTTGCACTCTGTCATCTCCGCAACGCTGGCGACCTCTTTATCTACAGCCACGGCTTCCTGTCTTTCAACGCCTTTGGCTCCTTCCATGGCAGCTGATCCCTTTTCTGGAAGGACCTGAAGCTTGGTGTCTACGCTGGCAGCAGGAATGGGCTCAGCTTGCTGCTCTGTCTTGACTGGGCTTGGCTGAGGAAGTTGTGGCTGGAGAGCGGTGCCTTTAGCTGCTGGCTCGGGTGCACCGCTGTCTTCAGTGCTCAGTGAGCGGTCTGAGAGGCCAGAAGTGATAGAGAAGTTGCGGGAGGAGGGGTGTCCCGAATCGGGGGAGCTAGTACCATTTGGCAGGGCACCGTTGGGGATCTTGGGAACCTGCTTGGTCTCGTCACCCTTGGGTTCCATCTCTATCTGATCTACTTCCTCCACTGACTCAAACACCTGCGGCAACAAACCGGGGAAAAACAGCATGACCGAGGAGAGAATGGGGGAGGGGCAGAGAAGCCCAGGGTAGCTGGGAGGGAGGAATGCTCCCACTGATGATATTTCAGGAACAAGCTCATAAATGCAAAAATGAGAAATATTTAAGATACGTATACCGTAACATTCCAGCAAAAATGCACGATACTGAGTTTAAGGTAGGAGGCAGAGCAGCCCAGTAGAAGGTGCCGTGGCTCCCAGTTTCAGGGATTGGAATTTGATTCTTGGTCTCTCCCACAAACATGCAGTTAGCTGAACCGGCATTTTCTAAATTTCCCATAAAGTGTGTGAGTGTGTGTTCATCTGCCCCATTCCCCCTGCTTCCTGGGACAGTCTCCAGGCTCACTGTGACCCTATCCTGATTTAGCAACTGTAGAAAATGGCTGGGTTAAGTATAAGCACACTGTAGACCTATAGTTTCACATTGTAACCCTAGAATCATCCATTTCTGCAGGCATTCTTTCAATGAAATAAGCCAGAAGTCAGACTCCAGGCAGCCACTGGTGAGGGGCACATTTAACCAGGTTTCACATGACACAAGTGGCACAGAGAATCAGGACAGAGACTCTTTTAGACTGCAAGCTGAACGGTATTTGGATGACAGGACTGTTAATTACCGTTTCCATTCCTGCGTGTACAATCTTAAAACATTTTTAGTGTAATTTAAATTGAGTTTATAATTAAGAAATATAAACATTACTAAAATGACAGATTGAAATTACAGATGGGAAAAGTTTTAAAAGTTTTAAAATTGTACATGCCATTACCTAAAATGCAGCTTTATAAATGTAGAGGTTAAAACATTATTTTGAAATAATTACATAAATAGAGCAGCAGGTTGAGTAACTGGGCTTGAGATCAAGAATCCAATTATTGTCACCTCGTAAAAGGTACTGAAACGGTTATGTAAACAGATGGCAATAAGGAGATTAATCGAGTA
Source organism: Brevimyrus niger (assembly GCA_015164015.2). Lineage (NCBI taxonomy): Eukaryota > Metazoa > Chordata > Actinopteri > Osteoglossiformes > Mormyridae > Brevimyrus > Brevimyrus niger. The sequence continues at coordinate 31,045,036 of JAABNY020000039.1, forward strand.
TTAGTGTGCACTGCATTAAGTCATGCTGAGTTCAAAACAGATACAAATTATGTGATGACACCACAGAATGACACACATAAACAGAATGCAAACATGGGAAAAGAGAACACATGCAGGTCTAAGGTCCCAAAATAAAGCAAAACAGACATGGCTAGGTACGCCTAATGAGCAAAGAGTTTCCAGAGTAGATCAGTGAAAGACTGAGACAGGTGAGCACTCCCCATTGGTCAGGCAAAGTCAGGTGATAAGGCCATTTATTCATTTCCCTTGTGTTGTTTTAGCACCCATTTAAGATTGGGTTCTAAGTTTCTCAAAACTCCACAGAAGATACCACAACCCTGTGCCCTGTTTTAGCCTTTTCCACAAGCCTGTTTTACCTTCAGCTGTGCTTCCCCTATACCGAAGGCAGAACTGATGGCTTTCCATTTGGTTTTGTTAAACCCCATCTTCACTTCCATCCACAAATAAAGCTCCTAACCATCCCTGTGTCACGTGATGACTTTTGCCACGGGAGGAACAAATGGATGTGGAGTCGGTAAAGCTGTAAGCGGTGCAGGAGGGCTTTGGAAACGCTCGGGGTCCGTGTCGGCTCAGCAGATAGCGAAACGCGCGGGAAGCGGAAATATACAGCGAATGCAGCACTTTGTGTCGCTGCGGCGATTAGTGCGGTGTGGACGCAGCTGAATGCACGCTGCAGCATGTGTGTGCGCAGTACCTGCGTGCTGCTGCTGGAGTCACTCTGCAGTCGTGCATGGCTCTGTCTGCCTGAGCTGCAGCTCTGGGTGGACTGGAGTGTAGATAGGGGTGCGGGGAGGGGGTGTGGGTGGGATGAGGTCACCGGGAACAGGACATGCCCCGGGGTAGGGTCACGGGGGAGAGAAAACGTAGTTTGAGTAAAACAGCAGCTATGGTTAGGCCGGGGTGGGGGGGGGTGCTATGGCGGGAAGCCCCACTTGGTACCTCGTTGCTGACAGTGGAGTCGCGGTGCATCATGCGCTGCACGGCGCCGTCCACGCTGGCCCCAGACGAGCACTTGGCCAGGGCGGCCGCGTGCTGCTCCTTCTCCCGCTGCCGCACGATGGCTTCGCAGCCCAGCCACTCGCTCATGGTCTGCTCATAACAGGCCCGCACCTGGTCATCCACCTGCCACACGGTGGGGGGGGGGAGAACGGCGATCAGGGGAGCAGCCAAACACGCTCGTGTGCAATCATTCACATTCCCCTGATCGTCATCAGTTTCAGGAACGTCTTATTTGGGTGACAAAACCACAGAATGCAGTCAGCCACAAGCCAGTAGCAACGTCCCAGCAGAATTCCAGTTTAAGGTCCATTTTTTCCAGTGGAATAGCATTCTTTAAAACCTCCATTTGAAACCTGAAGCAGTTTATACAGGGCTTAGCTGGACTGCCGGGGATCGTTCCCCGAAGAGCTTTTCCATTCACAGGACATTCACCAAACGCACCTCTTTCCTCTCGGCCTCTGACATCCCAAACTGGTAGTGTCCCAGCAGAAATGGCCAGACCTCTCTGCGCAGTGAGGGGTCCACCCCCCCGAAGTACACCAGCCTCAGCAGCTCCTGTTCTTCATAAGCCTGGCGAACAACCAGAAACCGAGGTTTTAAGACATGACACGTGACGCGCACAGGAGCACGCCTTATAACATGTGCAGCACCAGCCGACATGTGCGGGGTGATGCAGGGGTGAAGAATGTAGCCCCAGTCCAAGGCCCAGCAGGATCTAGACTAACTCGTCTGTAGAAAACTTTCACCTTAATAAGCATCTACTCTTACCCCATAGCTACATTGTGTAGTTTAATCTGGACTATAACTAATCATTATTATTTCACACCAGTATATTGCTTATGAAATATTCTTCCATTCACATAAATTTGCCAAATATGCTAAATGTATTAAATTGGCATCTAAGGCTGCAAATGGAAAAATAGATTATAATCAGAACAGCTATTTAACAGAGAACAAAGTTCATCGAAAACAAAAATACACGGAGTGGAGAGATCATCACCAGCCGCGATAATTTACCGTGTCTGTTACTGGCAGCCTGTGAGCACCTTAGTCACGGCCGCATATGGCTGCGAGACTGAGAGTGTGAGGGCCGCAGTCAATCGAGTGTGATGAACAGCGGCGCCGGGGGGGGGGGGGGGGGGACTCGCGGGGCGGGTTTTGGGGGGCGCCGCGCCCCCCCCCAACGACAGGCCCCCCGGGGGGGGGGGGGGCCGGGGTGGGGGGGGGGGGGGGCCGGGGGGGGGGGGGGGGGGGGGGGGCGGGGGGGGGGGCACTCACGGTGCAGTCTTTGAGGAAGCTGCGCCACACCTCCACAGAGAGACCCCCGTGGGCGTTGGCGGGCACGTCGGGGTCCACGATGGTGTGGTTGACCAGGGCGGACAGGTGGGTGCGCACCGTGGAGAGGTGGCGGCAGTACGCCAGCCCTGCACGCCGGGATGGAGAGCGATTACAGGCTCCTACATCAGCCACTTCACTTAGACCGCTGCCATAGTTAGGATCAGTGAGATTCCGCTGCACATCGTTACATGCAGCCTTTTAACTTTAGCATTAGCATATGCATACAGGTATTTACTGCCAAACAAGAGAATCTCCATAAATTGTTAAGGCTGGTAGCAGGTAAACAGCTGCAAATATGAATATGTTCAGAAGGAGCTCCTTTACAGAAAATCAGACATGAATAGAATCCAAGGCAGCTTCTCTTCCTCGCTGGCTGCTCAATCACAGAATTAACCTCTGAATCTTAATGTCTTCAGGGTTTTCTGATTTAAAAATTTAAATGGTCACTTTACCATCACTTTGGTATGAATCAATGCTGGTCATTGGAAAAAAAAAAAAGACTGACTGGGTTCATAGGTCATCAAAAAAGAATCAAAGTTAATACTGGGTCGAAGTAAAAAATGCTAATCATATACCTTATATTGGCTGGCTATTTACCGAATGAATCACAATGGGCTTTAAGATGACGTTTGAGTAACTGCGTGGAGAGATAGGTACATACAGCCATAGAAGGCCCGGGAGATGATCTGATACTTCATGTTGTCACAGAGCAGCTTCAGGGGGGCCCTGCGGAGGTGAACCCACAGACCACAGCTCTGATCAGTAGACCAATCAGGGAGCCTATTGGTTATGGTCATGGATCAGAAGTCCCAGAGTGCCCAATCGTAGCACCCTTCAGCAGTGCACTTGAATTTATTCAGTAATTCATCCCGTATTTCAATAGGTAGCATTGTAGGTCACAATAATAAAAATACATGGCTTAGTGTCTCTCAGTTAATCATATATGCTTTGAATTGAGTTTATTCCAATTAAGCTGTTCATGGAATATCAAGCAAATCTTGCAAGTGAGGCTGAAGTTGTCTAAATGATAATCACATGACCGGATCCCATCTGCGTTGCAGTGGGTGACACAGCGCTTCAGTAACTGTATAATGTTACCCTGTGTCACCAGAGGGAGGTTCCTGGGGCCTCCTCACCTTTCCTGGTTGCAGCCATTCGGGGGACCCCCGTCCGACGAGCCGCTCTGGGAGCAGGAGGAGCAGGAGGACTTCCTGGGGGTCGGGTGCCACATACATGCCCCCTGGTCCAGCAGGTCTGGGGTTACTCAAGCAGAGAAACACCATCGTTACCCTGCTGCTTACGAGAGCCAACATCCCAGACCTGGCACGGACTACAAAGCGCCAACGTGCCAGCAAGATGTGATCATTCTGGAATCTGAGGTCAATCACTAGCTGTGAACCAAAGCTGGATTACACAGATTTGGACCAAATTAAACACCACATGCAGAGACCCAAACACACACTATAAAGCTGAAGTAAGTCCTTCAGAAGTAAACAAGGCTGCTCAGGACACATAAACATGAAATGGAAAATGACAGAAGATGAAAGGAAAGCGGTAGCCAGATGATAGCATGTCTTTCTGTCAAGACAATTGTTCACCCATGTATCCCTCTTATCCTGATTACCCACACCACCACTGGCTTAAGACACGCCCAAAAAGGGGGAAGGCGGGGCTTTTTGGGTGGGGAGCATCTGAGGCAGAACTGGCCAAGAGAAACACGAGGGGCAGAGCTTTACAGTGGTGTGAATTCGGGTCTTGGAGGGGTCCAGGGCAGCTGCAGGAGTGCTTTGGGACCACCAAGGTCCTGGACCACCGAGAGGGGCTTCTCCACACGTGCAAGGAGAGAGAGCGGGGCAGGGGGAGAGCAAGGGGGCAACTGGGAGCAACGGTCACTGAAACAAACAACGATGAACACAAAGAATGAAGACATGATGAACAGAAGAACAATACTACAAACAAACGACGATAAATGAAAATATGTATCAGATCAATAAACAACTCAGCAGGGGGACAGATGGAAGGGGAAGAAACTATAAACAAAAATCAAACGTGTTATGTCCTTAACGGGGAAGGCAGTGCAGTCACTTACCAAACTCTGATTGGCTACCAGGGAACAAGATGCGGAAGACATAGTCTGTGGCCTCATCCTCCTCTTTATCGGAGGTGGACTCTGATGAACTCTGCAGGCATCTCTTACGCAGTTTTGGGAAAACCTTTCCCTGAGAAAAAGAAATGTTATTGGCTTATCCAGCAACACTGAGGACCTACATCTTCTACAATGTCAGGAAGAAGACCCATCCTTCCTCTATCAGCTTATCCAGTGAATCATGGGTCACAAAATAATAACCTCCTGAGTCCCGGGCTTTTGTTTGGTCTGCAAGTTTTATTTCCTTTAGCTATTTGGGATTAGTAGGACCTCATAATCATAAAAACCAAACATATATTTCTTTAAACAAGTAGTTTTAAACAAAAATGATGTCCTTATATGACGACGTAGGGTCTCAGGAGCTTAAACACACCAATTTACACAAAGAAAATATCCAAAGTAAAGTATTCCACCTCCAGAAGTCAGTGGCTGTGCTTTCCCTGTGATAAAAATGGAACAAAGGGAAGACGCTTATTTATGCACAAAGGGTGAGAGAAGCCATTCAGATAGAGCAGTCAGGGCAATGTTTTTCAGCAACAGTGGAATTTATTACATGCTATTTGCTATGTAATGCTAATGATCAGAGTCACGCTTTATCACACGCATATTAACATGAGCTCCATGTGGGCTGTGGGCTTTAACCACAAAAACAGACTTTATTCCACCCAGGTGGCAAACCTGCAGGTTTAATGCCTTAGGGGTTGAATTAAGAAGCGGCCATATTACTCTGCCTTCGGTATCAAATTATGCACCTGCTGCTTCCCCCCGCGATGAACGACACAGCCCTTCCATCAGACCACATGCAGAACTCTCAAAGCACACATAGCAGGCGGGATCGAGCAGCATTTACACCTTCATTCGCAGCCAATCACGACCATTCATACTGTCGCCAGGAGACACAGATTCACAACGCAGATTGTTTCGGTGGTGGTCAAGAGTACAGGGCTTGGTCTGGAGACAGACGCCGTGCAGAACAAAGAACCCCTGGCTTAGCTTGTATTGCTTCTGCAGGTGGACTTTATCTTGGGAGGTACTGCAGAGCCAGAATGAGAAGAGAACTACTTTTGAAGCAGCATATCTATTCATTTATGTTTGCGCCTTCTCTGGTTAAGCTGTAAACTGGAGATTAAGGTTAAGTCTATATCAGGGGTCACCAACTGTTTATGAATCTGGGAGCTACTTCTTGGGTATTGAGCCATATGAAGGCTACCAGTTTGAACTAATTTATCTAAACTTCATGTATAATAAATTTTTTTTAAATGTTTTTTTTTTTTTAAATATTGTAATTTTTAAGAGTTGTGAGTTATGCTATTTTTCGAGCAGGTCCACGTCCGAGTCATGTGGCCCTTGGGGGCATCCTGGTGCACCATGTTGGTGACCCCTGGTCCACATCTTCTAGTTCCCAAGTAACTGTTTTGATGATTATTTTAAACATTTATTTTATCCTTTGCAGGCTAAGCTCCTGCTTTATGCCCAATGCTGCCTCCAGACTCCAGCCCCCCTTGTGCCCCTGTACGATGGATGGATGGATGGATGGTCAATATAAATTGTGCATTTTGTTCCCTGTATCTAGACTGGATTGCCTTTTGGTGTTTGATGCCTAACACCCCTTAGTTTACCCATACTGAGGAACAAAGATTTTGTTACAAAGTGTAGCTAAATAACCAAAGGTATAAAGTATAATCCACACGTGCTTCAATGGTCTCCTGTTCCAAAGGCTCCTGCATTTTCTATTTACAGTGGTACCTTGACGCACAAACAAATCGGGTCATGAGCCAGATGTTCAGTATTTTTTTGTACGGATGCATGTACCATGTTTCAGGCTGCGAACACAAACATCCCCCAAAAAGGTCCCAAAGAACCACCCAAAACACATTAAGTGACATCATGCCCAAGAACGGTGAGAAATGTATAAAAAAACATGTTGTAGATGTATGTCTTTACTATCTCTTTAGAGGTCGAATATCTAAAAAAAAAAAGAAGAAAAAAATAGAGAGAACGTTCTGTTTTAGCGGTGCCTTTTAGCGATTGATAAACATGTTTGTGTTGGTTTTTAACAGTTACATATCTATACGTAACATTGCAATACTTCATTAGTAACAAAATTATTACGTAACTCCTATTTAAGTGTTACATTATCCATTCACACATAGTGGCAACTGTGTATTGTTTTTTTACAGTACATCACCACACAACGCATGGCATCACGAAATGTACATTCAAATTTTAGGCATATGAAAATAATGTACAGTATAATTTTTAAAAAATCACTTTTTCAAAATGACTGTATTGTTTTTGACTGTTACTCAGACTTTTAATGTTGATTCGTTTTTTGGGGGGGGATGTTTTGTGGTTCTTTTCCGTGTTTTGGCATCTTTCGAGCGACCAACCCACCAACAAGCGTATGCTCAGTTGTGCATTGGTCTGTGTTCTGTAATCGTATGTTCACTCTTTCCCTTTTTTGCTCTTTAATGTTATTTTAATTTAAGTCTATATTCTTGGTCACAGAAAAAACTTAAAAAATTGAAAAAAATTCTGTGATTTTGAGGTTTGAACAAATAATTTGTATTTACATTATTTTAAATGGGAAAAATTGACTCAGGTCGCAAACTTTTTGGGTCGAGAACTGAGTCGAACAAATTAAGTTGGTGAGCCGAGGTATGACAGTATTTATATTTCCTAAAGCAGCGACTCTGTTCTTGGGTATAACAGCAATCCTCTCCAGGGATGCTGCCCCCCACTCCAGGAGATCCCTGTGGCTCATTTTGATTCTTATTTTTTTCATTTTTATTCTCTCCTGGCAGGAAAATTGGTTTAATCTCAAGGGGTGAGAGAAGTTGTCACGCCCTGCTCCATACGATCCTTCCTGTGTGCCACGCCCACGTCGTTACCTCTTGTTTTTGCCCGATCGTGTTCACCTGTTGCTCGTTCGGTCTAGCCTGTCTTTTGTATTTAGTCCGTGTCTCAGTCAGTCTACCCCAGATCTGTCATTAATGTCAACCTTTGTGTGAGTACCCTGTGTCTTATCCCAATAAACCCCGTTTTTCCTGGAATTCCTGATGACTCTCAGTCCCTTGTCTGCTCGCCGCACCACGCAACATGACAGAAGTGGCCAGGAGCCTTGGCTAATGTTGGCTTCATGAGGCATCCACATGTTCCGGCAGAGACGAGGAAGTTTGGTCCTTTTCTTTCAAAAGGTATTTTTGCAAGTGATACCAAGAGCTATTACATCTTAATCAGGGGTAAATCGACTGTAATAAGGTCTCTGTTCCTGCTCTATTGCCTGCTCTGCTCTTACATTCTTCACTCAAAATGGGCCGTACAACTAAATATTAAAGACTTTGTTGAAATAGGAAAAAGTTGGATTGCTTTAATAAAACAACCAGGAAAAAAAGCACAACTGTGAGAAGCAAGTATACATAATAGATGTGTGCCTGGTTAATGGATGCTTGGGGTTGCAGGGACCATTGAAATAAAAGCACTCCATCAAATAAATAAACACACACAAAGATAACACTGGCTAAATTTATGTGCACATTATACAAACTGAATCAGAGACGTAATGGAAGAGTTAGAGTGAAACACAGACATTCTGATTCAGAATATCTGATCCTATAAGGGCGATCATTCTTTCTGAAGCCTTTCATTGATTACACTAGACGGCTCCACCTTTATAAGTTTAAGGTGCCTCCTGCTCTCTGTCTGCTTGAGGGTGACAGGCGGGGTTTTACAGTGTGTTCCCATAAGGCGCTTTTCCGCTGCACCAGCCACAGAAGTTTTGGTGCTTCAGAAGAGTAATAAAGTCAGTGGTGATTTCTGTGTTTGTTTTCCACTGGCATGAAAAACTGGCACCGGTGTAAAATGACATCTTCGCAACTTGAGGAGGGGTGTTTACTACTGAATTCAAAATGGCTATAATCTACTTATAATATACTTATTACAATGTGTAATATTAATACCAACATGGGATGTTAGGCACATGCAATTCTAACACTGCAAAAACTGCAATGGTGAGATGGGTTTAAGATCAGGTTTCATACCATCATATTATATGGAGATTATAGTGCGGAGGGTTACATTTTGCTTAATCATTTTAAATCTGTTACAGAAAACAAAACTTAGCAAGCATTGCGATTTTAATGATTGTTCCTATTGAAAAATCAGTTTAAAGTTTACTGTTGTTTGCTCTCAGAAACAATCATTTTCATCATTGCCGTTTTAATTGCTCCTGAACTCGTTTGTGAAAAATGGTTTTATTCAGAATTTTTATTGCTTTACAAATATCCCAATATTTATTGCAAGAAAACCACCTTGCAATATTTAATTTTTTTCCAATATCATGCAATCTTGTATATTCTACAAAATACTTTTTATTTCTTGTCACACAATCCATCTCATTGAATCTGTTCTTCTGACCAGACTGCAATTAAAACTTGGCTCTTTTCATTTGTCTATCCATCCATCCATTATTATTAATCATTTTACTGTGTTTATCATTGTTGTGGTTATCATTGTAGAGTTCTTAACAGCGCTTTTTTAAGATGCCAGTATTTTGTGTTTCAGAAGCAGGTTATTTGCATAATCAGGCAACAATGATCACATCTGCAAGTCCCATTCCAAAGTACCAAAGGCATAAACCGAAAGCTGACTTTTAATGTTAATTGGTATAAAAAAGGCATAAACCAAAAGCTGGTTTTGTACTTCAGTACTGGTATGGGTACTGGAACTGGTACGGGTACAGGAACTGCTACCAGGCAGGAAATCAATGGGAACTAAAACTTTGGAGATGCCCCGACATACACACCTTTCCTCTCTGCGACCACAGGGGGGGGTCTAGCTGTCCATGGGGCAGGAGGCCATTCTCCAGGCAGGACAGGAACTGCAGGAGGTGCCCCCCTTTGGGAAAGCGCAGAGGGGGCCGCTGGATGCCATCCTGGCTCACGAGCACCACTGTGCCCCCGCTGTCCACTGGAGGGGGGGTATGAGAAATGTAAGAAAGAGTGTTGAAAACACACATGATCCTACACCACAAATACATGAACACACTGAGGTACATCTCATTGACTTGCAGTTTAATAAATGCTTTAGTTTACCACCCTTAAGTCTCATCCTCAACACTCAGAGCTCATCAATGGGCAGTTCACCCCAAAATTGAAAAATATATGTTTTAGGGGAGCTTTAGTGCTATCTGTGCTTCTAGGATATTCTGCTGGGTGATGGCTCGTTTTAGAGATATCGGCCATAGAAATGTTGGGCCTCCCTCAAATATAATGTAAGCGAATGGCATTTGTTAAAGTGCAAAAAAAGTACCTTTCAAAAAATTCAACAGCAGTGTCTCATTCCAAAAATCATGAGCGGGATATTGAAGATAATCCACAGACTTTGCAGCATGCAGTTTCCTGTCGGAACTATTTCCTTCTTCCGAACTCCACGTACCAATCGTATCACTGCACAGAGGATATGAGCAGGAACACCCGAGCAATATCTTCTGCACAGTGATATCACAGGTGTGTTGAGTTTGGTAGACGAAAATACTTCCTAGATTAAACTGCTCACTACAACGTCTGTAGGTAATTGACAATAATCAGATCATGATTTCTGGTAAGAGACACTCCTAGTGAATTTTTCAAATGTATTTTTATGGCTCTTTAATCACCACAGAATTCCTAGATTCTTTAAACATGACTTCTCAAAGACAGAACAACTGAAAATTATTAAAAATGGAGTGAATTTCCATTTTTACTTGCTAAACCTAAAATCTATTTTGCATAGCAATGGTCTTTGTATCTATTACTACACTGAAACATATTACACTACAGATTGCTTGTGTTTCTTCATATAAATCCCAACAGAAGCTAGATTTTTCTTTAAAATTCTTGACAAGGTTCTTACTCATAAAAGGAAAATAGCAACAGAGTGATTTCTGGTATATTTAGATGTTAACCAGCAAAGTATCAATTTATAGTGTGGAGGAGGGGGAGCATGGATTGATGGGGGTGTAAAAGAGCAGCCTACCCTGCTGGTGACAGTGCAAGTAGACAATCTCCTCCAGGCGAATCGTCATGGCATAATCCCAGTACACACTGCAAGCAATCACATTAGCATCAGAATTATTCCCACATACAGAGAAGCTGACTCAGTCAGCTGCCAGCTGTTTTGATTCATCAGAGAGAGGGGCTTTATAGAATCGGTTAAAATTAACAACTAATTAAAAATGCAGTGCAGCCCATGGAAGAGAAATACCCGCAAGGGAGTACAGTGTAACCGGTGTATAACAAATGCATAAAGTAATTAATATCCTGTGGATTGGACAGAGGTGATGGGAAAAGACAGACGTCCCAGAGGCTCGGAAATGTGTGGGATACGGACAATTGTAGATCTCTAGGAGGTCGGGGGAGGATCTAAATATTATTTGGCCTTCATACACAGACTCTGTACTGCCCCAGGCCCACAGTAGGGCCCAGCTATAAGCTCTCAGACAGGCTTTTTTGTTTGTAATAATAGTTTTTCAAGAGGGGTGTGGTAACTAGGGATGAAACGGTTTCACAGTAAACCATAATAACATTCCCAATGGCTAGTATTTTATGTAAACACATTTTGCATGTGTTGCTAATCATATTTGTGGTTTTCAACACTTGGTGAAATCATTTCCTGTCATGTTCAGCACATTTTAACAATACTGCTAATTTTGGACACTATAATCATAATATAAGATTTTCATACTGCTTCATCTCCAGTGATCACACATGTTGCCACTGAGCCTGAGGGCTTCTAGCCTTATCCTTGGCGATTTCACAGATTGTACTGAACTGCAATAAAGTCCACTGCCTTTTTATCACACCATCAGACCTGCTAAGGTCTCACCTGATCATCAGACACAGTCAGACAGGTACCCACACCTATGAAGGTCCCATCTGATCATCAGAAACGGTCAGACAGGTACCCACACCTGTGAAGGTCCCACCTGACCATCAGACACGGTCAGACAGGTACCCACACCTGCAAAGGTCCCACCTGACAAACACACTGTCAGACAGGTATCTACACTTGCTATGGTTATATCAGTAAGGAACTAAGAAAATTGTGATTTAAAAAGTTTCAAATACTGAACAACATAAGTTAAAGATTATAGAATTTTGTTATGCAGAATTCTGTACATGTGATAATTTTTGCATACAAAATATAGTACCGACTGAGGACTGGTGAATCGGAACCAATCGTGGTTGTAAGTCTATGATAACCTGCATTATTTTTCTCTCTTTACAAAGATGGGTTTTCATCTAGCAGGTGTTTCTGATTGTTGGTTTTTGCTTGAATACTCTGGGGATGGATATTAAAGGGTTGAAAAATACTTTACGGCAAACAATATTTCAGAGCCTTTTGTTAAAATGCATAGGAGCGCCAAATACAGAAAGTTTTTTTGAAACCTTATTGTGATTTGAGTCTGACGCATTCATTTTGATCATGCCTCAGAGCAGCTTTAGTATTCAGACAAAAAAAAATAGTGTCAATTCTTCCTCATGGGTACCCTGACAACCGCATGATTATCAACCCCAGATATTTAATAATGCCAGAAGGCAAATTAAGTGAACAAATGCAATGCCAGTCTGTGATCCTAGCCTTTATTGAGAAATAAGCTTCTAGAATTTGGGTAAAAAGAGACCACCTGGTTTTGTCAAATTTGGCTAATCTGGGACCTCCTGCCTCACTCCCCACCCTAACTTACCCACCCCACTATGCAGCAGCCACAGAGAAGCTGGTCTGGTCAGTCTTCTTACCTCTTCTCATAGTCCAGGTCCCCTACAGACCCATTCATCAGCTGGTTTGGAGTCCATTTCAGGGTCATGACATCTGCTGTTTGATGCAGGGACAGGTAGCCAGGGATGGCCTCCATATCATCCCTCTGGAAGAAAATCATCATGGTAGGGGGACTCTCTGTGAAATAGCTTGCTATAAAAGCGGTCAGAGTGCATTGAGCAGGACCATGAAAGCAATCTCATGAAATATCTTCACATAGAAGAGTAAGCATATGCAAACTACTGCTAAAATGGAGTTTCTTGTTTCTAAAAGTCTGTAATAATGGGAAGGTGAACCAACTTCCAGTAACTCCAGTAAAGATCTCTGTACCGGCTGCACTAGGACGTTGTTCTTGCCAAACAGCAATGTGGCCCTGGAGTTCTGGTGCAGCGACTCCACGTAGTCGCGGGCTGAGAGTGAAGGCGAGGGCCGCTCGTCCATGCTGCTGCTGGAGTGTCTCTTCTGGATCTGCATGTGAAGGTAGACGTGCGGGCCGGGTCACCGTTACCGTACAACCCACACAGACACATAGCTTGGCTGCCAGGTCTGCTGTATCCCGGCAACCACAGCCAGATCACAGTGGTGTCACTTCTCCACTCAGTATGCCATGGCTCTAGGCTCAGTGATGCCTTTAATCTGGCCACCCGAACCAGGCACTTCAAGAAGTAGGGCCAGGAAGCAGGGGTGTAAATCGTTGGCCCCAAGCTAGGGAGCTTTTCCTCTGCATCAGGTACTGAACTTTTGGTACTAAAAATACTGCACTTTCCACTGACTTTCAGTGAAGTACCAGTACCGAACGTACCAAACCAGCTGGGATACTTTTTTGATAGTTTGTGGTGGGACTTGCAAACATGTTTATTCTTGACTGGTTACCCAACTATCCTGTCTCACAAACAAAACACATCTGATTTCCTGCAAAAGCATAGTTACATACTCAGAAAACAACAATAAATAAATTAAAACAAAATAAGTAATACTAATGGATTTGTGGACAAATGAAGAGACCCAAAATTTAATTGTGATCTGGTTGGAATAACAGATTCAACAAGACATGGATGGGCGATGGACACTTGCAAAATTTCAAATATCACCATGTGATTTTGCTGCAATAAATACTGGGATATTTATAAAGCAAAATAGGAGCCCAGAAAAGGTACATTTCTCACAAACCCATGTAAGAATGATTTAAACAGCGAGAATGAAAATGATACGAGCGACTGGCTGACAGAGAGCATGCAGTGCTGAGAGTGGCATGTGCCCAGCCCTAAAATTTGATTTTTGATTTTAAGTACAAAACACCCCACCGCCGTTGTAATAATGTCATTCTGTGCCAGTACCTGTGTTCATGCCAGTGAATAACACAAGACGTACAGTACTTTTGGCACTTTTTTGAAGTACTAAAAATGCAGAACCTGATGCGGGTTCAACAGGTACAACAAGTCAGTGTATAATTGTCAAAAATGCCAACTACTGTACTGTGCAGAAAAAAATTAACACATGCAGAAAGAGCTACTTGACTGGCCTCTTTCACCTAAGCTAACTACTAATGCACCAATGTGGAAATTTTGACTGATACCGATAACAGAGATTCTTTTGTCCAATATCACCAATACTGATAATTGGTTAACCTCTGAGCCACTTGCCAGGTGCTTCCCGGCGCAGATTAGCAGAATGACATAACATCCATCCATCCATCCATCCATCCATCCATCCATCCATCCATCCATCCATCCATCCATCCATCCATCCATCCATTT
>JAABNY020000039.1:31075436-31090482 GCA_015164015.2 Brevimyrus niger
GCCTCGTGCCCGTTGCTTCCGGGATAGGCTCCGGACCTCCCGCGACCCAGTAGGATAAGCGGTTTGGAAAATGGATGGATGGATGAATTCACAAAACATGAATAGCACAAATATTTTTAATGACAACCATGAAAATCTAAATGTATATATACAATTAACAGCAGTATATCACGTTATTTTATATTTGTTGTGGTCAGTTGTGCCAACAGACACCAAGCATTGCTGACAAATCACTTGCTTTTGCTTAACATTTTCACAATAGAATCCACAAAAATTTCCATACAACAAAAGACATGGTTGATGTCCTGGTGATAAGTTCTTGTTCACTTATCTACTTGTATTGTTAAATTTCTCACGAATTCCACACTATCTGTAATGACTTAAATGATGATGATTGGCTAGGCAAGTGCCTGTGGAGCTCACACAAAAACGGCAGAGGTAAACTGCAAAACAAATACACTGCAAACTTCTTAGTGACTGGATAAATGACAACTAATTACATTGCTGATAAATGATATTTAAAACAGCTTATTTATTATTGTTATAAAAATTCTGTAATCTGGTTTGGACGTATGAAATTGCATACTTGTTTGCTATGTAGTAGGTGAAATATAGTATGAGTGAGCAGTATGTCCAAAGCAGTATGAATGAGAAGAGTAGGCAAATGGTACCCGGATGACAAACCACATTCTGTGAAACGCACTGTCTGCACCCAATGGACACTATGCTATTCCACAAGGCCATTGGAGCGGCAACCAGAGATGAGGAATGCCATTTACTCTGAATTTTTTTTTTTGTCATGATGGAGGAAGTGCTGTCTGTGAACAAATTTAAGTAGAAAACAATACCCAGTTGTACAAGCTGCACATCCAGGTCAGGTAATATGCAAGATGGGGACTAAATGCATATGTACTTGTTTTCAATTTTATACACATTCTCAAATATTTGAGCTAACCCATCAATACAAATAACTACTTAAGTCCCAATATTAAATTATGAAAAGTAGCCCTTATTTTTAAAACTGTTATGCAAAAAAAACCTGCTAAAGAACAGGCTGCATAAGTCAGTTTTCTGTTATGGAGCCCCAGAACTACATAGTTTAGGTTTTGAATGCACTGGACGTATGACTCAAAACACTGATCTCATACACCTGAATGCTGTAAATCCAGGTCTCAACAAGCTATTTGGTTTGCTCTAGCCATAAGTTAGGAGGGTGATCGGCACAAAGATCAGTAATGACCCTGGAATGTTCAGCACAAAGGCAGCTGGACATGACACATTGCTGTGACTCATGTACTGCACTGTCAGTCAACCAGAAGTCTAGACACTTAGCAGTGATGGCTGTAATAGGGACATTTCATATGTTTTTTGTTGTTCCTTGTAAGATGCAAAAAAGACAAGGGATTAGTTAACACACAGAAGCAAATAAAAAAGAGCAATAGCCAGATAGCTGAAATGACTGTCATTAAGATGTACTTAGGGGCAATGTACTCTCATTACTCACTAATAATGTGTTTGAGCTGTGTACCACTGGATTGCTTAATTTCAGACACTAGACACATTCCCCTTGGCCATTCCCATTTGCAGGGGACACCTTCCAGAACAGCCTGGGATAAATGATAACCGAAGAGTAATATGCACAAAAGGGGCTCTGTCTGAAGTTATAGACCAGGCTGATGGACACGGGAGATGTGTTAAGATTAGACCTCCTTTGGCTACACAGCAGGGAACATATGAGCCAGAATCCCTCTGGTTTGAAACCTCTCACTCTGGAGGAGGTTTCTATGGCGATGACACTCATCACCGTGAGATTCCCTTGACACTAGTAATATATTAAACCTTGTCACAAGAGCACAAGTGTCAACGTGAGCTGAGAAGCACAGAGCCCTGCAGGTTTTGGTACCCAGACTGGTTTTAGATGTCAGATTTCTTGCGAACTTATGGAGATGTGGTCCAGTCTACAGTCACTCTCCAAAATATTGAGTCTGATTCCGTTTTTTATAAATCCAAGGGTCACTTAGATAACAGGAATTGCTATAAAGTAACACAAGCAAACAAAAACACATAGCTTCCAGTGTAGAATGGATTTCTCCATTTTGCCCATCCACCTATGGGAATTTATCTGTCATAAATCATGTAGTTGTTCCACCTCCAGCTGTTGCAGAATGTTAACTTGCACTTTCCAATTTGACTGACAAAGGTGTTATACAAAGCCACCTACAATGCAAATTTTTTCATGCCTTCTCACTTGGGTGACCAGTCCACTGCATTAGAGTTTATCTGTTGAATGAGTTAGCAGTTAATAAAGGGGGTTAATAACAGTGGACAGATATTTTAAATTTATCAGACGTCTTCTGAGTTTTAAGACCTGTTGTCCAATTGTTCAAACTTACTTCCATCGGCTGAATTCCTTATAGGGACCCTAAGACCTGTATATTTAAGCTACTGAGTTTATTTCCGAAACTCAGAAAATGATTTTACTTTGTTCCTATTGCCTTTCATCCCAGCACATGCCTAGAAAGTTTGTGTAATTCAGTCACTATTATCCCACAGCTATCCCCGTTTAATCATGGATTTGTTGGACAGGCTTTCTTCTTGATGAGTGCAATTAACAAACGAAACAGTTACAGTGACTTAGATTCATCAGTCTTATTATGGTTGTCATCCCCTTATACAGTAAACTGCTCATTGACTGTCTCCAAAAAGTTATATATCCGGCTATTAGATAGTAGTTTCACTGGGTGTGCACACAGCACCTGTTAGGAGTCCATCAGATCCCAAAGTCTCTACGGGTTGCTGTCATAGTTGCATTGTGGGACCAAGGTGCCATCGGAACAATTAACGCCTCACCATAGATTTCTAACAAGATCACCCTCACTATGGAAAATTTGCTCCTCTCCAGGTCAGTGTGACATCAATAATACCACCATTCCAGACAAGAACTCAGGAACTTCAGCATGTTTGAGCTGACTCATCTCACAGGCGCAAAAAGTCAAGGAATTACCAGTGGTTAAGACAGGAAACTTGTTGAGTTGCCAGTGCATTGTTTGCACACACAAAAGCAGAGAAGTAACCAAGAACACACCAAGAAAAGTGGAGAGGTGGCAGATGTCAATGAGAAGCGACAGAGAGCAGGCCCCATAGCGCTACCACATCAACCCAAGGATGACACAAACCTACTGCTCGCCACCTCACATTACCAGGCACATAGCAGACATGCAAGAGGGCCAAATCTGTACTCCCACGCTGAGTCCTCATCAACCGATGCTACGCAAGCTAAAGGGCAAAATCTGAGAAGGCACTGCATCACAGAAAAACCACCTGTGAGTGAGACGCCACCTGCGAACTGTGAAGCGGAAGTTTACACAAAAACACTGTTATTTCTGTGCCTGGAATTTGCTGGCTTCTTAGTGGGATCTGATCACTGTGAGACACTGTACACGACAGCTAATTTTCATCACTGTGATTCAAAGAACAAACAAAAGCAAGTACCTGTAACTCAGTTTTCCTAGATGTAATGTGTACATTATAGTTTCAAGGACGTGGTGAGAAACTCACAGGAGCAGAGCATCGCAAACCTTTTCTCTGAAGTTCCACAACCATGTTCCTTGTGCGGTGGGGGGGATTAAGGATTATTCCAAGTACCCCTGAGTGATAGGGGCCCTTGATTTGGGGTCGGGGCCCAGTTGGGGCCCAAAATCTCTAATGGCCACTCTGCTTGTATACTATGCTCACATATATATGGATGGTATATTATAGCTTTGCAATGAAGATACCCATGCATTCAATAAACATTGTGCAAAATTCATTATAATTAGTGGCCTTATATTCACATACCAAAAATAGTATGCAATGTCTAATATGTGGTACTACACATTATTAATGTCCCTGATTGGTTCTTTTCTTATATTTCATAAAATGACCAAGGTACATGCTCACTGGCTGCTAGTTTAGTTGTAAATACCAGAGCCAGTGTTGGACAGTGTTGCCAGTGTCCCAGGAGTACAGCAGAGTGTGAATGGCTACATAGACGCCAGAAGTGAAAGCAGTGGGACTATTAGCTTCCATGATAAAAGTACATGCTAAACAAAAGTGAAAACAACAGTTTGAGGCCTTTAAAATCTGGGCTTTAGTTGAACATGAGTGCTTCTATGTATCGTGGAATGTTTTTTTAGCTTGCATTTCCTAGGTGGGCCGGGTCAAGGGAGGGGGTTGGAATTGAAATACACAATGGAAATGCAGAAGGATCCCTTGCTCCAGAAATTCAGGTTAACTTCTGTTTACAGTTACAGTTCATGGCTCATTTCTACAGCTGTAATCCTGCTCACCATCGACAAGTCGACAGTTATTATGAGCTGTCCTTTAAAGCTGTTTACAGTTAAAGGACTTGATTCTTTGTACATTTCTTAGTCCTGGAAACTTTATCCTGACTGCACACGCTGTCCAAAAAATTTTAATGATTAATAACAAAAAGTAAATGAAAGTGAAGCCACAGCCCTAAATGCTGCCGGCATTCCTGCTCCTTGTGTAAATACAGGTGTGAGAGCAGCTGGGGTGTGGGGGGCACAGGAAAGATAACGTGGGGCTGGCATGTATGGAATTAGTACAGATTCACCAATACTTTGGACTATAAACAATTTGTGTTTCAGTGGGGACTTGTATTTTCCAGAATATTGACCAGTGTTTTTTTCTACTAAGCCTAACCCATATAACTAGCACAAATGATTGACACTTTCTGATTACCGATCCTAATAAACTGACAGTATTTGTGACATTATATATGTATTTGTTGGTTTCATATTAAGTAACATAGGGGGAAATTCTCTTCTGATAGAAAGGAGCTGTTTCAGGACACATGCTGCGTTCCATTTGAACTCATAACTCATAAATTCAGAGTTTCTAGTATGTAATTTTAACTGGAATTCCGACTTGTGAACACTGAGGAATTGACACAATGCCAAGCTCAGAATTCAGGATGGTAACGCCCTTTATCAAGAGAAGTTAAAGCTGTAGTTTTATACTGTTTATTAGCATTTATGTCTTATTTCTGGCTCATTAAATTGGTTGTGCACACAGTGCCATTCAACTGCTGTCTGGTTGTGCGTAATGTGTTGCTATTCACTGATATCACTAACAATAGCTAACAAATAACCAGGCTAGAACTGGGGTCCATTTCATTAAGCAGGATTTCTTGCTTAAGCAGACAACTAGTAGGATTTAAGTAGTCTGGGCTAAATGTAAGTGAACGAAAATAAGGCCATTTTAACTGGGATAAATTAAATCTGACAAGTTATCCAGGTAAGAAAGAAATCTTGCTTTTTGAAACGTGTCCCTGGTATTGCTAAATGGCTTTCTGACTCTGTACCGGAACACTGTTAACTCTTGTGAGACATCATCCCAGTTCTGACCTGTGTGGTAAATGGAACTCAATAGCAATAGTCTCATACCCAGAGAGCTACTGGTTCAAATCCTGCAAAACATCCTGTAGCAGCACATTAGGTTCAGAAACTTCATCCAGTGGTCAAGTTGTTCCTTAGTTAACTGGTATCAACTGCTGCCAGGTAATACAGAGACAAGACATGTAAATTCTCACATTGAGGAAACATGAACAAAGCTAGAAATGGGAAAGGCACATCATTGCAGCCATGTGGGGAAATAATGGCATTTTTAATGCATTGATCAATATGAACCGCACACTCAACTTCATTTTTAAGGCTATATTTACCATTTGTAGATTATTTATTGTGATGGTATTCACAGAAAGAAAACATCTCCGTACCCTAATAAGAAAAGGTATACTAAGTGCTTTAAGTCTTACTTATAATATAATAAAAACACGACACACAATATGGGGGGAGGAGGGTTGGAAACAAAATATGTACAAGTAATTGAATTTCCAGCAAATTTATTATGATATCTTCAGTCAAAATGAGTGATACTGTGAGTGGTTTACAGTCTGACAGTTGATAAAAACCAAAGCATATATTTAAATTTACATTTATCTGTTGGTTTTATACAAATAAGCTCACGGTAGCCAGAAGGGTTACACTTTTTAATGTACACTCCCTGGGAAACATATGTATGTGTATGACTGTGAAATCACAGCTCCTGTCCCACTCTGTGTCCCTTCCCCATTTGGCCAGCAGGTGTTGCTGGTCATCCTGTCCCTCAGGTTATCAGCCTTTGTGTTTTACCCTGTTCCCTGCCAGTCTCATGGCTCAAAATCCAGTTTACTGTGAACCCTTCTGTCCTGTGTTCCAATCCTGCCTCCTCTGTTTCTGTATTTTGCTCCCTAGTGTTTCATTTGAGTTTTTGTGTCTGGTGATCTTGTATTTGCTTTTGGTTTCATCCCTTGTGCCCCTGCTTGTGTCTAATTTCCCAGTGTTTAGATTCTGTTTCCCTGTTTCCTTGGTTAGTTCTTAGTTTCCCTGTTTTAGTTTCTTCTAGTTTATTGGTTTCCATTTTTCCGGGCTGTTAATTAGCCTCATCTGTCCAGGGTTAATCTCGTTGCCCCTTAGTATTTTAGTCCCTGCTTCTGTTCAGTTCCTTAGTGGTTCAATGTTTGATGGTTGATGTTTGTAATAGTTCTTAGTTCTTAGTTGCAGTTTTGGATATTCTGTTAGTAGCCTGCCTGCCTGCCTGACCCCCTTTGCAAATTTAGTTTTTGATTATCCCATTTTTGTTTTTGACCCCTTGTGGTTCATTTGGATTTGTTGTGTTCATAATGTTTTCTGTTTTGTTAAATAAACCCCGTTTCTGTTCTTGGAGCCACCAGTGAGTCGTCCAAATTTCTGCCTGCCCCATGCCACTTTCTCGCACCTGGACCCGTCCGGATCCCTGATACACATACTGATTTTTGAATGGTTCTATGACACAAGATCATTCATTATTTGAACGGTGCTTCTAAAAATGTACACTTCCTTGTCCATAAAACAGAAAATGGAAGTCTATGTAGACCCTGCCATGCAGAATAACTTGCCCACATAAAATATCTGAATATATCAGATTAATAATAATTAATTTACAGGCCATTAATTCTACCTAGGTCTCTTTTTAATGAGCAACAGAAGATAGGGCTGAGCCATCATGGTTGGGTCATCAGCTAATATGCATCTGGAGCGCAATTATTACTAACTACAGTATGGAAGGCCATATTTTAATGGGTTGCATGTCAGCCACCATCCACAAGAGGATGTGATACACGCCCATGTCAGCACTGCTAGGAAACCTAATCTGTTATTGGTGCCTGCTAATAGTAAAGACTTAGGATTTATTTTAGGAAAATGCATCAAATTTAAACAATAAAACTGAATTGACTTGAATGTGAATTAGGACCGTTTCTGGGACCTTTGCGGTGTTTTTCTAGTTTAGAGAACAGTAGCAATCTGTCCATGTTTACTTGAGACAGCTAAATGTTTCCCCGCAACTGGACAGGCCTTCAACAGACTGGTACCAGCACTGAATGGCTCACCTGTTAAAAAACCACGTGTGCTATAGCCAAAAACGTAAGACAGACTGCAATACAGAAGTTGTAAAACTTAGATGTGTAAAGTAACCCAATACAAATGCTTAATTTTCCTGTATTTTAATAGGTTTTTCTTTACTTAAGTATATTACTTCCACTTCCCTACAATTCTGAGTCAAATAACTTATTCATCAGATACATTGTGCAGGACCATAGTTACCCGTTTAAGAAAAAAATGGCTTATTGCTCCAAGCAGCACTCCTAACGCAAGGCTGCACGATTCTGGGTAAGATATGAATCACATATAGTAGGCCTGTTTTTTAATATTCACTATTCTTCAGCAATGTTTTTCTTTATTATTATTATTATTATTATTATTATTATTTAGAATTGCATTTTGTCATTATTATGATGGAACAAACAATTGACCTATGTAGAGATGCACAATGTATCGCTTAATATACAGAAATCGCCGACCGATATTTAAACGTCATTAATAATCGAAGTGAGGGCCACCTACCGTTTTCCGTAGTGGAGGATTAAGATTTTTTTCAGGATGTATAAGAGGTCTGAAAGTACGCCGTTTATAATTTGCAATATTTATATTATAATGTTCATAATTAATTATTAATTCTGGCCCGTTCATCGAGCTTTCGTTTTCCATAAGATAAAAGTCACTCCGCTAGTCTCAGCCATCAAATTCGTTTAGTTTCCCTGCTTTTCTGAATAAAAATAAAATATGTGACTCAGCTTTCCTTATTGTGCTGCAAACTTATGATGCTACATGCCATTCAAATCCGTCTTGAGTGAATTTAAAAGAGAGGTTGCTTTTTGCCAGATCAATATATTTTAATGTTCTACTTTATAAAGCAGGTCTACTTTTTACTTTACTTTTAAAACAGGGTAGGCTATTACTTTTATTGGAGTAACCTAGTATTTTACTGGACGACTTTTACTTTTACTTGAGTGGCATTTTGGTGCGGTATATACTTTAACCTAAGTGTAAAAATTGAGTACTTTTTCTACCAGTGGTAGAGCGTTTCTTTTTCTGCATAGCTAGGCCTACTGCACGGCTAGGGCACAGACCCCTGAACGACATAAAGTACAACAAGATGACTTGAGTCTAATAGGAGAGCAGCCAGAAAGCCTATACGGAGGGCTCCGCTCGCTACGCTGTGATCAGCCGCCGTCAACAGATACTACCGAGCTCGCATCATTCCCATCCCGTCCAGCCAGGACAATATGCTGCCTTTCAAAAACACTCACTGGAACCCAGTAATAGCAAACTCTCCATCAGACCCAACAAAGATAAAATCCCACAGCGTTACGCAGGACGCCTCGGAGGATGTGTATTGACTGTGAAGGGTAAAAATGTACATCCTGTCATTGATCGACACGAACCAAGGATAGCGATTAATCAGATTTAACTAATACCTGGTGAGGGAACTCTTTAAAATATTCTGTTTTGTGCAGCAACATGGTTTACACTGCATTCGTAACAAACAAATCCAAGTAATATTTTATAGCATGAGCTTATAACATATATACAGCCTATATATTCGCATAAAACAGTTGCTGAAAAAAACAACAACACAGAAAACATACAATATAAATAAAAAACATCTATATATGATATGTGGAAATGACGGTATCGATGTTTGCCGATGTTCAGCATGCTCATCCTATAATCACCTGAGAGGCGTTTTACGTATTTTAAAACAGAAACCTTACGGTATTCGATGTTTTGTATTCATCTCCTTGCAGTTAAAACACATATAGTATGGCTTGATTAAGCAACATTATTAATTCCATTGTTGGGGATCTGTCTCAGTGTTAATTTGGACTGAGTGAGTCATTCCTGTGTTAATACTCGGGAATCTGTCAAAACGTTATCTTATATGGACATCATGTGCTCGACTTGAACGGCAACCGCTTTGATTAAAATAAAAAGGGCTCATTTATCCAACACGAATGTTGAGGTTTCCTTCCTCATTCAAGCGTTAAAACGCACAGTGACACGCAAACACTCCGACGTCCCCCCAACCATCGCAAATATTGCAGGTACAAAAATGTGTTAAATGTCATTTGTATGCGTATATATATACATATACACGTTTCCCACATGTTTACTTTTCTGCTACGATGTTACTGTTCAGGCGGAAAGGCACCAACCTCCTTCTTCACGGTGCGCAGCAGTCTCTGTCGGGTCTCCGCTTCTAACAAAACAAAATAAAAATGTAATCACATAAATATACTCGCTTATCGGTTCAAAGTGGGATTTATCGGCTTTGTTAAAACATAATCGGTAAAAGTGTAAATGATCTCCTCACCTGCCATTGCTGTTGCCATGGATTCGGTCGGTGGGTCGGGGTCGGTTCGTCGCAGCTTCCAGCGATAGCCGCTCGCGCGCCGCTATTTTCACGGAGGTCGGCGCTCGGACCCGCGTCAACGCGACCTTTAAAGGGACTCGGAGATGTGAGTGAAGAGTCCCAGAGAAACCGGGACGGGTACTGGATGTGCTAGTCCGCGACGCTACGTTCTAACTGGCTTGGAGACGGATGCTGACCTTCGCCAGCGCTTCGCACACATCGGGCTGGGAGACAGTTAGAGCAGAAGGGCGTTTGCGCGGTGACCGCGCTTTATTTTGCGATGTGCTGCACACCGGTTCGATGGAAAAAGGCCCTGTAGGAAAATTGAAAATATGATTTCGTTGCCGTGCCATGCATGTGCTAGTGCGCGCGCGCAGACACACACGCTCGCGGGCACACACACACGCACACACACCCTTTAGACAAACGGATAAGGACTGCAATGTCAGTATGCTATACTTCCTGTCATATTTTTTTCCTGGAATAAAACATGTTATTAATCAGTTGTGAGTAAGATTTCCTATTAGGCATCAAAATAATAACAAGTCTTCCTCCTTCCCATCTTCTTCTGATTATTATTATTATTACTATTATTTTTGTTGTTGTTGTTGTTGTTGTTGTTGTTAGTAGTAGTCATAGGTTGATCATTATGCATATAAGAGACTATAAGAGTAAATAATTACAGGCCCTACATGCGTTATCGTTCTCTTTATGTATTCAATCTGATTACATAGACCCACAAGTTGTTGGCACTGGGGCATTTTTAAGGATCTTTATTGCATATTAGTGTTCAATTATGGCACAACTATGTGTGTTACACAGGGGTACTGAGTTCGGCCTAAATGAAAATTCGGTCGAGAATGCAAGAAAACATATCCTTTGCAAGCAGATGTGTTGCTAGGCAACGTCCCAAAGCCTATTCAGTAACATCGAAAAATCGGGCATATATTCTCCCTTCCTCTTTCCACTTTCTTGGTGGGTAATACAGTCAGAACACAAAAAGGAACTATGCATGCATTTAAAGGCATAGTTTTAAATATCGTTTAAAATCATACTTTTATTTGAACGAAAATGGTGGAAAAGTCATGCAAAATGTCATATGTGAAGTACTGCTATTTGTTACTGATAGTAATAGACCTACATAGTGCATGACATAAACAGGATGCATTTCTTTTTGTGTACATTAATTATTAAATGTACAAGGCATTTAAAAGAACAAAATACTTTAAAAAGCCACTCTGAAAAATACACAATTAACCATGGAACCATGGTTTTTACAGCTGAACTTTCTTTTTAACCAATATCCATGTATAAGTTATTGTTATCGTGCTAGATGCAGATAGGCATAGTCCCGTTCTACATATATATAGTAATGTATATAGTATATGTATATATAGTAATGTATAATACTAATACTAGGTTAATGTTAATTTTGGACTGTAGTAGTATTAAATTGTGACGATGTGCTCCAAAAGTGAAAATGTATGAGTAAATGGTTTTGAATCCAAACGTTTGATTATATGCTGTTTAATGTTTTGAAACGTTTTGTATCAGTTTGAGTGAATTTCTCTCTTAAAGTGACTTTAAAACCAATCAAATAACTAAACCATAATCTTATACAAAATATAATGGCTACTCTCTGACAGTCTAGCAACGAAATGGAGGATTATTCATTGATCATGTTGAAATGGATATCACTGAAAGCGATCACGTTTGACTAATAAGTTACAGTCTGCCATCTTCCGGTCAAAATATGAAATGCAGCAAATTAGGCTATTTTGTGTGTGTTGGTGGGTGTATTCACCTTATCGTGGAGACTAAATGTTTTTTTTAGTTCGTGAACTTAGTCAAAAAATTAAAATAACCAAAAGTCTTGTATTTTGTTTTTTATGGTTAAGGTTGGAGCTGGGTAAAGGCTAGTGTTGTCAGAGTTGGGATTAGTGTTATTATTAGTGCGCGTATGTATATATGTGTGTGCGTGTGTGTAT
Source organism: Brevimyrus niger (assembly GCA_015164015.2). Lineage (NCBI taxonomy): Eukaryota > Metazoa > Chordata > Actinopteri > Osteoglossiformes > Mormyridae > Brevimyrus > Brevimyrus niger. The sequence continues at coordinate 31,087,259 of JAABNY020000039.1, forward strand.
GAGAGAGTTAAAAACTTATTTTCATATTTGGAGACCCTTTTTCCAGCCCCATCAAGGAAACCTAAATTTTATAAAAAATATGTGACGGCAATCAAAAACTATAAATGTCATAAGTCTTCGTTTCGTTACTTATGAGTAAGGTTAGGACTGCATGGTAGGGGTTAAGGCCATCATAGCGGCTCTGCAAAGATATGTTTGAACAGCAGATGGTGATATTGCTGCATAGAATTCTGCTTCCTGCTGGACACAATGTGGAATCTTCAGTTATCACTATATGTTCTCTGTAAGCAACGTGACTTGCACAATTTACAATTTAACACTTCATCCACTTAATGCAGCTGCATTTGATTCACAGAAGTGATGTAGATTAATAACTACATACATAGATATAATTGTATGGCTCCTTCTGTTACTGACTTGCTCACAATCCCAGATCTTTACTTTTGTGTTACCTAATAATGAAAATGTCCAAGACGGATGTGGTGCAACTGTAATAGTTTGCTCACTAAATATGTATTTTTTATGTATTATTTAATGGCCTACACAAAGATTTAACATTACCTATCCTCCCATCTGTCATAGCTGCTTAACCCGCATAAGGCTGCAGTGATGTTATCAAGCTAAGGGCACAATGCAGGGCAGCACCTTGGATGGGATGCCAGCTAATCACTGGCAATTCTTATACACACTTGGGACAATTTACAGACACCAATTCGTCAACCTGTGTGTTTTTAAACTGGATGATGAACAAACACAGGAAGAAAATGAAAAATCCCCCACAGTCAGAGCTGGGCGTGAGAATTGAATCCATATCCCCTGAAGTGTGAGAACACAGTGCAACCCACTATACCAGCCTGCTACACACAGTGAGTTTGACAATCCATTCACTTACCTCTACTGACAATACTTTAGGCAGAATCCTGGGATTATAAATATAGAGAATTTTGTGTGCAACATTGCTGTCAGTTGCAATGGCAGCATGCAGAAGAATTCTGATATTTGGGGCCCTTGTTCCTGCCAATAAATGGACTGAAAGTTTCTCGCAGGCCAGGATGGAACTGAGGCCTTGCCGGAAGCTGAAACCTGTCCGGAGGATGAGATGGCAAGGGGAAGCTGGTGATACGGCCTGACAGCAACATGGGGGCCAAGACACCTGCAACGAGGGGATCAGGCCATGCGAAGCTAATGTGGTGGATCATCCATCTCAGACCATCTCTTCCACTTCAAAGCACCACCCAAACCACCCACCGCCATAAATCTCTGAGAGCCTTAAGGCCAGAACATCTTGGTACCAGTCCATTTTCAAGACCACATAAGGAATCACTCATCTGAGTTCTTACACAGAGAATTATACACTAGGAACTAGTAAAGGGCACAACATTAAAGTTGCGGGGCCACTAAGATACACTAGAACAGCTGTGACACTAGAACAGCTATCTGATCCATTGATGAAGCAGATAGCAAGCACCTCTGCTGCTAGTTGCTAATGTTCATGTGTTCTTTTTTTCCCCATCATGCTAAGTGTTGCCACCTCTTGTACCCAGTAAACCAGACTCAGACACAGCATTTCCAACACCTAATGTCCTTCTTGTGTGTCTATTTTCCCTGTGCTCATTTCAAAATGACTGTCTTTTGTTTTCATTCCATGATGACAATTTTTCCTTTCCTCCTCTCCTTGTGACCGGTGCTTTAGCTCGCCATCTCGCCTGAAGCGAGTTCCATACCTCTCCCTACAGTATTCTTTATTATCTCTCATTATCTTTCATTTGATTTCTTTATGTTGTCAGTTACCTGTATATTGGTGTCTTTTACAGATGACTGCAATATGGTTTATTTGGGTTCAGTGCTAAAAAGAATGACATTATCACTAATTCAAGGGAAACGATTTCTCGGCTGTTTAATTGAAAAGGCACACTGCTGTCTGTTGATTAAATTTCCCTAAAATACAAAAGCCATACCTTCACAGCACAGTGGAGGTGCTAGTTTAACAGTGACAGTGTGCATATGAATCCCACCGGACTCGTGAGCATTAATGAGTTTTGTTGCATTGAATCACTGAAGTTTTTGCTGCATTTTAACAGTGTAGGTTGCAAGAAATCATTTAATAGTCTCCAAAATCTAACATGCAGTTTTGGCAAAAGACTCATCTCCCTCAAACAAGGCAAGTCAATAGTATCTTTCTGGTAAATCAGGGCTTGTGGATGTGGGGTATAGGCCACAGGCGTCGTTAGGTCCTATTGGTCGGGGTTGTAGCCCCGAGTATTTTAACGTTGATGCCAATTTTTCTTCAAAAATTAAACCTGGCCTAGTCCCTCATATTTCCCTAAAAACTCCCCTACTATAGGCCTACGTAAATCAACTATATTAAAACCTAATAGAATGAACATGTAGTTTTTGGTCAAGATGATTGTTTATGTCATTGATATTCTGTTAAACTGGTATACAGTCATTATGAGGAGTGTAAACTATACTTTTATACTTCTACATTGTCCAAAATGACATACAAGTGAAATTCAAACCCTTCATGTTCTGGATATGGGCACAGGTCCCAAACCCACTGCACTGCAGATCGTCCCCTTCAATATCACATATTTGGTTATAAGAGAAGAAAAGGACAGATGAAGTTATTCAATATGGCTATATTTCAACAAGGCTTTCAAGAAGATTTTTTTTTTCTTGAAAATGAAACCGCCTTCCACTTATCCCGGAAACCACTGGCACGTCTTGTGACACCTTTGCCCACTATGCCATGCAAGGACATGAAGGAATACAGTGGATTGGCATTTAAATGCCCAAAAATGCAGACTTTCTTTGTCCTTTGGGGGTGTGACTCACTGGGGAAGGACTGGCATCGCCTTCAGGGTTTAACTAACATTACACCCTATTTGTTGGCAACAATTTGTGCATTTGATAATCCTCTGTCAATTAATACGAATCCAGGGTGTTCATTCAATGCAAACCAATACATTTTTTTGTAATTAAAGCCTGAATTACATCCCTTTCTTTTAAAAAACCAAAACTGTGATTTTCAAGCCAGGCAAACAATATTGATTGCCCTCTGAGTCTTATGTTTTCAAACAAAGAGGTATATTTAAGCTTTTCCAAAGTAGACAAGTGGACATAAGTTTATGCACACCCCCTCGACACTCCACACACACACACCACAGAAGCGCCGCGCAGGTGACGAGCGCGACCCTCGGGGACAGCCGCACAAGCACAAAACC
>JAABNY020000039.1:31090492-31102541 GCA_015164015.2 Brevimyrus niger
ACAGCAACGAGGGATTTTTAAGCTATTCCCAAGGAGGGAAGTTGGCATTAGTTTATACCCCCCCCCCCCCCCCCCCAACACACGCACACTATTCGGGCATGTTGAAGCCCCCAAAGGGATGTTTTTAACCAACAAAACTGGAACAAACCCGATAAAAATTGAGAGTAAACTTAACACAGAATATTGATATGGAACAAGCATTCATTACATTGGTATGGCATCCGCACAAATGCTCACCTCGGTGTGTGATTGGAGCAGACAGGCCCGCATGACATCATGGAAGCCTGATGGGACCTGTCAGTACAATGTGCTTCCACCCCCCCTCTCCACTGCACCTTGACAAGGTTGCAGCAGGAAATGTACCGTCAACTTTGCTGTACCAAACACAGCAGTGTAACGCTCTGCTGCCCCGTCACCCTTTCGTCGGCTCGACGGGTCTGTCCTTTCCTCCAGGTCGGAGCTGCCAGACGTAACTTGCCCCTGGCAATCACCCCGGATTAGCTACTCCTCATCAAGGCAAAGGGGTTCGTTTAGAATCTAGGAACCACTCTGGCGCCATTAGCAGAAAGCCCCTGCAGATCAAGCCAAGACCTTCGATATGATCCATCTTACTGGTTGACTCAAAGAAAACTGGAGTTATATCATGGTGAAATAAAGGACAGAGAAGTTCCATTTCTGCATGCATTTCAGGAGGACCAGACAGTAGTGGACATTTAAGTGACATTTTCAAATTTCAGCCTGATGGCTTCACCCTCTCTCTTGTCATATCTTCTTTCGCACCTAACCTTGTTTCTTGCACATCTACCCATTGACCGACCAGATTACTACTACTGTTTCTATATTCAGTTAGGCTCCTTCAGTCAGTCTGTGCTAAAAGGGCGGATTTGATTACCAGCTCATTTTATTACATTTCCTAATGAGCACAATTAGACCTCAGCAGTGCTATCGTCTGCTCACAGCTCTCAAATCGCATTAAACTGGGTTCAGGAAACTGAATGATCTCAAACCCCATCTTCTGCCAGCTTGAACTTTTGGAACTATGAAACACCAGATTTTCATCTTACAGCTATAGCTGTATAGAATGGGCCTATGTCAGGACTGCATGTAGCAAAATTCACACAGCAAAATTCAAGCACAAAATGTGCTTTCAGTGAAGTCTATTATAATGTAAAATACAGTATATCTTCATGGCACGCATGTTGGAGGAGTGTTCTTTCCTTTACTTACACCACCAACATACCCAGTTTACAAACCAGGTTCTAGTTATATACTGTACAGACATAACCAATGAAAGGTCATCATAGACCATTTAGAGCAAAAGTAGAATTTGTTACACTGCTAACAGTTAATAAGGTGAATGAATGAATGGAAGTTGCATTTATATTGTGCTTTTTCAAGACACCCAAAGTGGAGACATGGGGAGCCACTTCAGCCCCCCCACCTGGATGATGCAAAGGTAAATCACTCCTCGCATCATAAATCCCTTTTCTTGACGCCTGTGAAAACACATTACATAAAGAAGCCTGGTTTTTACTCATCAATGATAATCAAAAAATGTAAATAATTTATTCTACCCCAAAGAATGGTACTGTTCCTATATGGAAAGACAATGATTACCAACCTAGGGTATTTCATCCATAAATTTATTTCTGCTTATTTTGTAGCAGTACTCCCCAGCTGGATCACTTGTGTAATTACAAAATAGGCTTATTATTGTCTCGGGACGTTAGTCTTACAAGAGGAATATTAGTTAGTCATTTTTTCCAGATTTTTTTCAGGCAAAAAATATATACAATATAGGAAAAGTTGTTATGTTCTGTATCCTTTATTAACAGTTCCACAGTGAATATTGCAAATTGAAGCACAAGTCTACAGTAACATTATTTTTCAAACTCGATCCTGTCTGTGGGATGGGGTTAAACGTCTAATTAGTTCGTTCCTGGTCTCCTGCTCCTTTCTCCGTTCGCAGACCACTGATGTCGCTGCGCTCGACGTGAGCGAGAGACCCTCTGAAAAGGCCAAGGCTGTCCCTCCTCCTCCTGCTGTCATTGCCCCTAATAAGAAAAGCCTTCCCATCCTCCAAATCATTGCTCCAGTCAGTTTCTTCAAATCGACTTTCTAACTCCAGCGAGGATGTCACCGGACTCATCGAGTGCCCCGCGAAGCCTGCCAGTCCAGGGCCCGCCGAACCCGGCTTACCCCGCAAACTCCGTACCTGTGCTAACCCAGACGGACTCCCGGGATAAATGGAGCAAAAAAATGGATTTCCTTTTGTCTGTCATTGGCTTCGCTGTGGATCTGGGGAATGTCTGGAGATTTCCATACGTTTGCTACCAGAACGGAGGCGGTAAGAACTATATGAAAAGTTTTAACCTGTTAACTATTAAGAGACGTAAATCTTCAAATATGTGGCATTTATAAAATAATGTGCTGGTAACAGTGTGCAAATACTGTACTGTAGTGTAGTGTGGTGTAAATAACGTGCGTATTAGCTTTGTATGTATGTAATTAACTTGTCAATTTGAACTTGAATTACTTAAGTCGGGTTAGTCAACCTGCTGTGATCAGCTGTGTGATCAGTGGCACTCATGGTAACAGGCATGTAGGTTTATTCCATTAAAGATAGTTGTTCTGCTACTCGCCGTAGCAACAAAAAGCAACGAAAGACAATGTGATATGGACATAGGGTGTTTAAATACACGTATAATTTCTGTAAGCCCTAGCCCTATATAAGCAGATGTGTAACAATTAACGTATAAATATATAAATTAGACTTAAACGTAATATATCCCTATCAGAAATAAGGAAAATAATTAGGACAAAATGTAGAAAAGGAAACAGTATAGGCTATAAATCAAACACTATTTTTAACATTTGAATTGATTTGAATTCATATTGAGTTTATTGGATTACTTTGAATTAAATTTAGGTCAAATATTAGAACTGTTTAAGATATTCAAAGTGAAGGAAGACGGCCCAAATGAAATGGAAACAAGTCAAATAATACGTAAAACGTGAAAATTGCACATGGACTGTAGTATTTTTCGCCTCTTATTTCAGTATAATTTTTCAACATCGGTCAGCATCTGCTTAAATTAGGGAGCAGCTTTACAGCTGCATGTGCTGTGTTCTGATGTGCTGGAATCGCAGTCTAAGCTTGTCAGCTGTGGTCTGGTTAGCACACGGCTTCAATAGAAGAAACAGATTTCAGTTCAATTACGAACAATCAACTACAGATAAGTAAAAATATAATACAGTGATTACACTAGGAGAGTATAATTAACTTGCTCTTGGGTAAAGTATAGATTTATAAGACATATTTGTTAAAAAAATAATTGATTGATTTATGGCATTTAATATGGTCTTTTATAGCATTTATATGCAGTTTTTTGTAAAAAAAAAAAAAAAAAAACTTATATGATTTACAAAATTTGAAGGGATATTTACATGAAAATTTGTAAAAACATAAATGTAAATATCTGCACGATATCTATGTTCTGGTACTGTCATTTATTCACATTGCATTTATTTGTTTATATGTTTGCTTGTTTGTTTTGTTTTTCTTAACTGGAGCCACAAAGGCATTTCATTAATATACAGCCACTGGTCGTTCAGTGTGAGATTGCGCGTGGCTCACTTCAGCACCTGTAGCTGCCCTGTTTCTCGCGAAGGTCACCACGAACGTTCTAAGGTCTGGATATTAGTCCCCCTCTGCTGTTTATCGCTGTCCTGCCTTGTGCACAGGGGCCTTCCTCATCCCCTACATCCTGATGGCTGTCTTTGGGGGGGTGCCACTCTTCTATATGGAGCTGGCACTGGGGCAGTTCCACAGGACGGGGGCCATCTCCATATGGAAGCACATATGTCCAATTTTCAAAGGTAACAGTGCTGTCCTCTCATAATGCACCAGTGCACCCCACCCCGTTCTGCTTCACTAAAAGCCATGCCCTGATTGGATGCCTGTCTCTGTGGTTATGGCCCATCGCAGGAATCGGCTTTGCCATCTGCGTCATCGGGTTGTATGTGTCCTTCTACTACAACACCATCATTGCCTGGGCCCTCTTCTACTTCTACTCATCCTTCACCAGCACTCTGCCTTGGACCAACTGTGACAATGCATGGAACACGATCAACTGCACCAACTACTTTGGCAACAACAATGTCACCTGGACCAACTTCTCCAGGTCCCCCGCTGAGGAGTTTTACACGTGAGTGTGTAAGCAGGCAGTGGGGGGGGTTAATGGTGGGGAACGTCAATCCAGTATCCTTTTTCAGATATTTAACTTTGTGGGAAGTAGCCCTCAAAACAATAACCTTACATTGTGGTTATTGATTTAAAAATGTTTTGAAGCCCTTGCTATGCTTTCGGAGAGTTCAACATAATTCTGTCATAATCCGTTTTAAAGAAAAGCAGGTGGCCAAATGGAGCAGATTAAGGGTGCGTATGAAACTGTAACACGTCTTACTAAATTACGCAGCCTGTATTCTTCCCCTCACTATAACAGGAGAAACGTTCTGGAAATCCACAATTCTTCTGGGCTGCGCAATGTCGGTGGGATCCGCTGGCAGCTCCTGCTCTGCCTCTTCCTCATCTTCACCATCGTTTACTTCAGCCTCTGGAAGGGTGTTAAGACATCAGGGAAGGTGAGGCTCAAGCAAGGAACCCTTCAAACAAACCCCTGCTGATCTGCAAAAACACAGGTTTGCAAATGTGACTCTTGGCAGTTTCCCCTGCTGCTGTGAATTGATCAGAAAACCAGGCAAGTGACAAGGGCAACCAGAGGAAGGTTATTTATTTGACAGTTCATGCTTTAAAAATATATTTAACTAATACAGTGGAAACCACTTACAGTGATCATGTTGGATGAAACTAATCACTATAAGTGAATGATTATTGTAACTGAATTTTTCATGTTCTTGGTCTCAGGCAGATTACCATCTGATTGATATTTGTATATTTATTACATGAATATATGTTAGGGGTGAGAAGTGGGACCAGGGTTTGAGTCTCCACTGTGGCTCCATGTGTCGTTGTGGGGTTTCCTCTGATTTCCCCCCAAACTCTCCCCTAAGTTATTGCACATAGCAATTATAAAACTGCGAAATGCGTAATGGCACAGTGGGTAGCATTTGGGGTGTCTGAATCCCAGCCATGTCGTACAAGTGTGGAGCTTGCATGTTCTCCCAGTGTCATGTGGATTTCCCCCAGGGTTGCAGCTAATTGGCATTTTGAAATCGCCAGTGGTGCCCGTGTGTATCTGGCCCGTCATGCACTGGCGCCCTGTTCAGGGTGTACACCAACCTTGTGCTGTTTCAGAAGGTGCGTGAAAGGGCACATCTGGAGAGAGAGGACCGGTGGAGAAGATGATGTTGAACGTTAGCTGACCAGCAGAACATATGTGGGTGTGAACTGGTATCCAGCTGTGTATTCCTGTGCTGCCCCCGGCAGGTGGTGTGGGTCACGGCCACCCTCCCCTACGTGGTGCTTCTCGTCCTGCTCATTCGCGGCGCCACCCTTCCCGGAGCCTGGAGGGGTGTCGAGTTCTACCTGCGGCCCAAGTGGGAGAAGCTCCTGGAGACCAGCGTGAGTCACTGCCACGCAAGTGACCCGGCCTGAAGAGTCCCGCTGACTCTCGCCTCCACACAATTAATCACTCGAAATTACTGCACAAAAATCAGTCAAGTATGTCGCAAAAGAAAACTTTCCCTGTGATGAATTTCTGCTTTTTCGCAGGGTGTCCTAAGAACAAGCGATCCATAAAGGGGTTTATGTCTTTGCAAGGATATTTACTGCACCTTTGTTGGCAGAAATATTATGACACGTCTGCGGCCGCACGAACAACAAGCCCACCTGACACCTGTCCTGCGTTGCTGTTACTTTGTAGCTCATATGCTACATCTGCTAGCAAACAAAGCAAAAATTTTACTGCAGTTATAATGCGGTTCTCAACTCACCTGCTTAAACAACATTGCAGCCATTCACTGTCGTTTTTTTTTTTTTCTGCATTCCACACATGTGCTTCCGGTCCTCACAGAGAAATGCGCGCCGTGGACATCCGTGCTGAGGCGAGGGCTGGCCTTCAAAGAGAACAGGCTAATGAAATGCATGAATAAAGCCCCAGCGGTTTATGAGATGCTTAATTGGGCTCGGATTTTCTGCTGACAAAGGCCGCGCTCGCTCTCTCCCTCCTTCGCATCCCATCCAGGAACAATCCTAGGGTCCTCTTCAGATGTATGGCCAGGGGCGAATGCTGCGAGAGCCCTCTGATTTCAGCTCAGAAAGGGGTGCCCCTCATCCACTGTGACAGAAAAGAGGCCAATGGTGCCTCCGTAGGCCCAGGGATGCTGGGAGAACAGGGGTTCAAGTTTAAGCTAAAATAGACTCAGTGTGATGGGCATAAACCCAGAAGCTTGTTAAATGACGTGGGCTGTTCAATCATAGCTACAGAGATCCTGTTGCTGTTCACTTTGAACCTTCTGAGTCCTGCTCACTCATCTTGTTACAGTTTCCCCTCCATTTGCATAGCTAGTATGTAATACTTGTATTCCTTATTGATGTATTGCTTTATGACTTTTTCAGTCAATTTTCCTGTGCTTATTTCTCACCATGCTCTGTGTTCAGAGGTGTGAGGCAACAGTGCTAACCACTGCACCACCATGCCGCCCTCTGTATTATTATCGTTATAGGAAATTATTTATGAATGATATCTCTGTCTCGGGGAGACATTTGAACCCTGTCCCCCTCATGGCTCCTCAGGCACTGAGCATGTGGAGGGATATGCTGACTTAGTAACCCCCGGTGTGATGGTGCACCTCTGCTGACCCGGCTCTCCTCTCCTCAGGTGTGGGTGGATGCAGCCGCACAGATCTTCTTCTCCCTGGGCCCTGGCTTCGGTGTGCTCCTGGCCCTCGCCAGCTACAACCCCTTCACAAACAACTGCTACCGGTATGCACACCCTGCCATGTGACCCACATCCCCTTTAGCCACCTTTGGAATATCCATAAAGGTCCAGAACTTGGCAGCACCTAGAGTATGTAGAAGCATTGGCCAATGGAAACAAGGGTCATCACGCGACTCCTAACAAAAGTATGATTCAACAGCAGTGGTGAGACTGGGTCAGCGGGAGATGGGTAGATAGATAGATGAATAGATAGCATGCTCCTCTTGAGAGAAAAGTAGAATTTTAAGCCCCTTAATTTGTTAATAATTAACCTAACTGGTTTGAGAACACGACACAATAACAAACTTCCACATTTGGTCAACAAATGGACCGAGAATTATCTTCATCCAAGCTGATGGATGAAATACCCCATAGCTGTTTCCTTGGGGGTGGGGACCACACCACAGATTGTGAAGCAGAGCAGGGATGGGATCCACCGTAGGCCAGCTGGTCACTTAATCCATATTCAAGTTTCAGGACAGTCCCTGCTGTTTACCACTTTGACTGTAATTAACCTGAATTGCTTCAGTAATATTGTTTCCATTAATAGATGTAGTGCTTTAAAGCTGTAAGTCATTTATAGAATTCACCCCAGTGAAAGGTTTAAGACGTTTTTGTTTAGTGCCCAATAAGTAACTTGGACATCTGTTAGGTCCCAGAACCCTGCCAGAACCTGTTTTGGCCAATTGTGAAGGCCTGATGGCAGGTCATTGAGATAGCCAGCAAGACACATGCAGGTTTTTGGAGTAATGCTTCTGTCAAGATCCCACACAACACAGTGCACAGGACACGGTATAAGAACCATCAAGATGACTAGCGAGCAGCCCAGCAGGGTGAATGCAGTGTACTGTCAGAATGTCTGCTGGTCTCCCCTCATCAACAGCGACGCCATCGTGACCAGTCTGGTGAACTGTCTGACCAGCTTCATGTCTGGCTTTGTCATCTTCACCGTGCTGGGCTACATGGCTGAGATGAGGAAGGTGGATGTAGAGGATGTCGCGAAGGATAAGGGTAAGTGCCTCCAGGGAGCTGGGTACGGACACTTAGAGGCAGCCAGGACTAGCTAAACAAAGGAATGAAGTGGCCTCTCTCCGTGTCGCCTCTGCTCACCTTCAGGTTGTAATTGTGGCATCACTGAGATGGCAATTTTGTGGAAGAACTTTAGGGAACAGTTGTGTTAGAGGAACAAAACTGTGATATAATTGTGGGCTTTGCTGAATTGTAAGCAACAGACTGATGTTTCTGAAACACATGCTGGTATCTGATCGGGTAATTCACAGGGCCCAGCTTGCTGTTCATCACCTACCCAGAAGCCATTGCCAACATGATGGGATCCACATTTTTTGCCATCATCTTCTTCGTGATGATGATCACGCTGGGGTTGGACAGCACGGTACACCTGGAATTCTGTTAACTTACACCAATATTTTGTTTTGACTGGGAGAGCCTTTGAAACTTGTGAGAATAGATGTGATTGGCAGCCGATGGTGTGTATATTCATGCAGTTCGGTGGACTGGAGGCCATTATTACTGCTGTGTTGGACGAATACCCAGAGTACCTGTACCAGCGGAGGGAACTCTTTGTACTGGGCCTGGTCACCGTGTGCTTTTTGGGCTCTCTCAGCACCCTTACCAATGTGAGTAACACTGCTCAATCAGTACTCTCAGGCATAACAGGTCATTGGCATATTTACAGGTTTGCCCACTGCAAGTGTCGCACTGCTGTGCTCTGCAGGGCGGTGCGTACGTGGTTAAGCTCCTGGAGGAATTTGGTGTCAGCTGCTCCATTATTGCTGTTGGGTTTCTGGAAGCCGTCGCAGTGTCCTGGTTTTACGGTAAGATGCTGATTATAGCATAACCTCCTACTTTATCCAGTATAAGAAGGTGAAGGCGATAATGATCAAATAAATTGTATAGATTCAGAAAATACGTCTGTGAGTGTGTGCCTTGCAATGAACTGGTGTCCCATCCAGAGTGTCTCCAGTCACGTAGCATGTACTTTCTAGGATGGCCTCACTGACACCATTTCTTGTACAAGTAGTTATGGAAATGGATGGATGGATGGATGGATGCATGCAGGGGTTAATAGATGGAACGTGAGGAGACATGGGCACCCGTAGGTACCGGTGATGAACTGGCACTTCCGTCCCTGCTCTCTGCCACATGACTTCTGGGACAGCTTTCTGACCACCATTATTCTGATTAGTTAGGCATTTACTAATAAGGAATGGTTGGATGGAACATCAGACTTGGGTATGATACAGCATAGGAAAAATTCTAAATGTGGGCTATTTAACGCTTAAAGAAGAGAATACTTCATGCAATAATCAGGTCAAATGAACTATTACTTTTTGTTTAATTTTTAGCATCAGTCGGTGTTGCTGCTAATGTTAGACTCATGATGTTTTAGATTCAGGAGGTGTTCGCCTGGTGAAAAATACAAATAACTGCTTAAAGTTAATATCAGTTCAATGGGAATTCCACAAAGTGAAATATAAGTTGTGAAGCATTGAATATAATGTGGCACCAGGCATTGCATCTTCCCAAACCCCGTGTTAGAACTGCTTATGATCATTCATGTTTCTGATGCAGGTATCAAGAGATTCAGCAATGATGTCAAGTCGATGCTGGGCTACTCTCCTGGAATATTCTGGAAATTGTGCTGGGTGGCCATCAGTCCAGCATTTCTAGCGGTAAGACAATAGGAAATCTTTTGTTCTTGATTCCTGTATGACCCACACATGACTTAACAATGTTAAGCACCACTGTTGTCACCGTCATACGAACACACTCTACTAGTCAAGGTTTTTGAACCCTAGGAATTTTACTTAAAGCTTAATAAAGAACAAAAACCATGTAGGTAATAAAAAACAGGATAAACCTTAAACTCTAAATAGCCACCCCTTACAGGGATTATAGTTGAACAAACTTTATTACATTTTGTTAGATCCAAGTGGAGTGACCACCTAATCTATGTCAGGAGGGACACTGTGAGCTACGGCAGGGTTTGTAAACTACCATTTCAACTATTTCAATTAAAAGAACTCGGATTTACTAAAGCGCTGAGTTTTTGCTATGTGCTGATTGGTCAGTCACCTATAATCATGCTTGCGTCGCAAATGTTAATGTGAAACAGCTCCATGAGTCTTTCAGTCAAAGAAACCAACCAGTAAAAGTATCAGACGAACCAAGCAATTTAACATGGGAGCCTTTCAGCTTTAAATTAGTTTGTAAAACCTGAAGTTGCTTGAAATGTCCCTCCTGACATGAATAAGGTTGTTACCCTAAACCAGGGGTGGGAAATGTTATCCGCAAAGGGCCAATGTGTATGTAGGTTTTTGGGGTAACCTGTAGATCAGCTATTCAAACCCAGGTGTGAGGAGTCTTTAGCCAATCAGTCCTCTAATTACTTACCTAATTAGGGAGTTGCAGCAAAAACCTGTATACACACTGGCCCTTTGCAGATAAGATGGCCCACCCCTGCCTTAGACCCAAGACATTGGTTCACTCCAACACTTCTGGAGAAGATCGCAATTGACCTAAAGTATGTTAGGGTAAAATGATAGGATAAGAGACAGGATTTCCTGCAGAGCCATTTAATTATCTATGGATTAATGGGTACTTTTTTAGCCTGGTTAATCGATGCATAGGGGTGACCGATTTCCAGGCATTTTCCACAGCAGTGGCCCATCGTGAAGTGGAGCTGCAATGGAGCACCATGTGGAGCCCGTCCGGGCTTCTTTCCGTTAATTTCAGGGCTAACATACTGCAGTTTTCCCATTAACCCAGATTACACAGGCAGGACTAGTAGACCCTCTCAAGTGCTATTGTATTGTGGAAAGTGGGGTTATTATGGCTTTAGTGGCAGTGCAGTTTAAAACGGGGAAAAACAAATCTAAACATACTTTAATGACATTACATGCAGCCAGTAGGCAGTTAAATACCCTGAAATATGTGGTAGGTCAAGAAGGGACAAGCCTGAGGCTGAAGATTGTCAGCACCACCTATCACACCCTCTGCTTTGTTCATCATGTGACTTACTCTGGGCTTCCTATTGGTCCTCCATTCTACTCCCCTCAAGTTGCTGTTCTACCAACCAGAGCATTTTATTGGTTAAGTTACATGTTATCAAAACCCTGGTGGCCTTCAGCTCAAAGCACAATAGGAACATAGACTTAAAAAAAGAATAAAATAGCACACACACTCAATAATTTGCATATAGCTAAGTGATGATAATGGAAGGCAATAATAAGGATATTGGTAATTATAAAGCAACAACTGTATGTTCAATGGAATTATTTGATTACAAATGTGTTGATACCTTAAGACAGGATCATTTGCTAATAATGACTGGCAGAGGAGGACAAAGTACGCAACTCTATTACTTGAGTCAGTATAGATGCTTCTGATCTAATATTACTCCAATACAAGTGAAAGTTATTCAGTCAGATTTTTACTTAAGTTAAAATACTGGAGTAATTTATTTTGTGTGTTCTTTTTGATGGCAGTGCATTGTTCTATTGTTACCACATTGTATTTACAGAACATAATGACTCTGAAACAACCGACTGAATGCACATCAGACTTGCGTGTAGATCCTGCAGAATAAAACGCTTGTGGAATATGATACAATGACTATAGAAACACAACTGAATTGGCTAAAGGATAGCCTTTGTCATTTTTTTTTATTTAACACTTTCCTCACCCCACCCCTACAAAATAGCATAGTAGTATTCTGACAGATATTTAGCAATGTGTGTGTTGTCATATATATTATATATTGCACTGGGGGGACCAAATGTTATTTTGGACCTACTGGGGACATTTTTTTTGGTCCTCAAAAGGGGAAGCTCAATTTTATAAAAATCTATGAATGGGATAAAAAAAACTAAACATGCCAAAAGTCATTTGTTTTGTTCGGTTACTTATGGTTAAGGTTAGGGCTGGGTAGGGGTTAAGGCTGCCATAGTTGGGATTAGGGTTTTGACAAATGAAACAAGAGTCCCTGCAAACACAGAGATACATAGTGTTTGTGTGTGTGTGTGTGTGTGTGTGTGTGTGTGCATTAGGCAGACAGTCCAGTGAAACACCTCTAGCTTCAAAACTGA
>JAABNY020000039.1:31111070-31123225 GCA_015164015.2 Brevimyrus niger
GTGCAGGAGGAGGAGGTAAGGGGCACAACAGGAGCTCGGAACCATAGTATAATTAGCGATCCCTAAACTACACTCGGGGTATAAGACGACCCCCCACTTAGGAGCCGAAATTTATGGTGTGAAAAGTCCTCTTATATGCCGGCAAATACGGTAGATAAATTCTTTAATTGGAACCATAAGTTTTTAACGTTAAGTAATCATAAATAATTATTTACAATAACAATGATGTTCTCCTATATTTGTAAATTAGCTGGGAGGCAGTGAATGGCTCAGCTGGTTATGACTCTGGGCCTGTGACAGGAAGGTCATTGGCTCAAACCCCTGGGCAGCAGATTGATGCTGTTGTTGGGCCCATGCTTAACATGGTCTTACATGTCATTCCTTTAGACTTAACTTTCTGTTAAATATTTGATCTTTTTTTTTTATTTACGTTTTTATTGAAAAGAGATACAGTCCAATTCATCTGTTTATGACTTTTACCACGTTTACTCCGCAACACCAACCTGAGCAAAGCCGCTGGCCCAGAAAGAATTCCAGGCAAGGCACTCAGAGACTATACAGATTAGCTGGCAGAGGTGCTCAGCAACACCTTTAACCACTCTCTGTCACAATGCACTGTCCCCAAACGCCTTAAGTCTGACACCATTGTGCCTGTTCCAAAGAATAAGCAATCAGCAGCCTTAATGACTACAGACCTGTAGGTCTCACTCCCACTGTAATGAAGTGCTTCGAAAAGATGGTCCTCTGGCACGTTAAATCTTCACTCCCACCCACCGTGGACCAGCACCAATTCTCCAACAAAGCCAACAGGTCAGTGGAAGATGCCATCAATGCAGCTCTCCATAATGTACTGACTCACTTGGAACACCAGGGGACACACGTGAGGATTTTATTTGTGGACTTCAGCTCCGCCTTTAACACGATCATCCCCAGCAGAACGGTGACCAAACTGCCAAACCTGGATTTCAATCACCACTTCGGCTGGTGGATCAAGGACTTTTCTACAAACCAAACACAGACGGCTAGGCTGGGGACTCCCCAACCACCCCCCAACCCTGACTCTCACCACTGGAGCTCGACAGAGCTGTGCGCTGAGCCCTCTTCTTTACTCCCTGTATACGCACGATTGTGCACCAACACACATCACAATTACAGTATAATCATCAAATTTGCAAATGACACCACTGCAGTAGGGCTTACATGCAACAGTGAGGAGTCTGCTTATAGGGATGAGGTCAGCAAACTGTCTGAATAGTGCTCCTTCAACAACATGGCACTCAGCACCATGAAAACAAATAGGCAGATTATCAGCTTCAGGGAGCAGGCAGAGGAACCTGCTCCTCCATACATCAGAGGAGACATAGTGGAGAGAGTGGCCAGCATTAAATCCCTCAGCACATACATCTCCCCTGATCTCACCTGGTCTCTCAACACAGCCAGTCTGTGAAGAAAGCACAAAAACAGCTTTACCTCTTACAGATACTGAGGAAGCCTAAACTGTCCAAGCTGCTGCTGGTGTCCTTCTATAGGTGCACTGTGGAAAGCTCACTCACCTGTGGCATCCTGCTATGGTACTGTATGCTAGCTGCTCAGTGGCTCAAAAGAAGACCCTCCAGGTCTGCACAAAAATTACCAAACCCGGCTACACTCACTTGGGGACATATACAGAACCCAACGTCTTAGACGGGCCATGAGAATCATCAGGGACCCATCTCACCCAGGGCACCACCTCTGCAATCTGTTGCCCTTTGGAAGGCGTTACAGATCTATTAAGACGTGCACTTCCAGGCTATTGAAAAGCTTCTACCCGAGCTCTATCAAAGACTTGAACTCTGTTAAATGACTGTTCACTGCATCTAAGTGCTAGGATCTCCTTGTCTTTCACTGTAACCCATCAATGGTAAATACTGTACTGGTGCTTGCAATAGCATCAACTGGACAAAAGTGCAATATACCTGGGACTCATTGCAATTGCTGTAATTTATCTATTTACTATTCATATTCTTCCACCTTGTATATGTGTATGCATACAAAGGCACTCAGTGTTTTATTGGTTTATAATAACGCTTGTGTTTTTATTTTGTTATGTGTGTGTGTGTAACTCAATATGCAGAGCATTTGTATATGTTTAATCTTTTTTTTAAGATTGTGTCTTGTCCCATTCAGGGGGACAAGCTAAATTTCACTGTACATCTGTGCAATGACAATAAAAGACATTATATTCTGTTCTATTCTATTCTAGCCTCACCATGTAACAATTCACTCAACCTGTATTTGAGTGAAGATTGACAGTAGTATTTTTAAAATCCACTCCTTCCACGCTACAAAAGTGAAGTAAAAGAAAATAAACACCCCTCCCCCCCACACACACATATAAGAGAATAAGCTTCCTGACTGGGGTGTGTCACTATATTTAAAGGAACTTCACAGAATCTGTGTTATAATAAGTAATCGCATTACGTTAACATCACAATACCCCAAAATACAATTTGTCTTTTATTTTACATAATAAAAATGTTGATTTTCTGTATTGTTCACTGGTTATTGTTTTCCCAACTGCCTAAACAAAAGATGTGATATTTATAGCTGAATGTTCACGTTAAGTATCTTAGTCGAGGGTACTACAGCCAAGCTGCCCCAGCTGCACGATGACAAACACGTCCGGCTCCTTAATGTCTATCTCCCCCTGCTTCCCCTACATTACATTTTTGTGAAGAATTGCCTGTCTGTCATATTGCTGATACACCAGCCATTGGCTGCTTGTGACACTTTCAGGCTTTCCTCTGCTACTTTAACTGATGTGCTGCTTCATTATGTAGGAAAAAAGCAGGTGCTGAGTCACCGGTCACTGAGCCCTTTCTCGCTGGAAGTGAGCTTCAGCCTGCAAATAAACTGACGAGTAGCGAAAAGCCTGCAAACACGCGCCGTACGTTACAGGGCAGTAGGTCCTTAGCCTGTGTGATTGCTCATTTATAGTTTAATTTATAATTACGGAGTGTAGTGTGTTATAATTCATCTTAGATTTGAATTTGTAAATCAGTTGCAGTAATACTCCTAAGCAAGAGAAAAATTCAGGTGTTTCATTAGAGATTTATGAAAAGGGCCATTAAACTTTTACTAGGAGGGTCTGATTTTAAAGTGAATGAGAACTCACTATTTAAACTAGTTAGTGTACATTATTTGTAAGGGGGCTAATGAGCATTTTAGGGGTGTTAAATATGTACATTTCTCAACAATGGGTAAAGGACATTCTTGCAAAACTCAGTTAATTTACGATAAACTTTAATGTATAACTAAGATGTATAATCTGTAAAAAACACTAACACTACTATTTTTGGAAGCTGAGGCTGTCAAAACTACAGTCGTAATAAGCATTAAGGACATTTTTGCCTTGTTGTCAAAATACATAACCTTTATATCCATCCATCTATCCATTTTCCGAACCGCTAACCTACTGGGTCGTGGGGGGTCCGGACCCAATCCCGGAAGCTACGGCCACCAGCCGGGGAACAACCCATGACGGAGGGCCAGCTCATCGCTGGGCACACTCATACATGCGCACCTATGGGCAATTTAGTAACTCCAATTGGCGTCCGCTTGTCTTTGGACTGTGGGGGGAAACGCCACGACGACATGGGGAGAACAGGCAATTTTATTTTTGAAATACAACAGTATCGAGCATTGCTAGATATATTGTGTAGGGATGGCATGACATCTTTCTGTTGATTGCGCAACAGACAGGTGTCTCGGAAGGCTTTAGGACCCAGAATGCTCCGAAAGAGGTGCGTCTCCTCCTCCCTCCAGCATCCAGTGTTTACAATCATGCGTGTCTTCCGCCCTTGTTTAGCCCTTTTTATTTCATTTTGTTTGTGTGCAAAGGGACAGCAAGTCGAATCCAAAACGAACGAAAGGCCGTTTATGGTTCTCCAGAATCAAAACTTGGGTAAGGATTTTCCGAGCCAAAGAATTTCATGAATTACACGCCAAAATGTAACAAATCGTCATTGCTGCTATCGTGTCGTTATTGGCATTCAGTGAGCGTTTTAAAGCGACTCAGATCGTTTTCATGTATTTGATCAGAGACATGGTTCTTTTCCTTTAAAATGTGACATATATATAGGCAGCCATTCTTAAGGGTAATGCTATATATATATATATATATATATATATATATATAATCGTAAAATAGACACGTGTTCCCATTGTGTCGCAGTGCTGCTCGTGAGTGTCCTGTCGGTGATCGTACTGGTGATGGTCATCATGGCAGTCTGTGTGTACAAACCCCTGCGCCGCCGTTAAGCTGCTGGGCCACAGAAGAAGAAGAAGAAGAAGAAGAAGAAGAAGCAGAAGAATTACCATCATCTCAACCTGACCCAAGATGGCCTATCAGTACCCCCGCACCGTCGATACTTTGTCGTCACGCCTTTTGAACTGGGATACTTTGATTAAAATGTCCTGGCCACTGAGGACACGACCAGGCAGGCAAACTGTATGCATATATTCTACAAGCATTCCTTGAATGTCTTAATGGTTGTGAAAGTTATTTTATTATTATTTTTTTTTACATTGGAAGCGATTTACATATTTATTTGTATAATATTGACTGGGAAAGGGGAAATAAAAGGGAGCAAATTGCAAGTTCCAAGGTAATACAGATGAGGCATATTCGTGTAGGGTCGGGGTAGCCAATCTTATCAGCAAAGGGCCAGTGTGTATGCAGGTTTTTGGGATAACCTGCAAGTCAGAACCCAGGTGTGAGGACTCTTTAGCCAATCAGTTCTCTAATTAGTGGGTTAATTTGGGAGTTGCAGTGAAAACCCCCATACACAGTGGCCCTTTATGGATAAGATTTGCCACCTCTGGTGTAGGGTGACACTGCATGTTGCTCTGATTGCACTAGTGGCTTATGGCAGATATACTTTGCAGGGAGGAAAACCGAGGTTACAAGTGGACCCAGTGAGAGGTTGCCTTTTATTTTATTTGCACGTCGGTGATCTGCTGTTTTGAAAAATAAATCTAATTTTATGTTATCTACGAAATGTTTTTAAACACCAGCCTCCAGTTAAAAATGTAGGGTAGTAGTCAATCATACCCGACGTTCTACTTCATTTTTTAGTTGAAGCTGTTTAGTAGTTGAGCTGTTAAGTGGTTTGTTGCTCCTGTTTTACAGAACACTTAGCTTGCAGGATGTGATCAAAATTATTTTTGTATTTTTACATTATTTATGAAAAATTGACCTAACTTGTTTGCAGTTATTTATGGCAGAGTTGTGATAATTTATTAAGGGTTTTATTATTGTGGGTCCATTGTATACATCGTTAAATAAACTCTTTCCATACATGCATTTTTTACCATCTTCTCCCATCCTGTTCTTCATTTATTTACAAATGACCTAATGGGAGCTGAGTCGTTACATTAAGGCAGGTGTACGAACCCATGACTGTTGATTCCTGGTGCATTTCAGCGAATTGAATTTGAAGTTAATGTAAATACTTATGCGAGGAGCAAATAGCCAGCGCACACACCATTACGCCACATCCAGACTGTCCACGGCTTTCAGGCAGTCATCGCCTTAATGCATTTTATTGTATTATGTTACATTTTTTCCTCAGGGTTGTTATACATTTTGCTCATCTACGAAGGAGTGCGGTATTCATCTGGCACACTTCTATCCTAGTCTCTCTCTCTCTCTCTCTGTATGTATGTATGTATGTACACTTACCTAAAGAATTATTAGGAACACCATACTAATACGGTGTTTGACCTCCTTTCGTCTTCAGAACTGCCTTAATTCTATGTGACATTTATTCAACAAAGTGCTGAAAGCATTCTTTAGAAATGTTGGCCCATATTGATAGGATAACATCTTGCAGTTTATGGAGATTTGTGGGATCGTCTGGCACCACAACCATGCCACGCTCAAAATTGCTTAAATCACCTTCCTTTCCCATTCTAACATTCAGTTTGGAGTCCAGGAGATTGTCTTGACCAGGACCACACCCCTACATGCATTGAAACAACTGCCATATGATTGGTTGATTAGATAATTGCATTAATAATAATACATTTTATCTGATGGCGCCTTTCAAGACACCCAAGGACACCTTACAGCAGAAACACAATTTCTACATTAGTGAGAAATTGAACAGGTGTTCCTAATAATCCTTTAGGTGAGTGTATATGTCTAGGTGTTGTAATTGCAGTGAGTGTTGAATTAACCAGCAAAATATGTCTTTATGTTCGTAAAAAAACGTTCCGGTTTGTAGGATAGTGGTCAGCAGCTCGACTCCTGGAGATGTACCACCCTACAGGTCTTAGGTGCAGCACCAATTTAACACACCTGATACTGATAATTGGGCCCTTCAGGTGCATTTCAGTATTAGCTTAGTACTAGCTTTAGCATAACTGGCTGTAGTACTTATCTGTGTTAGCTGCGTTAAATTGGGGCTCTGCAGAGTGGAAAACTTTCAGGAGCAGGGTTGGTGATCACTGTTGTACATTATATAACGTTATTTGCCTTGTTGACATCTTGACAATCTTTCATAATATACCCTACGAATGCAAACTACTGTACGAAGGGGCAAGATTGAAAACCATGTCTGATAGAGCTATGGAAGCGGAGTGCTTTGTCTCCTCCCCTCCTGTACACTCCAGCGAGAAAGCTTACTAAATGGGGTTTCGTTTAGACATTTGGCTATTTTGAATACCACAAATACAATTTTTTGCTTTCAGAACCCTCCATAACATTATTAAAATAAGTTGCATGTGTCCATTTTTGGTAGCAGAAATATAGGCCTGCTTAATGTGACATATAACCAGTGGAGTTTCTAGCTATTGCAAACATCAAGGGCTAAGTAAAGTTTATCTAGGGCTTGACTTTTTTCCTTTTCAAAGGAACACTGGCATTGGGGGTAAAATACAAGGGGCTAGGCTTAAAATGCTCGGGAATATAGCCACGAGTGATCGGACCTAACGAAACTCAAGCACATAACCCACAGTGAAGCAGGAAAATCGTACGAAATAACTTTTGCTGGAATTGTATATTTATTTATTGTAAAACAGCCTTCATGCCTTATTTATATATCATTTAGAAATAAGCATAGTCCATTGAAGATTTTTCTTTTTTAACGGGTGAAGAACGGACATATTTGGTTGGTGATTTGAATTCCAAGTAGACCTAAAGGCACGATAAAATAAGTCGACTGTTATACCAATAACAAATGTTTTTTCCCATAAGAAATGTAGCAATCATGAGAAAAAAAACTCAAAAGGATTACTCCACCGAGGAAGCTAATTACAATGCAATGAAGTACTGTCTTTCGACTCAGAGAAAGTGACAAACTCAATCACCATAATCATGGAAGACATGGCCCTATACGGTTATATTACGTAAATCAGCACTTTTACACTCAAGGGATGTTATCTCAGCAATGTAGCGAATGTGCGCTATTCATGCATAATGCCGTTTCAGCCATTGCTTGTTCTCCAGTTTAATTCAACCCTCACTGAAATTACAATTGTGGCTGTTCTGTGTTCTTGCGTAAAAAACTTTTCGTCTGTCAAGGAGTTCGGATTTGGGATATTTACTTAGGTTTATTTTATTTGCTTAAATAACATTGTGGATTTACTTTTTATTAGCCAACATCTCTTATCGCTTACCGATTATGATGACCGGTTATAAGAGCAAGACAAACGCAAAATGCTGTGTTTTGTTGTTTTTCTAATTTTACTGATTTGATATATGTATATGATTTATATATAATTCTGTTTTGAAGTCTCTCCTCAATCACTTAAATTTGCTCCCAGTGCCAGATCCTTTCGGGTTATTGAAGGTCATTGCTGGAGTAATTACATTCTACTCTACAGTGCAAACCGTTCATATCGATCTCTGTCCAAAAAGCATAACTTTCATTTAAACTATGTTAGGGAAAGAGCATGGTGTAGTTTAAAAGTCGAATGAAAAAGTGGGGCTTTGAATTTTAATTATACCCACAAAAATACGTAAAAATCTCCCAGAAATACCAGTAATTCTCAACTATAAAGCAACCGATAAAGGCCGTAGGCTGGATTTTTAAAATACAGAGGTCAAATGTTAGCCCTTCCTAAAGGTTTGCCCTGTAATGGATCATTGCTATTGTAGTTTGCAGAGTAAATAATGAGGACTTGACCTCAATGTCCTCAGTGATATGTACGGTCATGCTACCGGTACAAGTATTAATTCTGATTAAACCCCAGCATTGGAGAAGTGCGACGGAAAATGTTATTCATATTTTAATTGTGCTGTATAATAAAACACGAATTTCTATCCTGACATTGGTTTTTAACAAATAACCGAACCATTTCGTGAATGACGTGTTTCGTCATATATTGCATAACCTCCGTTGCAATCTCTAAACACAATCGCTGTGTGGTGCTTTTAAGATGTGTGGAGGAGTAATCTATGGGAATTAAATTCAGTATCCTATTTACAAAAACAAAAATCCTCCTACACAACATGAAGATGACCATGAACGCGACCAGAACAACATTCTTATGGCATAAATTACATTAAGGTAAACTATTCAGAACATCTCATTAGTCGGAGCAGCTGTTGAAACTAGATGAACGAACAGAGGCGGTAGCTAAACTTAGCAAGTAAAGCCGAATGCAAACCAACGCGCCCATTTATATCATATCAGAGACTCTGGACAAAAACACAAATAGCACAACCAACCATAAGGAAGTTACCATGTCAGGACTAAATTCGCCAGAAACAAACACTGCCACCTTCTGATTAAACAGCAGGAGTGCTGCAAAATTGCCCTATGCATTTTCAGTTTTTTTTAAAAGAAGCACAGTATATCCTTTTTATGATGCTTTTCTGTTTTAAAAGATCACATTAGCTGTGTGTACGGTGGTTTGCATTTCCAAGTAAATAAAATAAAAAAAAAAAAAAATCAATCACATCTCTGAGTGATCAAAGTTTTGTCGGCCCATATACATATACATGACAAATAATTGATATGTGCATTTGAATATAGGACATATTAATAAAATGTGAATAAAAGCAATAGAAGAATAATTTACATCACATTTAATTTATTTTAAAACAGTACAAATTAACATAGTTGAACTTTTAAAAACCTTTAATTTGAATTAGTGGGTGCTTAAGATTTAGCTGAAACAAACAATATGTCAATATCAAAATTAAAATAACACCCTACTTAAACATAAGAGTGGTAGAAACTCAGCACACTGACAGGGATTGCACCCACTAACTCAAAAGGCACCGCATCCCTGTGTGTGAGGCTGCGTGTTCCTCTATTGATTTTCCTTGCCATACTAAGACAACAAAAGTCATATGTCACAGATTACCTATAATGATCAGTGAGCTAGGAACTCCTAGTACAACCAGGCCCACACATCAGGAGGTCTCAGAAAACGGTACTGGTGATAAAGTGCTTTTATTTAAAAAAAAAGAAACATTTATAAACTGAATTGTTTAATGTAATACGTCAAAACGTGAGCTCTATAGTTAATACACCGCATAAAAAAAAAGTGGTCTCATTTTTGGCATTGCGATACTGAAATTCAGTTGAGATCCTGAAGTTCATTAGTACTGCATCAAAATAAAAAACATTACTACATACTGTTGGCTGTCAGTGTGTTTAACTATCCTGGTTTATTCGTATCAAGAAGTAGGTTTCAAAACAATAATTTTTTTTAATCATCATCAACTCCCTGCCATACATCATCACTTTGGCCTCAAACGCACAGCATGCTGTCGGAATCAAAGCGTGGGTAGACATCGCTCGGTTTGTGGAAAATGCTACATTCAGCATGGTCCGATTTAAACCAGAGGTCACATGTCCCCCTACCTACAGAAACAAAAAGAAAATTCTCAGACTACTGATCTTACTGTTAAGGGATTATTGGTGCGCCAGCATACGGTCAGTGTTTAACAGCGAACGTCCATGTAAATCGACATACAAAACTAGAAGGGAACGGTTGGGAGTGCCAAGCCCCAGCAGGGGTGACACTGCGCCCCGTAAACAGGCACACTGGCGTGAGTATTGCTCGTCTTGAATTGAAGGGCTCAGAATCTTCTGAACCACATTTTGATGTCCATTTGGAAGTTTCCTACCATGATACACATTTTTTTGAAGAATGGAAGATTACCCTGAGAGATCTTAAAAAATCCCTGAAGTCTCTTAACCACATTGCTATAGCATGGATCGCAACATATAATTGGAATTAAATGACGATGCCTTGTTTTCCAAGCTGCAGAATCCAAACAGAATTTTAAAATTTATACCCTAAAAGCAATATAGATTCATGAGACACAGGCATGGCCTGTTAATGGCATGCCTACAACAGGATACAAATGTGTGGGTTTATATATAATAGAATAGTAAACATTAATAATAAATAATGCCTGTCATGAGCAGATGGGGGCTTATGGTTGATAGTACTAGTTAGTTCTCTGCTTGCAGTTAGTTTGGTGCTGATCCGTAGCAGGTCAACTCCTCTAGATCTGGGTTTTGGACGTTTTATACTTCTATTGGCAAATAAAAATTTAAAACGCAGACTAATTCTTGCCACGGCTCCTCCTCTACTTCTCAGTCAGTGAGAGCTTTAGTATTCGCTCCAGCTCCTCCTCTTCCTCTCTCCTCTGTCGCTCCTCGTCCTCCTGGGCCTGTGCGGAGAGCTCCATAGCAAGCTGCAGGTCGCTGTCCGGGCTGCTGGTGGAGCCAGTGCTGCCTGGGCTTGTAGAGTCCCCGAGGTCGACCAGCGGCCCCTGCAGGACGGAACTGGAAAGGCAGCGATGCCCATGAATAGCAAGGTTGGGGGTCAACACACAACTGAACTGAAAGAAATTGGAAGCATCCAACCTCTGCGATGCCTACCCATTCCCCTGGCTCTTGATCGTCGGAACTCCGGGGGTACCCTCCCAAGATGCCTGGAGAAGCAAAATCACAATAATAATAATAATGATGACATAAAAAATGAAATATTTATGTCAAGAACACACACAGCGAGCGCATTCCATAACCGATTGAGGTTTAATACAACTGACTGCAAAGCCAGCGGTGGCAAATTAAAACATGCAATGCACAGGTGGAATTTCCTAGTTAAAACAGAACACTGAACACTCCTATAAGACAGTTCAAACACTCAGCACCAACCTGCATGAAGTATTTCATGACTCCCATTCAAAATTATTTACTATACTATATGGCCATGACCCTGTTAATTAGAGTAATTGCTTAATCAAGCCACACCACTGACACAGGTGTATCAGTCACACAATCTCTTGAAACAAACACCAGCAGAGGAACTGGTGGTTGTGCAGGAGAGGTGACTTGGCATCTTCATATGAGATCATCTTTCCAACAAGTCAGAACGCCTCATTTTTGCCCTGATAGAGCTGCACTGGGCAACTGCAAGTGAAGCGATTAAAAGGTCAACATGTCTGGGACCGAGTTCAGCTGCAAAGTGGCACACAAACCCTCAGAAAGGGACCTGATCACCCAACATCAAATGTCAACAGAAGGTCCAGATGTTCCAGCATCTCATGGAAAGCTTTCTCAGAAGAGAAGAGGCTATTATAGCAACAACTGGCCAATTAACAGAGTAATACCCTTAGATTCAGAATGAGATGTGAGCAATTTGGTATCTAATTTTGGCCATATACAGTCAAGAACCCTGCAGATAACAAAATCCATGGATGCTCAAGTACCTTATATAACATTGTGTAGTATTTGCGTACAAGCTACGTACATCCTCCTATATACTTTAAATCATGTCTAGATTACTTAGTACACTGGATACAATGTACAAGATAAGTATTCCATATTATATTAATATATTTACTCGTAACACGTGTTATATAGTGTTACATCGAACATCGTGTGTTACAAGTTTTAATTGTTCGTAGTACGCCGCTTCTAGCCGCTTCCTACTAGCACCGCTAGCCCGTTAATCGGCTATTCACAGTCTGTTTACACTCCTTCACGCCGGTAAGCTACAACATGTCGGTTGCGTCTCTGCCTCTGAGTGCAGGTGAGGAGACACTGGAGCTGCATTCAGCGGATCTGGAGCTGGAGGCCGTGGAGAAGCTGATCCGCGACCTACAGTTGAAGCTGGCCCGGCTACAGCAGCGGAAAGCTACGCTG
>JAABNY020000039.1:31126109-31142303 GCA_015164015.2 Brevimyrus niger
TGTTGCGCTGCTTTATTTGGTTAATCGTCCAGTCTGTGAAGAAGGCATTCAAGTAAAAATTGCATTGTAGTATGACTAATTTCCTGGCTCATACAATTTATATTAGTGTGACGGTGCGTCACGATGTAATGCTGCTGGGTATAGCGGGGCAGCGCGGTAGGCGGGAGAGGGAGGGGAAGTACTTTTTTTGGTTCTAGCATAAAACGTGTGCCGTAGAGTGGGTAAGGAGGATCCCAGGCTGACCTATGGTGAAGCTGCACACATTAGTCTGGAAGGGCCGTGTGTATTCAACCGTTGCACGGGATCGAGTTAGCTGGAAGGCAGGTCAGAGCCACGTTGATGCTCCGGAGAAGGCAAATTGCTGCGAGGGATTGGAATGGCAGACGAGCACCATCGGGGAGCTGCACCCGGCGCCACGTAGAGGAGACCAGAGTTTGGAAGGATTGCAGCAGCCTCCCTGCTGTATGGAGATAACTCTTCAGCTCCAGGACCAAGAACGGTGCAGGTGATATTTAATAAAATTTATTTTGGCAAATGTAAACTGGAGCGATCAGCAAGTTAGCCGACAAGTACAAGACAGCCACTAACCTGACGGGCAGTAACCGGAGTTCTTAAAGGATCGCTGCGGCGCACCCCATTTACTGTGTATGCTACAACCTGGCAAAATCTGCATGTTCTAACTGCACGCCCAGATGCCCGATTCCTTTGGTGGTATTGTGGAAGTAAACGTACTGAACAGACTTTCACATGTGAGTGTTGATGTCATCATTCTGATTATTATAATGTGACGGTGGTACTAAACGTTAGATGAATAAGGTTAATTTCTGTAATGAGGTTATTATGGTTGTGTTATATGAATTGTTGTAAGGTTCCTACGAATGTGTTGTATTAAGGGTGAAAAGTAACCCGTTAGAATAAGGAGGGAGGTAGAGAGGGGGGGTTCTTCATTGAGAACTCTACCATTAGGCACTAAGCGCTCAGTAGGATGACAGGGGCTGGGAATTTGTTAATAGAGGGAAGTCAGGTTGTTGATGAAACTGTCTGGTAATTGCAGTCCCATTTTGGTATGTGAGTTTTTGGATTCTTTCCATTTAATAATTTGATAACTACCCCACAGTGAATAAATTGCCTGTGTGTTCAACTTACTCTATGCTTGTGTATAGTGGTTATCCTGCTCCTATTAGTTGGACTCCCTCTGGAGTAGGGGCGTCTCACCTGCTACTGCTGAGTATCGCGGTGAAAGGGGTACGGGGCGGGTACTTAAACATCACACCATCCCCTACAGTACCACACTCCAGGTCTGCACTGTGAAGTTGATAGGGGAAATCCTTGAGCTTTAGCCAATCTACTCATGTAGTGCATGTAGCAGACTAGGGAGGCGGTTGGCGAGAATACTTGTATCCTTTCCATCCAGAGGGTTGGGCAGCCTAAACCCCTACTATGCATGCTGTGGCCCAGCCTGTTACATTTATTCAGCATTCACAGCTCCACTTCTGACATTCAGATCTGAGTTCTAGGTAAAACTGGTTTGTTCAACTTCGGGTTCTAGTGAGTTCGAGAACCGAGGTACCATCGCATACTTTATTTATTGCACATTCCATTTACAGTGGTACCTCGGTATATGTCCATAATCCATTCCAGATCCTTGGACTTAAACCAAACAAATATTTCAAATAAGAAATAAAGAGAAGATGATTAATCTGTTCCCATGAAAAAAAAAATCCTATTGTTATTGGAATATTATTACGGAAGTTCGTAGAGGACATGGATACATTTTTTTTGTTTTCGTTATCTCAAAATCGCGACTTATTTTTCTCATGATCTCGACATAATCAAAGTCGTTTTCTCAAGATCACAACTTATTTTTTTCTTATGATCTCGACATAACCCATGTCACTTTCCCATGATCTCGAGGTTTAGTATTATCCTCATGGACAAATGCATTAAATTTTACTTTGATCATGGACTGTCCCAATCAGAATCAGAATCAGAAAACTTTATTAATCCCGGAGGCAATTGCTGACATGGCGACTGTACAATCACAAAAAAACACAATTAAGACAAGAACAATACAATATAAATATAAAAATTGGAATGAAATGTAAAACAAATTACAGCACTGTGAAACATTCCAATGAATAAAACAAGATAGAAAATATCTGTACAGGAATCTAAAGTACAGTAAAAGTGTATATTGCACTTGTTTGTAAAACCAAGTTAGACTTCAAACTGTGGGGAAACAAGTCAAGATATATTGCACTGGATAATGGATACGAGGAAATTACAGTCTGTCAGTGCTAGAAAATTGTCATGTTAGTGTTCGTCATTTGAGAGGGAAGATCAAAAATTTGCAGCTATACCATCAAAAAAATTATAGTCTGAAGGAGTAGTCAGTTTCTTTACCAAGCAACTGGAGAGTCTAGGATGTCTCCATGGTTACCGGATTATGTTTGAAAAATGTAGGCTTAAAAAAATAAGAAAAAAATAAGTCTTGATCTTGAGATAATGACTTTGGTTATGTTGAGATCACGAGAAAAATAAGTCGTAATCTTCAGATAACGAAATAAAAAAAAAGTCTATGCATGTGCTCTATAGAATTCCTTATATTATACATTGATAAAATAATTGAAACACTGCTTAATAATAAAATGCATAAATATGAAAGCAATCAGATTAAATAAATGAAAAGAGAATTACAGCGCGGGTTGTTCACTAAATGGTACCAACTGGCGTACTGACGTTTGTGGTCAGTCTTGGCTTTGTCTCGAGGGTAGTGCGCGGTGTCATGACTCATTTTGACCCATACAAGTTCTAGCAAGGTTGTATACTAAGATTTTTTTTTTTGTTTAAATAACAATAATAAAAATTTCAACAAAAAATGCTTTGACATTTTAAAATATTTCACCTATCTGAAAAACATTTATCCCAAAGTGTTATATTTGCTTTTATTCGGCACAAACTCTGAGACCATTTGTGACTCAAATTTTATTGTATTTGACTCTCCCTGCCAGCCCCTGGAGGATGGGCTCCCCCTTTGAGTCTGGTCCCTCCCAAGGTCTTCCTTCTAGGGAGTTTTTCCTTGCCACTGTCGCCTATGGCTTACTCACTGGGGGCTTTGGGTGGGGATGCTGTAAAGTGCTTTGAGACGATGTAATGTTGTGATAATGCGCTATAGAAAAATAAATTTGTTGTTGTTGTCGTTTAACGTGCTGGCTGCTTACCCCTTGAGCGCTAAAGTGTTGTTCTACCGTTCCCAGGAGAGACTCCAGAATATTCCGTTCATCTGGAAACCAAAGAAGTCACGTCACTCAGAATATTTTTACAATATTAAACGTGAAAGGCTTTTCTACAAAGACAAATTGATTGAAACAAAAAGCGGTAGATAAAAAAAAAAAGCTGAATTTTTATGGAGGGCATATAAAACAGCTTTGTGCTTCCTTCCAAATTTGGCTTTTTGCAGAGTGACACAAAATGCTTTTTACTTATTAAATTAATATTAAAAGAACACTTAAACAAGGTCTTTGACACCTGTGCATATCCTATTAAAGTGTAATACAGATTTAGGGGTGGCGTACACCAACCGAGACACTAAAAGGTGGACCATTGCAACACAGGAACAGCAAGAATGCCCCCCCCCCCCCTCAAGGTGATTCACTCAACAGGGCCTGCTGATTTCCAGCCTCCACCAGAGCTCAGTGCATTTTTGGTGCCGATGTGCTGGGTACCTTTTATCCGGGCCTTCTCCTCCTCAGTGAGGTGCTCCGTCCTGGTTCGGATGACCACGTTGACGTTGTTCACAGTGAATACCTGCCACAAGATCCGATTCCGTGTGAGATGGAATTTAGGTTAAGAGCTGAGCTTAACTAACCCAGCAAACCACAAGATGGTCCTTAAATTACTTCTGTAATAATTAACCTTTGAAACATGGAGGTGTCTTCTAGAATGGGTCAAAATGCTGTAAGCAATACTCCATAAAATATTAGTACAATTCCATAATAATCTCATGGGATATAATTAAACACTTTATTTAACACTTTAATTCAATTAAACAATTTTAATAACATTAAGCCAACTTTTTAAATGATAAAACAAGACAAGGGCTCTTTAAGAGATATGGTAGATGTGTTTTCCCAGCAGAACTGAGGCAAGCAATGTAATGCATTCAAAACTCTGAAAATCTACACTAAAGCCTAAGGCAGAGGGACCTCTCAACAGAGGGCTTCCTGCCCAAAGGGGATGAAGCATCCTGCCCTCCGCGAGTCCATCTCTCACCTTTGCATCAAAGCCATTGACCACCTCCGTTTTATCTGTCCTCCAGCCCCAGATTCCAGACTTATTTCTGCGGAGTCCATGCAGGGCAACGGTTAAAAAAGGGAGCACACAAGGAATCGCAATAAACACAGACAGGACAGACACATAGTATCTCTCTCTCTCATACACACACATAGGTTAAAAGGGGTCAGAATGCAGGGTCAGCCATGCAGTTTTCATGCCCAACAGTGACATGACAGCTCTGCCAGCAACAGGATTCCAACTGGCGACCTTCCAAACCCAGGCAGTGACTCCTACCCTGCAGTCACTCAACTTTTATTGTAAAGCAATGACATAGTTTGCCCATGCATCCTTTTGCCAGATTATGACCTAGATTTTGGTCATTAATACAAAGGCAAAACACAAAGTGCATTGACTGTTTTACACGGTTTTGCCCACGTCACAGCAAACTGGCCCCAGATTTCAGGATTTTACCGAAAATCATAAAAGCTGAGATTCTGCTCCCTGAGCTGTACCTCTCGAAAGCAATGTGCCGTGTGTCCAGGAAGGTGTTGACGATGGGGGTGGTCAATCGCTTGGCCACATCCTGCTGTGCAGGTTGCATGGAGTCCAGCGTTACCTCCTCCATCTCCCGGGAGATATCGAAGCGATCCGTGTCGACTACCTGCTCGTCGTGGTTCACCTCCATCAGCTCTGTACAACTGTCTGCATCGGACACAGGTGCAACCACACTGAACCGCTGATCCTCAACTTCCATGTCACAACGTGTGAAGGTCTGAAATAACCTTAAACGTGTCTGCAGCTGTTGGAGGGTTCACAACCCTGTTCCCCACATACATGCTTAAAGCTTAGATGTTCATGACAAGTCCATTCAAATGATACTTTCTTTCGGGTGCTCTATCCCGGTATTAAGACAGCTGGGAGCTGGCTGGAGAAATTACAGGCAAATCAAACGGAGATGAAGATCCCAGGATGTACGAGTTCAGCCAGATGGTGTTAGCAGGGAGACATTAGCGTAGCCTCGTAAACCACTCGATACCGCATGGGGGCGTGTCCAGCAAACAACTTACCATCTCCCCTGAAGATGTAGCTCCTCTTGCCTCTGATCCAGGTCATGTTCTCGAAGCCCAGCAGCGTAGCATCCACCCTCAGGTTGGAGCCACTTTTCCAGATTCGGCACACGTCGCTGGGGCACATCCGTGACACCAGGGGGACTGGGGGGGGGGGGGGGGCAGAACATGACACAGATCAGCCAATCATAGGCCGAGCCCTTTTTAGGAGATGAATAGCGAAGAGGGGAGAAAAAAAAAAAAAAAAACTGAGACCCATGGTGGATGGAACTGGTATGTGCCTTCAATCACCTCTGCAGGAACCAATGAAGCTACAAACGACAGTCAGAAAAACCAGGTGATGACTTGCAGAGGACACGGCACAACCAACCACTTCCCCATAACTGCACACAATCAGATGGAGTCAATGATCTATATGGAATACACAGCTAGCTGGGTATGAGCTGCATTCCCGAACAGAGCTCCTATCCTAACAGTACACAAAATTTTCATACGAGACAATATTACAAATGGATTGAACACAGATTGCATTTTCATTGCTTTTGACACATAGCAATAACACAAATTTATTAATAATTTACGAGGACAAACCCAAGAAGATCATGGCTGCAAAGAAACAAGAAACTCACTCCAGCTGGTGAATTCCCACTTCATCTCCATGTAGAAGTCTGGGGACTGAGACACAGAAATGGGAGAGGGGGGGGATGCAACTGATGATTGCTTCTGAAAAAAACAGCCTGCTCTGGTTAAATCACAACAGAAAGTGCCAGAGAGTGGAAGCAAGAGAAGAGCACCTCACGGATCTTAGACAGTAGCTCGGGAACCCCCCCCAAGGCCGCTGAGGCTTTGTGGTAGTCTCGCCTCTGTAGAACCAGCGTCACCATGTCGGGGTCTCCTGTGCTGACAGCCTCCTGCAGCACTGAGAACAGGAGGGCAGACATTCCATTAACTTATTGCTGCTGTCGTCGTTTCAGGTTTTTATCATTATATGTGTTCCGAGGAAATTCTCATGCCACAATTGAAAGGGAGCGGCCCAGTGCATAAGGGCACAATGGGACAAACAGTGCTTCTATTTTACAATAAGCGAAATAAAGTGCATTAAATAGGTGGTGCATCGATGAAGGATTGGTAAATAGTCATGGAGGTAGTAATGTACAGATTTAGAAGGGAAGACATTATATTTGAACTGGAATTCACTGTACCCTAGTCAATACCATTACTATGCTTGATATTTGTATCAGACATTATGTTATCCTTTTAACCAAATTATTTTTTAAAAATAAAAGGGTATTTGGGATTCTGAACCAGCTTCAGGTTATAGTGTATCCTGCTCCAACAAGACTTGTGCAGGCATATTATATGCATATTCAGGCTAAACATGGAGCGAGGATCAAGATTCTAATTGCACTAATTTTATAGTGATGCTGCTTGGAATCGATGCAAATCTACACATCACCTATGGGCTAAAACAGTTCCAAATTGCTAAGCTATTAAGAAAGCTTCGAGTACGTACATGAATGTATGCAATGGTCCGATCAATTTAACCACCAGGTGATCAAGTGACTATTGCCACAAACTGGCACGAGTCTGCCCACCTGTCCATCCCTTGGCATTCTCTTTGGTTACTTGAGCGCCGTGTCTCAGGAGGACTCTGACCGACTCCAAGTGTCCAAGTGATACGGCCAGGTGGACAGGTGTCCGTCCCCGAGGATCAACGACTTCTATGTTGTTCTAAGAAAGAGAAAAAGCCAGAAAGCCAGAGAAAATAATGAGCCAAAGCCCCCCGTTTCACCGAATACCCATTCTGCATACATAGTTTTATCGGAAATAATTGATTGGATTCTTGGGGGGACACTTATCGTTGAGGCATTAGACAATCGACTGAAAAACACGCGATTAAAAGCGTCTGACTGCATGCATATTGAAACAGAAAACCACACAGGACAGAATGCGTCGTAATAATATAGTTCAAACATTTAACGTGCGAGTTTAAAAAACCACTGTACGCTATCATCAATTAATGTAATATTTCAGGCTATCCGATATTTTATTTCAGCCACCGAATGCAGTTCTAACTCGTAGCTACAACCACTAAGTAAGAGTACAGGTGAAGCTAAATCAAGTAAATAACTGAGCAAGTAGAACCTAACTCAAACACCGATATCATAATTGTACCGTGCTGTTAATCAGTAAAACACCGCTTAATGGGCAATTAGCTAGCAACCGATCTAAAATGTTGACGTAGGACAACTAAAACGCACAGAGCCATTAAACAGCAGCTTGCGGCACCGCTCACCCAGTACATCAAGCATGCACTTGTAAGTAAACCTTAGGAGACATACTTACGTACCGTTTTTATCTCATTTTCTAGTTGTCTATAATCGTTTTCCCAAACCAAAAAATGTAATGGCCATTTAATCCTAAAGTCTTCCTTTGAAACGGAACTCATTCTGCGTAAACTGAATTATGGTGGAGATTCTAATCCGGCGAGCAACTTTCACACGGCCGCCGAAAACCCAGAACTCTAAATCCGTACGTTTTAACGCCAATATAAAGCAAAACCCGCATTCGTCCAAACAAAACGATAAATTAGACTACTCATAAGTCAAACGCTGGACTAACTTTTCAAAATAAAACTTTTGTACAACAAGGAAGTGACAGGTTGAGTCTATTGCCTCAATGGGGGTGTTTACAATAAAGAAACATCACCAAGAAAACCTTAACACCAATAATATTGATAGATATAAAAAGAATGTATCTTTCATCATTCTGTTTTTACAAAACTAATTTGGTTTGCTATTTTCTTTTTAAATAAATAAATGTGCAAAAGCTTGACAAGTGATTAGTTCCGGAATCTAGACGATACCATTTTATAACATAGGGGGAATTACAATTATATTTGATTATTTATGTTTTTGTTATAAATTAGATAACCTTTCACACATGTATTTAGTTTTTGTTTATTTTTCACAGCATATGTTTTTAATAGCTGTCGCAGAAGTTATAATTAATGGCAGGTCCTTGCGGGAAAAAACAAGAGTCCAGTTAGCTACGTAATTTGCTTAAATTTCAGAACACCCAATAAGGGCACAGGACGGGAATTAAAGTCGTATATCGTTTGAAGAATACCGCTACAGAGGTTCTTGACCCAGGACTCTGTACAGTCCTATCTATCAAAGGCATCGTAGAGATTTAGCGCAGCTTCCGGCTGTGGTCCACACTTTACGTTACGTATATTCCGTAATTTCCTTTCCGGGATGAACTAGGTCTCCGCAGCAGTTGTCGTCGGTTGGAGTTTCCGTCTTGTCGCAGCTGTTGGCTTTCTGCTCGTGCAGTACAATACAGAAAGAGCGGGTGGAAAAATATATAAAACTATCTGTTGCTAACTAGTATAATTTACGCTTTGCACGCTGGACTTAAATCGGGATATGTTCCCACATGCCGTAGCTATCATATGACTACATAAATAAGGCAAGTTTGTTTTTTTTAAGGAAAAAACCTTTAAAGGCCTTTTTTAGGGGGCGGGGGGAAGGATGTCGAAACGGGTCCGGAACAGCGAGGTCTGCGCCGACTGCAGTGGTCCGGGTAAGTGGCGACTTGCCGACCGCACGCTATAAGGACCGCTTTCGCAGCTAAGCTTCCCGGGACTTCTAAGGCTCGGCCCTCCGGGAAGGTTTCCTTGGGGGTCACCGGCGACCCCAGCGACGCACGGCTGTCGAGCAGCCGTCAGTTGTGCGTGGTGGGCGCTACATGCCACCGCATTCTAATTATGCTATTACTGTTAGTTAGTCTCAGACTTGGCATCATAAATGTTCACATGCAGTTCAGTCGAATTAAACAATTACTACTTTAACGGAGTAGAAACGTTATTTCTTGTATGTCATGAGGGCGCCTTGGTGCCCGGGTCGGCTGTGGTCAGGAGGTGGGGTGTCAAGTTCTGTCAGCTCTTCGCGCGAAGTTTTTGTATTATTATTTTCGTGGTGCAAAATGTCAGTTGCGTTTTTACCTGCATGTTATGATACTAAATACATAATAAAATAAGAATAGTTAAGATTGTGAAAATGGATACTCTAGACGGCGGTTTAAAAAGGGGAAGTAAGTAATGCCGTGGTCAGCAGTGGGAAATATGAAGCTCTCATAATATTATAACTGACACTTATTTTTTATATCTTTGTAAAAGTATCAACCAGGCGCTTGCTTTTGGGTCCTGAAGCACCGAAAAAAAGAGTGCACCTGTCAGATTTTATGTTCCCCGCGGACACATCAGAATTGTGTAGCAGACGCGACTTTTCGGCCCCTTTAAGCGGTGTGAAGACACGACGCAGCGTAATGCAGCTACTGTTGCTAGTGTAGCCTAATACAAATAGACTACCAGAAGATAAAAGGAAATAAAGAAACATACAGGAGCTTGCGTGAATTTCCCATAAAGCTGAGGCTGTCTAAGAACAGTAGAATTGCTGTGCCGGTCCCTAATGCCGATTCCCCCTAAGGGTGAATATTTAGAGAGCTTCATGTCACTGTAAATCGAAAAATCGACGTGCCGGAAACGGTTTCGGTAGATTAAACTTAGTTGTCACGCTTGAATTTTGGTATATATTAAAATAAGTGGTTGTGCTTGTGCCTGTGAGCGTGGCCCCCTGTTCCATATATATCATTGTTTTAAAGTGAGGCTGTGTTCTTTGTTGACACAAAGGAAAATAACAGGATGGTGAGCTTCTCTATTGTTTTGGCTTTAGATCCATTTTTTCTGCTGGAAGTGTGGTGTGGCCTCCCAGAGTTTGACAGACAATGGTACTGGACCAGTTTCTTCCTGTGGTCTCCTTATGCACAATTTTCTTGCAGCGCTGGTGATGTACCAAGCTTGCACAGTGGTTCATAGTGGTGTGTGAACTATAAATGAAAAAGGGAAATTAAATGAAGACAAGTGATGCATAGAATGTAATGGCAGTGAGTTCAAAGCAGGCTCTGTGCCCTGTCTGGCCTGTATGTGTTTGGAAAAAGCTGAGGACGACCTGATTCAGGGCTAAAAATAAATGTAAAAAAAACAACAACAGAACTGCAGATGGGTTTCTTGATGGGTACAATCCAAGGAGATTAACAGTGGCACTCCTGTAACGTTGGCAGGTCATGTTAATCCTCAGAGTAGTTTTATCTTTGTGCATGCAACACTTTGCAGTCCAGGAACAAGTAGTACCAGAAGTAGCACTGTTATTTGTATTTGAGCATTTTTAACGTTATAAGTGTAGAAGCTATATAAATAGGTACTGCTTAACAATATTTTGGTCTTCAGTAGTTCCGGATCACTTCCGTTATGTGAGGTTCAAAATGCAGCATAGTAATAGGTCAGCAAGCCACTGAAACCTTCAGGGATCGATTCATGGAATGAGGAGCAAGGGCATTTGGGACTAATTTAGATCAGTAGCATACAAATGCTTCCCTATTATCCTTCCTCCAGCACAGGCACAAAGCAGAGGCTAGTCTGGAGTTAGGGGTCCTGGCTTTCCTCTATGGCCTCGCTTCGTCCCTGCAGCTGTCTTGCTCTGAGCAGCTGGGGTGCAACATACAGGAAGGGGGGTGGGGGAGGATCTTGTTTTTCTGTAGCTCTCGCGCCAGCAGGAAGGAAGAGCCTCAGACTTGCAGGGCAGGTGACAGGCTGCTTAAGCTGCCGCTGCTCACTCTGTAATGGGAAGCGAACGCTGGCTGTTTTGTGGCTTTTCGCAGGTGGTTGTTTCCACACCAGAGCTGTCCATGGACAGCACTGTAAATTGGACTGTGTTTAAAAATAAACCAATATAAATTCACAGCTCACAGTTTGCATTACTGTGCATCTTGAAGAATGACTCAACTTGAGTCTGTCTGATCTCTGATCTTATGTCTCTGTTTTTTTGTCTGTTTTTTTTTTTTTTTTAAATATCTAGGTGTATGCATGTATTTCTGTTTTAAATTGTGATGTGAGGCTGTAGCAGCCTGAAGGACTTAAGGAATCCTGCAGTACAGTGTCATGTGAAGTTCTTTAATAAGTTCGTCTTCAGTTAATTTTCTGTCTAAAAAGCCCTCTCCAATGTTTCTGTCTGTGAAATATCCTATAAATCTGTGTATGCAGAAGTCCTTCGGCCAACTCCGGAGAATGCTTTTGCAAGCTCTTTTAGCTCTTGTGATCAGCCTAAGCCCTGTGCTTGCTAGAATCATCAGCTGCCAGCTCTAAGAACCCCGATCATCTGTGCTGTAATCTGAACAGCTACGTCCCACCCTGCACAAATGGGAGCTCTGGCAGTATGTTCATGGTGTGTGACATCACCGTTACAAGCAGGGATGGTCCCGAGCCTTGTATGCAATTTGTGCTCAGTGCCTCGAGAGAGAGCCATGTGAATAAGCTCGATTGTATTGTGCTGTGAAAGCTGCCCAAAGAAGGAAATGAGGTTATGCTTCCCATCTGTATTGTTTAGTGATGGAAAAACTGAGAATTTTGAATTTGACATTTAATGTAATGTATTGATACGTTGCCGTGTATATAGATGCCCTAATGCTTTTTGTTTTGGTGGAGTAAAAACTTGCTGTACACTTGAGGTGTTTGTGCTGTTTTGAGTGTTTCTGAAGCTTTTAACAGCTATTTGGCTGGCCTATCTTCACGTTCTAGTGTGAAGAGAGAAGTGGCAGACAGATGGGTTGTGAATATTTCTTATGAGTGTTAAGAGTACTGTCAGGAAGTGCCACAGCCTAGTGCAGTAGATTAGGGTCTGGCAGTCCATTTGCTTCAATCCTCACTATATCAATTGCACTTGTTTTGAGTAAGAAGTTCTGGTGCAGCAAGCATTTGCATTCAGTAACATTTCTGCATATTAGATTACAGAAGCTTTTAACTAGTGTTGGATAGGATGATGATAATCGGTAATCAACGATATGAGACAAGTATCCCAGTGTTGGTACCTGACAATAACTAATTGTCATCTTTTTTGGGATGTAGGCTTAGGCATCACACAAAGCAATGTTACTCAATTTGAGATTTTGCTTTCAATTCACCCTTCTAGCCTACTTTTTCGATTCAATGTTAAAAAGACTATTATAGGGCACTGTTTCACAAGCCATGTGTTGGCTGTTTTTGTAAGAGGGAAGTTCAATGTCACATTACCAACTTCTGTCTTCTACTAAGCAATCAGGAAGTCAGCTGTTCGAGTGGAGCTTCTTGGTTGGGATATTGAGTTTCCCAACTTATGTGGATGGTCAAGCACTTACCAATGTTAATTCCTTTTAAAGATAAGGAAATTGCTGACAGCCTTCATAGCCTAGCTACAAATCCTTTTTGCAGCTCTTTTCAATTAAGGGGAGGGAGCAGGCTTTGTAGGCTATAACCAAAACTTTAGATTAAAAAATTTTGCACCACTGACAGTTTTTTAGATAAATTAGACTAGGCTATTCATTCATTTTGAATGTTGTCCATTGCAGTTTGCATGCTGTCCCATACTGAAGATAATGCAGATCCCCAAAAATATGTGATGTCTTGTATTTTTGTACACATTTCTTATAAGCCCTTTTAAGAGGACCTGGGAGGAGATAAACACTAGTTGTTTTCTGAGATCGTGGAAAACTTTTACTGTAGTTTACTCTTCCCCTTCTATGTCCCCTTTTATCTCCCCCCCTCCCCCTTTCCAAGCTTGGTTAAATTTTCCCCCCACGCCACATTTGGCAAATTTTGTCATTGGCTAAAAACTTTATGACCCATCACATTTGCACAATCTATTTGCATTAAAAAATAATAATTAAAAAAATTAATATAGAGCTGTTGACTATATACTGTACTTGTTTCTGAATTTAGGGGGGTTGGCGTTTGATAACTCAATATTCATGTTTCTCCAGATATTTTAAAATAAATATAATTTTTTTTAAAGATATTTCCTAGCCTTAATAAAATTTTGCTCCAAAACAAAGGATTGTTCTACGGTAACTGGAATCCGTTATGCACCAGCACACTACAAATGGTCTTGTGTATTTCAGGGATTTCCTGAAAATCTTTCCAAGAATATTGATTGTACTTGATATTATTGTGGACTGTAATGTGTTATTGACTTAGGCTGGCTGGCTCACTCTCAAGCTGAGTGTTTTTATACTCGGTGATGCTAAAGGAAATGACCTTCCATGCCTTTGAACTGAGGAAAACTTGAACAGAAAGAAAAGTCAGATCAAAGCTAGTCCAGTCTAGTCATTGATATTGCAAGAAAGAATGAAAGTGTGTTTGTGATCCAGTTTCACTGTTGGTTTATCAAATTCTATGCCTGGTTTGATGTCATAGTGGGTATCTCTCTATGAGAGAGCATTTGCACTAGGAAGGCCTTGTGTAGTGCTGGTAACGTGTAGCAAATGTCTGTGCTGCGTATGTTGCCCTTGGGCAGAACCTCGCTGGGCCTCCGTGAACCGAGGCGTGCTGATATGCGACGAGTGCTGCAGCGTCCACCGGAGCCTGGGCCGCCACAGCTCGCAGGTTCGCCACCTGACACACACGCCCTGGCCACCCACTCAGCTGCAGGTAAGCTTCTGACCTACGCTGTCCCCATCTCTTCCAGATAAAGGAGCACTTCTACTTCTGGACAGACTGTATCTCCACCGACAGTTGCATCAGCATTTGTTAGTTTTACTGTAATGACTGTTTTGGAGGGGCTTTCTTTGAGAAGTCTGTACAGTTATGTGTAGCATTGTACTGTTGATTGCATATTGAAGAACGAAGCTTGCCTGGTGAATGGTTTTCTGAGAGATTGCATTT
Organism: Brevimyrus niger; assembly: GCA_015164015.2. Lineage (NCBI taxonomy): Eukaryota > Metazoa > Chordata > Actinopteri > Osteoglossiformes > Mormyridae > Brevimyrus > Brevimyrus niger. The sequence continues at coordinate 31,140,207 of JAABNY020000039.1, forward strand.
TGTGGCACAGGATAATTAGCTTGTTTATTTAATCTGGTATTCTTAAAGGATAGTGTTGTAATGTGATATTGCTGCAGACATTCCTGTTGATGGTTTTATAATTGCAAACACTCCTGTCTGCCTGTGAGGTTGAAATGGCCAGTGTACATCTTCCAGGACATTATAAAGAAGTTTTTTTTTCTTCTTCGCTCCCAGATGGTTCAGATGCTGTACAACAATGGGGCAAATTCAATATGGGAGCACTCTTTGCTGGACCCAGCTTCCGTCACGGGCGGGAAGCGGAAGGCCATCCCTCAGGACAAAGTGCAGTATGTCCTCCCCCTTCCCCCGCTTGCATGCGTGTGTGCACTTCGGCCCAATTTGTTGTGTGGCAGAAAAAGGGAAGATGTTTAGAGGGTGGGTCTTCAAATTGATCTTTTCACACTACTATTTTCTGTCTGTCCACAGCCCAAACAAAACAGAGTTTATAAAAGCCAAATACCAAATGCTTGCATTTGTCCATCGCATGCCATGCCGAGATGATGACAGCTTTACGGCCAAGGACCTCAGCAAGGTGGGGGAGGAGGGCAGTGCAAGTCTTTTTCCTGTAACTTTAGTCCCTTTAAGCATAAGCTGTCAGGTTCCTAACCCTGGAATTTGAGCTGGAAGTAAAATGCCTGTTTACGATGTTGTCATCCACAGCAATTACACTCAAGTGTGCGAACTGGCAATCTGGAGACGTGTCTGAGGTTACTGTCCCTGGGAGCCCAGGCCAATTTCTTCCATCCGGTAAGAGCATTGCAGAAGTCACACGTACAGTGGGGCAAAAGTATTTGGTCAGTGACCAATTGTGCAAGTTCTCCAACATTAAAAAGATGAGAGATCTGTAATTTTCATCATAGCTATACCTCAACTATGAGAGACAAAATGAGAAAAAAAATCCAGAAAATCACATTTGTCTGATTTTTAAAGAATTTATTTGCAAATTATGGTGGAAAATAAGTATTTGATCACCTACAAACAAGCAAGATAACTTCTTTTGTACGAGGTTCCTCTGTCCTCCACTCATTACCTGTATTAATGGCACCTGTTTGAACTCCTCATCAGTATAAATGGCACCTGTCCACAACCTCAGTCACACTCCAAACTCCACTATGGCCAAGACCAAAGAGCTGAGACCAAAGTATTACCATCAGTAACGCACTCGGATCCAGGGACTCAAATCCTGCAGTGCCTGATGTGTCCCCCTGCTTAAGCCAGTACATGTCCAGGCCCGTCTGAAGTTTGCTAGAGAGCATTTGGATGATCCAGAAGAGGATTGGGAGAATGTCATATGGTCAGATGAAACCAAAATAGAACTTTTTGGTAAAATCTCTACTCGTCGTGTTTGGAGGAGAGAGAATGAGAGAGCATCCAAAGAACACCATACCTGCTGTGAAGCATGGAGGTGGAAACATCATGGTTTGGGGCTGTTTTTCTGCAAAGGGACCAGAGCGACTGATCCGTGTAAAGGAAAGATTGAATGGGGTCATGTATCGTCAGATTTTGAGTGAAAACAACCTTCCATCAGCAAAGGCATTGAAGATGAAACGTGGCTGGGTCTTTTAGCATGACAATGATCCCAAACACACCGCCCGGGTAACGAAGGAGTGGCTTCATAAGAAGCATTTCAAGGTCCTGGAGTGGCCTAGCCAGTCTCCAGATATCAACCCCATAGAAAATATTTGGAGGGAGTTGGAAGTCTGTGTTGCTCAGCAACAGCCTCAAAACATAGCTACTCTAGAGGAGATCTGCATGGAGGAATGGGCCAAAATACCAGCAACAGTGCGTGAAAACCTTGTGAAGACTTACAGAAAACGTTTGACCTCTGTCATTGCCAACAAAGGGTATATAGTAAAGTATTGAGATGAACTTTTGTTATTGAGCAAATACTTACTTTTCATCATTTGCAAATTCTTTATTTTTATTTTGTCTCCATAATTGAGGTATACATGTCATGAAAATCTCGGAATCACAGCTCTAGCTTCCGGTCATGTGAGCTATCAGCCAAAATAGTGACAAGTGGGTTTAAAAGTCGATTAGTACAGCGTTAGTGGAGTCTTGTGGAGGTTAGCAGCC
>JAABNY020000039.1:31150793-31164940 GCA_015164015.2 Brevimyrus niger
GCAAGACGGAGCAGATCACAAAGAACATCCAGGAGCTGCTGCGGGCCGCCCAGGAGAACAAGCATGAGAGGTGAGGGCGAGGAGAGGATGAGTTGATGCTCTGTGCCCCTCTACGCACTGTCCCAGTGACTGCAGTGCCCAGGTCCACATAACTCTTCCATTGCTGCTTAGTTCTTCTTCTTTTCTCATGTGTCTTTTGCTTTTGACTTATCATTGCTTTAATTTTTACCGTACTGTAACTATATATTGCTTCCTTCCTTGGCATACTCTTTTTTTTTTTTTTTTTTTCTGTTTGACTCGAGTACATCCCCTGCCCCCCCCCTCTTCCTTGTCCCGTTCCCCTACCACCCACCCGTCCTCGTGATGTGGCTGTCTGAGGTGACGTTTATCTGGTTCCTGTCCTCCATGACCCCGAGCAGACCGTGTGAGCGTGAGAGCGAGGGCCCCCGTCGTCTCAGGCACAGCCTGGGCTGCTTCGGCACCCTGGTGCCCTGGGTCGAGAAGGACCCCCCCCTGGCACCCCTGGGCCCCCAGCGGCCTGATCCGGCCTCCTGGTACTCTGGCCTCTGCCCCTGCCTCCCAGGCACAGTGTCTCCCTCCCACTCCTTACACTCGGTCCCTCGTGTGACATTCCATTCCATGGTTTAAGTGTATTTCCTGCATCTAAATATTGTTTACTTGTCAAGTGATAATTGCAGGCAGTATAGTGGGCATGACCTTATAACCCAAGTTTTGCCAGTTCAAGTCCCAGGAGGTGCCCTGCTGTTAATCTGGTCCATTTATCCAGTACCACTCCAGTATAATATCCAGTTATATAACTGGGTGAACATGGAGTCTCACTGGAGGAAAGTGTCAGCCTAAGCAGCTGAAAGTGATTGTAAAAATGTGCATATTACCATAAGCAGGTCCCTTCCACTGTCCTCCCTGCATGACTACTGGCTTCATCTAATGCCCTGACCCATCTCCCCCTTTAATTAATCCTTCATCAAGTGTCCTAATTTACTTTCATTTTATGTTCTTTTTTTAATGCAAACCTATCAGTTCAAAGCATCCCACCTGTGTATCACAAAGCAAAGCCAAGGGGGTGTGACCTCTCAGGTACTTCCTGTCAGCTGCTCAGAATGTCAGTGTGTGTAGTATAGATTTGAGAAGCCCTCTCCTTCCTCCACAGTATTCTTACTCCATTCCTGCATCATACCTGCACTCAGTCCTAACCTTTTTGTCTGGGTAGGAAATGTGCACTTGGTTTGCTGCTGCAGGTTTTGAGTTTGCCCACTAACCTCGGAGCGGATGTCTGTGGCAGTTGCTCTCTCGTAATCCCGCTGCTCTCCACTGTCTTCCTGCAGTTTCATACCGTGCTCAGAAAGAATACATGTGGCTGTGACAGAAATGGCTGCCCTCTTCCCCAAGGTAGGCGGGTGCCCATCCCGTCTCTGTCTAGAAATGTCTTCAGCACATCCTCTGGGGGCAATGCTGTTGCCTCGCCTCCTGGTTTGGTGGTCTGAGTCCCACCTGTAGTTTGCGTGTCGGGGGGGGGGCATGTGCTGAGTACTCTGCCTTCCTCCCATGGACTAACGTTATATTATCCATAATGGGCTGACTTCCCATGCAGGGGTTACTCTTTGCGGCCTGGGTGTACAGTCAGCTGGATATAGAATAGTGCCCCTCTGACAAAAAAAAACCTGTCAAGTTGCAATCATGCATTGGCCTTTGGTAAAACATTAGTCAGCAGTAAAACATGTTGGAATTTATCTTGAGGTATCAATACATTTGTGCTTAATTTTTTTACTCCAATTTAGCCACGAAGGGGTTAGTGTTGGGTCAAGTTTTGCTCATGCAGGTGTCCCCATTGAGTGTAGTTATTTATTCTGCCCCTCCCCCGCAGAGGCCACGCTCGGAGACGGTGCGGGGCTCCCTGCGCCTGCTCACCTCCAGCGCCTTCCGGCTGCAGTGCGAGTGCAAGGCAGCAGCGGTGCCAGACGGGGGGGCGATGCCCGACACACAGCTGGTCACCCAGCAGGTCATCCAGTGCGCCTACGACATCGCTAAGGCTGCCAAGCAGCTGGTCACCATCACCACCAAAGAGAACAGCATCTGAGCACTGCCCATCAGCCTTCCCTTTACTATTTAACAATTGGAGCCATTAACTTTTGTGTTTTTTTCCCCCCTATCAGTATTATTAATATTTGCATGTTTTTTTAAGTTAAAGAACAAAGATCAAGGTTCCCAGCTACTACAAACAAATGCCAGATCCTGTCTTACGCTGGTTTGAAGTGGTAGGTGGAGTTTGGTGGTGTCAGGAATTGTAGAGATGCAGTGTTACTTTTGTTTTGATACAATGCATTACAGGTTGCGACAGCAAACCACCACTGTGGATTACATATTCAGTAGCGTTTCTTTACAAAGACCGGAATAGCAGCTACCGTTTCCCCCCCCCGCTCTCCCTGTGTGGTTGTCCACTGGTACATGTGGGTTTAATGTGGTTTCTTTCAGTTTACCTAGAGTCAGACTCATTTTAACAGCTCAACGAGCACAAGGGTGCCACAGGAGAGAATGATCAGAACTTTTAAGGAAACCATAGCCCAGCAAATTAAATACATTGGCTCAAATACCTCACCTGTTGCGCGTAAACGATCCCCTGCTTACACAAAAACATTAAAAAGCAGACCTCATCCTCAAAGGTTGGTGTCCATTTTGTTCAGATCAGTCCAACCAATAGATGAGGTGCTCAGTAAAACTGGGAGATTTTAACTGAACATTCTGAGCCTCAGACTGATTCTATTTTTTAAATGTCAGCGCTCACTCTTGCTTCTCTCATTCCAAAATACTTTGCTTGTGCAGCAGGATGTTAGTCTTAACAGAATATCCACCAGCAATGGGATGGACTTGCACACGGTTCAGCCTTGGTGATGCCTTTACAGACAGAGGAGCACTTGACGTGGCGCTTGTTTGTACGTTAATCCTCCGTGCTGAATGTTGTGTGTGTGTGTCGTCCCTCAAGCTGCTGGGTTTAACCTTTTGTGCATCTAAAGCCGTGCGATTGTAGCGTTTCTCTACCAGGGAGTCCATCTTTCTGTGTTTCACACCTTGGTGTTATACTTGAAACCCACGATCCAGGAAGTGTCTGCCTGCCCCCTCCCCCCCCCCTCGGGGGCGGGTCCTGCACACAGGTGTGTTAGTCGTGTACTGCTCACGGCTGTGGTGGGAAACTTGCCTTTTATTTTTTAATAAACTATTTATAACCTTAACCTCAGACATTTTGTTTTTGACCTTTTACTGTACAAATGTGTTGTAAAATTTAGCTTTCCTGTACTATATTTGTCTGAAGTATACTGTAAACCAGGCTTCAAATTAAACATCTATGAGACAATTTTTTGTTCTTGTGGAGTCATCTGTGAAAGTAGCCAAGTATTTAATTTAAAATTACATTTTGCGGCTTAAAAAAAAGCTAGATACAGAATAATTCAGGGTTCAGTTTGCTAGGGAAAAAAGGAAACTTTCTGAACCAAAAGAAATCTATGACCTCATCTCTTTGCTCCATGGCTTCCTCAGGTCCAGGCTGATCTGGGTCGGCTGTGAATCTGAAGGAAGGAGATAAGCAGAGTGACTCTGTACTTGTAGTTTCTGAATAAAGGATAGTAAAGCATGTCGAGAGGACACCAAGCACAATGGCTCTGCTGCAAAGTTGCTGCCTACTGTGCAGTTTTCATTATGCATCTGCTTATCTTGGATAACGGGCTAACAGCTACCTCTTAGAGCACAGTGGGCATCACACCTTTTAGCTACCTGGCCCAAAGGCAGTAGAGCTAGCACTGATACTGCACTCACTGTCTTCATTACTTACAAGTGCTTAAAGCCAAAGGCACCATTTACAGCTGTTACAGATTAATACAGGACTAACAAATCCCAGCTTGCAATTTTTGTCCATGCCAAAAAAAAAAAGACTGGCTGGAGGTGAGGTACCACCCAATCGAAAGGGGCAAGAGACTAAAATTACATACCTCCACAAGAACCATAGCAGGGAGTTACTGTTTGATGTTCATTTCAGTATTTTTCTGCCTGAACATGACCCAAGACTTCACCAAGCTGCAGGTTAACTTACAATGGCAGACAGATCTGTGAGCACAGCCTGAGAGCAGAGATGGAGGTTTGTGGTCCTGATCAAACCATGTGTACCTTTTCCTGAAAGCCGCGCTGGGACGTGCTGTCCAGTTCCAGCTGAAGCTCCCTGTCGTAGCACCTCTGAGCCACCTCCTCCTCCTCCTGCTCCTCCCTTCGCTGAACTTCCCTCAACTCCTTATGCCGCTGTGCCACCTACAGGACAGACACAGTCCAAGCCATCCTCACAGTCCTGTGTGTGTCTAACATGCCGAGCAGAAATTAACCTGAACCCAACACTATTCACAGCTGTCCCAAACAGAGATGTTGATCATGATGCAATAATAGACTGATGAGCTGATATTATATCGTACCAAAATGTCACATGTTAAAACAAAATGTACTCAAAAAAGTGATCAAAGGGATGGAGAGGACTTTCTATTGACTAAATACACTACAAATTTTATGAAAAGGAACACTGACTACCATAGATACAGTGGCTCATTACATTCATACTAAGGTGAATCAATTAGTTTGTTGCATCACTAATGAATCCCACAGACCCACTAAATCAGATAGCTACACTTTTGCTTCTTGGATCCCATTTGTCAAATATTTTAATCATAAAACCCAAAAACATGTAAAGGGACTCTGCAGAACTCAACAGGAACTTGAGTCAAAACACACTCAAAACCATGTTTTTGTTTGGACCAGGCATGGGCAATCTTATCCGCAAAGGGCCGGTATGTATGCAGGTTTTCGCTGCAGCTCCCTAATTATATTACTAATTAGATGACTGATTGGATGAATAGTCCTCACACCTGGGTTTGAACAGCTGACCTACAGGTTATCCCAAAAACCTGCATACAGACCGGCCCTTTGCGGATAAGATTGCCCACCACTGGTCTGGGCAATAGTGTGAAGGAACAGCACCCCCAAGTGGTGGTGCCCAGTACCTGAGTGTCGATCTCCCTCATGCGTGCTGTCCTTTGTTCCTCTTCCTGCTCCCGTTCCCGTCGTCTTGCCTCCTTCTCTTTCTCCAGCTGCTCGATCAGCTCCTCACGCCTCCGGAGGGACTCCTCCTGAGCCCACCTGTTCTCCAACATTTTCTGGTCCAGCTGCTGACGCCGCCCAGTCAGCACCTGCCATGAGTAGAAAGCCCCCAACCCAGCGAATTCCTCAGTTAGCAGCAGGTCATTGATCTGCCTTGACCTGGCACTGGTGACCAATATCTGGGGCGCATGCAGCTTTTCTTTTAGCGTCCTTCAGAAACAGTACACACACATTAACCCCTGAGAAGCAGGGCCAGTGGGGACACCCATACAAGACAATTTGTTGTGAAGCCGTAACGACCTAAGCCTACATTAACTGATCTTTTTACTAAGGTGAAACAGGACACGCATATCAGGTTTAGGAGGACTTCCCCACAACGACAAACACACCATCCTCACCTCCTGCATGAGCCGCTCCCTGGCCCTCCGCTCCTTCTCCCACTCTGCCTCGCGCATTGCCCACACTCTCTGGGCCTCCTCTCTATATTATATCAACATCATCATCATCATCATCATCGCAGTGGATGCAGCAGTCTAGGTCAGTGTTTCCCAACCCAGTCCTTGGGGAACCCCAGACAGTCCACTTTTTGCTCCCTCCCAGCTCCCAGCCAATCAGGAACACCAAATACCTGGTACAGGTGCTCTGGGAGCTGAGGGGATACAAAAACGGGGACTGTCTGGGGTTCCCCAAGGACTGGGTTGGGAAACACTGGTCTACGTGACCCCCACTCCCTCTGAACTCCACAAACCTGTGGAGGATGTCAAACTCCGCTTCCCTCTCCTGCTCCAGCTGGAGCTGCTCCTCTAGCACCTCCTGCATCCAGGCAGCGTCAGCCACGGCCCGCTCTCGCCGAGCGCTGGCCAGCCTCCTGTCCTCCTCCTCGCCCTCCAACAGAGCAGCTAGGATACGCCGGTCATCCTCCTGCCGCAGAAATCGTGGTGGTCATGACAGGAGTGGTGATGGTGTGTGTCACATGATTAGTCACATGACAGCACGGACTCACCAACTCCTCCTGCACCTGCTGGGCTCGTCTCTTCAGCTGAGCTCGGTACTGTCTGCTCAGGAAGCACCTGGCAAGATCATAATTTCGAAATTAACGCCCCATCTGACAGATCCAACAACATTCACTCACTTCCCACACAGCTCCTAGACATAGCATTAAAATCCTCTGTACCTCAGCTCATATTTCCTTCTGCTCTCCTCCTGTTTCTTCCGCTCTTCCTCTAGCCTCTCCACCTCCCAGCGCTGAGAGAGCAAAGCCTCCTGTTCCTTCTTCAGCCGGTTAGCCTGGGGGACAGTGTTATTAGTCATCTGCCTTGTACACAACAGCAGCGATAGGAGGGATGAGGTTGCCCAGCTGATAGATGGAGGAACTTCTGTGCACTACCAATCAGTGACTGACCAAAGCCATTTCTTACTGGTTACATTGTCTTCTAATGTTACAGTGTTAAGCCTGTTATTAGTCCCTCATCTGTGGGTGTAAAGTCCAAACAAATGGCTCACTTCTTCCTCCCGCAGCTTCAGCTCCTCCATTTGCTGCCGGAGTTCCTCAGCTCGCTGCCTGGCCTGTGCCTTCCTCCTCTCTTCCTCCTCCCTCATCCTCTCTAGCGCCTCCTGCTGGTTCCGCTCACGCTCGTTCTCAAAGCGGCGCTCCTCTTCCCGTGATGCCTCTTCCCGCTGCGGGTTTACAAGAAAGGGGTCAGGAAGAACCGTCACAGAGCCCAGTGCCATCACCAGATCTTTCTGGAAGACAGCCTCACTGGTGTGTCTTCTCCTTCAACATGTAGTATATGCACCTACTCCTAAAACATTTTAATAACATTAGTTGCAGGGCACATTACTTAATGACATTTATTTGGGAAATGCTTTTGTCCAAAGCAGGAAACAATTGAGAAAGCAGCATCAGCCAGTCACTGGAGCTACTGAGGTGAACAGAGCTGCTCAAACGCCCCAACAATGACATCACACTGCCAGCGATGGGGCTGAAGTGCCGACCTCCCAGTCACAGCCATAAAGCTGTATCCCACAGAGCTACACACAACCACATGAACTCAAGAAATGAAAAAAATGGTTCATACCTCCTTTTTCTCAGACTGCTGTACTTTCCATTGGCTCACAACGTGATCTTGGTGCAATGCCGACTCCATCTGCATAGGGGGCATCAGAAATGTTTTTTACCCCATTCGGAAACATTTGAATAGCACCAAATGGAAACTCAATCCTTTGGGATGACACAAAGAGGGTCTTTCTTAATATAAGTACTTCACTATACTCGTGTACTCATTTCATCTCATCTTCCATTGTCGAAAACCAGTTCCAGTACTCAAGAGGACAGGTAAAAAATAAACACTTGTTCTTACCATGCCCCAAATATCAAACAAACATTGGTTGCATTCTCACCAAACCAGACAAATATCAAGGGTGTTGTTGGGAGGTGAGTTAGCAAGACCGGTCATGCCAAGAACACCTATAGATTCACTAAACTTCCCCAGAATGGACAACTTGTTGATTTTTGCAATTTCTAGATCTCCCCACAAACCTTTAGCTGTCTGGTTTAGGGAATCACTCACTGAGCTAATGGAAAAACCATTCGCAGGTTTACAGCATGATGCAATGTGGGAGGGCATCTCTGGCCCCCACGAGGTACACTTTCACCAACCTTTCGTAGCTCTGGGTTGTTGCGTTTCCAGTGCTCCTGCAGTAGTTTCTGGGCCAGCTGCAAAGGGGACACAAGCAGTGACATGTGGTCACCCTCACCCCTGTACTCCAGCTGTCAATGTTTTTGTGGTCCAGGTGCCTACCATCCTCTGCCGCTCCTCCCTGGCTGAGCGGAGCTCCTCCGTCCTCTGCAGCAGCTGCCTGGCCTGAACTGCACGGTCGGGAACCAGCTCCCGCAGCTCGGCTTCCAGTTGGTCCCGCTCGTTCTGCAGCAGTTTACGCAGCCGTTCCCGCCGCTGCTCCAGACTGCGTGTCTTTTCCTGTTTTAGACTGTCCTGCTGATATGCTGCCATGCTGACAGTCAGCAGGTACGGCAAAGATTAATGAGGAGGACTTCAATCTCATTCTTGGGAACTACTGTTGGACCCCTTGAGAAGATATTTAATGCCCTTTGTGTAATTTGCTTGCTCACGAATGTCATTTTAATACTATTATAAAGATAGCAATAGTAATAAATAACCATAAACTTTATATGAATGAGCATCAGTAATAGATAAGTGAGGAAGTCCACCGAATTCGCCATTACCTCTGCTGGAAAGACTGCCGGGAACTCCACTGTGCCTGCTTGCTGCTACGGACGTCCTGCTGTCTAAAGTACTGCGAATGGGTCTCCCATTGGCGCCGCCATCGCTCCTCGCGGTCCCGCTGCCGAAGCATCTGCTGCTCGAGGCTCCGGCTCCGGCTCGCCCAACGTGTGGAGAGCGTCGGCAGAGCCATCGGGTCGCAGCTAAAAGATACACCACATCGCGGGACATTAAAACGCGGAAGACCTTTTGCCGCTCGCTGTTTTTCTTATTGTTGCACAGAACATCGTTTGCACTGAAAGCTGCAACCCGAGCAACAAATTACATTGAAGTGAATGAACGTGTTTATCATCTGACGTCTTGCCTGATTTCGCTATGTTTTGGGTAGCTAGGCAGCAGAAAGTATCATGATTAATCAGCTATAGAGTTTTGGATTAATGTGCATATTTGTTAACTGGTTTTATAATGCCGTAAGAATTAGGTTGTTCTTACTCCTCAATAAAACAGCGGCGATTTCTGCGCTTCTTGCTCCAAAGCTCGGATTGTCTTCTGTACCGTGGTTTCAAATTTCCGTTGAGATCGAGGGGAGTTTTCTGCAGAAGCCACTTCCTGTTTCTCTTGGTAACCCCTTTTATTTCCTGGTAACCCGACGGCAGTCCGCGAGGGTCCTAAAGCCCGCAAGGTGAATTAAAACCGCAGTTTGATGATTTCTAATAGTATGTTATGTTACATAGCAGATACGCATAAAAAGTGGATGAAAAGATGTATTAATTTAAAATGATCTAATTCTGTTGACACATATACGAATCAACGCAATATTTAATTAGGACTTACTTATTATTGGGTATTTGCAACTTGTTGAAACTTTTCCAGGCTTTCCAGTGAGCCAAATGAAAAAATCATTATGTGTTTTATTGTAGAAAAACAAGATCAAAATATTATACCAAATATATTTGTGAATTGTATCGACAAAGTCTCGGGTGTAGAACAGGCCATTTATGGCCATTCTAGCAAGGTGTATTCAACTATTAACAGTGTAAATTATGCATTACCACAATATAAATAATAAATGACGGCTAGACAAACTTTCACATTTTGACTCAAAATAACGTTGAGTCAATGTTATGAATGTGAGGGACAAGTTTCAGGAGGTGGGTGCTTCAGGAAATTCAATATGTGTCATGAAACGAAAACGTTGAGTAGCCTGATTGCTCGGAGTTGCGCGATTAACAGCGTGCATTAATAGAGACAGCAAGATCAGTTTAGCTATTTTACGTACTACGATTTCTCATTTCGTTGAATTTGACAAGTGTGATCGACAATAGTTTGCAAAAATATATTGACGTAAGACATAGGAATTTAATTAAATTCCATATTCTGCCAGTTAAACTACGCAATACAGAAAGTTTGTATGTAATAAGCCTATTAAGAAACTAGGCCTGATCTATGCAAACTGATTCGTTATGCTCCAAAACTTCTCTTAATTTTATATATGATGGGCATTGTCCCACCCTCTTTTGCTCGATTGGCTCTTCGTTACCCACCAGCTGACCCAAGTGTCCGTGTGTTTCACATGTCCACTCATTTGCATTGCGGAGGAGAAAAGTATCGGTACTACTTCAGTTCTCGTATTTTTCGGCCGTTGGCGAGTAAGATCATTATAAGCAATGGCTCTCTTAATGGATCACCAGTTTAAACTGGTCCCAGCCGATAAGCAAGTCGAGACTAGAGCATTTCTAGACGCAGTATCTTACCTTCCGCCATTCTTCGGTAAGTTTCTCTATATACTGGACTTTTGACACAAGAGTTGCGGCACTTTGTAAAATTTCATAAGTTCTACGGAAACAGTATATGTCCAGAAATGGAATCATAAATATTGGCACTGCGTTTGCGTTTTCTGATTTAAATTGATCAAAACAGCATATTTAAATAGCCTTTAAACCTTTTTAACTAACGACAGGATTTTTCATTAGTTAAGTTGTATTTTTGCCGTCTAAAACAGAATAGACTACTGAAACTACTGGCAATGGCAGCGAAATATAATGTAGAGAAAACGTATGTGATTTTATGAAAGTGTATTTTGATGTACTACATATGAACTCCATAAACATGCGCCATTATTCATTGTCATCTGTGTTTCGTGACAGGTTGGATAACTCCGTTATTCGTGTTTAAAAACTTTATTTGAATGTGGCGTCTAGAATGAAAACTCATCAGTGAAATTGAGATAACCACTGCAGCTCTTTTTACATTCAGTATTCACATTTGAAGGATTAATCACTTTTAAATCTAGCCTACTGCACGACACTGATGAAATAACTGATGATATAAAGGCTGAACATCTGCAAATCAGACTGGCTCATGTATGAACGTTTTTAACTGCCTGCAATGTCACCAAACATGTTGGTAGTTAGCCTACTTTGTCAACTTGACTAGGTGCTGATTTCACATTTTCTGTGTTTTTTTGTGAGGTGTAAGGAAAGCTACAGTAGCAAAGTTTTGATGGGCTTTTTATGATGAAAGCTGGCATACAGTAACTAAAATACAAGCATTATATAATTAATGTGGATAATTAAGTTATTGATGTGGAACTGTACAAAAAAAACTGAAAAGTTTGATTTGAAAAGTTGCTTGATTTAAAGTAACTAGGAATCAGTTGTCCTCTCTGGATGTCTTTAATATTCAAACCTACTGAAATGTTTTTGGGAAATATAGCCTAATGAAGCCATTAGGTAATTTTTCTGATTTGTTAATTGTTACTTGTGCTATTCTTTAGTACATTGTATTTGAAGTAAGAAATAGTTATGTGATTCCCTGTTTAATGAGAGATTTTAACATGACCACACAGAATGTCTTGCTTGACATAATTATCACATTTCAGCCCATTCAGATGGACCAGCCTTGGGTACCTTAAAACCATAGCCAGAGATAAATTTCATTGGGGATGAAACCGGGGGGTGGAGAGTCCCCCCTCATTCTTGGCAAAGAGCAAACAAATTTGCTGCAGGGGGTGTTTCAAACCTTCGTAATTTTGCTACGTGCCTGGGTTACAGACATAAATAGGTGATTAAGTATGATATGTGATGGCTGAAGCCAAACTCCATGTATATTAATGTACATTTCAGGGGGAATTGGATGCTGCACTGGGGTAGGCCTACACATATCTACATAGAAAAAAGACAACTAAATATTGTCATCATCATAGCTTTCCAAAAGTGCCAGGAAGTAACACTCACACAGAATCAGTAAATACAAATCCCGAATCTGATTTAATTTCCTCTCCACATCACCGCTGTAAAATACCAGAAGTAACATGCGTCCAGGCAAAACACTTCTGTCAAGATCAGGCAATTATGTCCCATTATTCTATCTTGGGGGGGTGTCCAATTTCTTTGCCAACAAAGGAGCAAACCTTAATACATGCATAATTTACTCATGGGTACCCCGATTTCAGCGGAGAAAATTGATGAGTGTGGTGTTGAATTGCTTTGCCCATTTGCGGTCTATCAGGGGCATCTTCCAGTGGCTCATTGTGTATTAATATATTAAACCTTTTCTATTTGTCTTGTCATCCGGAACACTTGGAGCCCCTGGTTTCTGTTGTTGAAATTAGTCTGCTTTCTTTCCATTTCATTGTATTGTGTCAAGTGTTCCAAGATCCTGATAAGCCACTTCTGTTTAATCTTGCAACAATAGTGGAAATTTGATAGAAAATCAAAAAGAAATTCATAAAGAAAAATGTTCACTTCTGTTTTTGCTGATTTACATGGAAACAACCATCATGTATCTTTACAAGATATAAATGCTGCCATGTAAATAGTAGTCCAGCACAATTGAATGTTTTAGTACAAAGCACATACAGCCCAGGGTAACCAACAAAACTTGTTTGGTGTTTTCTGCACTATGCATGCAGTCGTGAATTGGTACAATGCAGAATTGATGACAGTTTTGAGTACTGTTTCTACTAAGCATGCATTGCCTGGGGACCCCAAAGCATTATTAAACCACTAATTTCCGTGTAAAGCGGTGCATCGCGTCATGGGGGCTGGAAACAGGGGCAGTATTGTGTATGGAGGCGATGGGGAAGAAGATGGGCTGAAATAATCGGTGCATTCAGCAAGGAGGTGGAGGTCGGATGGGTGGGGGTGGAATTTTTCGGAAACTAGAGATGCCCCGTCCACGAAACACAAAGCATGTCGATCTGCAACAAAGAACATCGCTGTGATGGGTCAAAGCTGACAGCTGTCAGCGCAGCCTCTGTGCTACAGCTCTCAGCCGGCCAATGGTGACCCAGTAAATCATTTCATTTCCTCGGTTTCTACTTTTGGACACTTTTACGCCAGGCCGTCTGACATTCATTTATTTGTGTTAGTATTTTGTTTTATGGATACATTGACTAAAATCTGACACATAATTAACTCAGTCCCCACACTAGTCTCCATTTGTTTAAGCGACATTTTGGTCTTGTTAAGAAACATCATTTAATTGCAGAAATACAACTGCGAGAAGGTGTTAGATTTTACCCAACTTACAACTGCATGGTATGTTGCCCCGTTGGTAGCAATATGGCGCAACGCCCGATCTGTGCTTAATGGGACCTGCTGAAGCTGAACGACATGCCAAGGTGCACCACTGAAAAATGGATGAGGCAAAGAGGCCCTTTCAAAAATCTGTTTAGTTCTCTTGGTGGCATGAATAATTGATGAGTAGACTTAATGAGATTTCTTAATGTCCTGCCTTAACAACAAACTAAGGACTTCAGTGCGTATTTTCCTGTAGGTTGATGTTATTGAAATATTTCTTGCCAGGTTTTATATGCTATACCTTATTACAGAACCGCTACTGATAATGAAAACATGGCCGTTTCCTTGATACGAACATTAACATTGCTGCTTTTCTTTCTCCAAAGATTGCCTTGGCTCCACGGTTTTTGCTCCGATTAAATCCGACATCATGGGAAATATCACTGTACGTACAGTAGCTCCTCCACTGCGAAAATTCCACTCAGTAAAGCTTGGTTCCCCCTCCCTGTAAGAACATCTCTCTCATTTTCTTTCCATACAGAAAATCAAGGCAGTTTATGACAGCAATCCAAGCCGTTACAAAACCCTTCAGAATATACTGGAGGCTGAAAAGGAGATGTATGGATCCCAGTGGCCCAAAGTGGGAGCAACTCTGGCACTCATGTGGCTGAAGAGGTAGCCCTCTCCTCCCCCCGGACATACTGGACGTGAATGGGAACCTTCTACAAACTGTATGCTGATGGCTTCTACTTCCAATTGTCACCAGGGGCCTTCGCTTCATCCAGGTCCTTCTGCAGAGCATCGCTGATGGGGAACAGGATGAAAACAACCCGAACCTTATCCGTGTTAATGCCATTAAGGCCTACGAGTTTGCCCTGAAAAAGTACCATGGCTGGCTGGTCCAAAATCTCTTCAAGGTAAGCAAAGCTGTAGCATGACGTCATGTCAGTGCCATTAAATATGTGGAGATTAGGGCTGTGCAATTAATCGCAATCGCAAAAAATGTGCAATTTATGCACATGCGATTTCTAAACCGCACAAGGCTGCGATTTTATCTATTAATTTATTTAGATTTTTATTCACAATACGTTTTTCTGCACATGATTTTAATATGCTAACCAATAAGAGCTGACGCAGCGCACCGGGCAATTACTGCTAAGCTGAGCGTGAGAAAGATGTTAACCAATCAGAGCTTACACCCCGCACGACGAAGCTGAGCGGGAGAACCGAA
>JAABNY020000039.1:31175133-31188971 GCA_015164015.2 Brevimyrus niger
AAGATCTTTCTCATAATCAGCTACCTTAATTTCAGTGGAACCCATAAAATATCTGTACTTTATATTTCTGCTCCCTGAATGGACTACCTTACATTTATCTGTGTTAGATTTTGACGTACACACAGTCTCCCTAAAAGGCATGTTAACTTTCTCCTTTAACTCATTGTTATGTTGGATGAGAACCAGTTGTTCCTTGGGGTCACGAGCCTGGACCATGAGTGAGTCCACTAACTCGCATCGCTCGCAGATGAAGTCTGACTAGACTCAAGCATCCAGAAGGGCAAACATCTTGCAATCATAACACTGAGCTGGCCCCATAATCACCTAACTCACTATGACCCCGTCCTTTACTTCCAGCCCAGTATATTAATATAGGTCTACAGCTGCTGCATTTTCTGCCACCCACAGGACTTTTGTAACTCCACCATCTTGGGACGAGACGGTGCTGCGTCATCATGGCAGATCCAGACAGTGCGAACGGCTCGGCTGAGAATGACGTTTCCTTCCCGCTGTCCTCGCTCGCCAACCTGTTTGAGGGCGAGGAGGTCTCTCCAGCCCCAGAACCCCCTCGGGCGGGTGATAACCGGCAGAACCTACGTATGAAGTTCCATGGTGCCTTCAAGAAGGGCGTCTCAAACCCTATGGATGATTCAACCTTGGGGCCTGGCCCCAAGAAGGCGCCGATGGACACGCTGTACGATTACGGCACTTACCACCAGCCCAACAAACAGAAACGGTACCGGATGAAACTCCCTCGGGGGTGAGTGTCTACAACTAGAGCTCCTGTTCATTTCTTACATTATTGTTTTAACGTTTCTGTTTCCTTCACATGCTACAGGACACACTGACTAGAGGGTAGATAAGGATTCGGACCTGGGTCTAAAGTTTGGATGAGCCCCAGGAGAGACATTCTTGTTGTACCCTTCATTGTGGTACTTACTGTAGACTTAATGTAATAATTCAGAATATAAGATAGCAACAAACTAGTCATAATTCTTAACTTCATCCTTTCCGTTCATTTCTGGTAGTATTATGTATGTTCTGGATAGTTACTAATGTGTTAAAATAGGTTAACGGACCATACTCATCATGTGGAGTGATGTCACATACTTGACTATGTTTTTGCTGTGCCCAGAAACTCACAAACAGTATGTCGCTGTTACCGCCCTTGAGGTAATGTTTAGGTTACAGCTTGCGGCCGGCCACCGAGGCGCTATAGCACAGTGGAGCCCATTGACCAAGTCTGTCAGGCAGGTTTCTGGAGAAAGAGCCCCATTCCATCCCAGTCCATTGCAGGCGAACTTAGATCTGACGGAGGCTCCACAGTCAGCCATACGCCCAGTCTTCTGAAAGCCCGAGTAGTGGCTGACACAGGCTGTGTATAATGGTTAGCAAGGGAATTTACTTCAAAGAACTATAACAGAGACGTAGACTTTACATTCGTTCAAGCCACATTATACAGAACTCCACATACACTTGGATACTAAATATCCAGACAAACACAAGGAGGTATTCTGAACTGCCTTCTCTATTGATATTCATTATGCCTCCTGTATTCAGGAGAGGCTGCTTTCAAAAAGAACTCTATGCTTAGCATCTCAGAGGCACCAGAAGAGAATGATTTGTTAATTTAAAAAAATACCTACATTTAACAAACATTTATACTGAATGTTCTGTAGCATTCCTGGCATTTTTTTGGACAAGGTACAAGCAGTTTGAAATACAGCCTGGTGTTTATTCAAATCATAACAAAGTTAAATCAGAATTCTCATATCAAATGGTCCATCTACTGTGCTTATGAAGTCAGTCAGTGAGCTGAATGTCTGTGGTAACATGCATGGACACGTCTGACTCCAGGGCAGACAGGCAAGGGGCCTGTATCTCAAAGCCGGATTTCTTGCTTGGCCGGATAACTTGTCGGGTACAGGCCCAAGGATAAACATCTTTGTAACATGTATTTGTGATTTTTCACTAAAGCGATGTACCATCTTCGGTTCAGCCCTGTTTTCATATGATTGGTCAATGATAGATCTGAATTGATCTGACTTGGGTGACAGTTTAAAGTGAACCAGTCAAAAACTGAAGAAACAGTAGGTTGAAATAATACAATCATGAATTATAATTTTATATGTTTTCAAAAAGAGCTGCAGAAGGAAAATATACTATAAACTATTGAATTTCTGTGGTGTGTCATTGATGTGAATGAGGATGCTTCCAGTTTTCCTCCAGCATATAAATCAAAGAAACTTTTGCACTCTCAAGCCATAATTTTTTTGAGGGAATTTTTTGCATGAGGCAAGTCAATCTAGCCACAAATACATATTTTTTCAGCCTTCCCATTGGATAGTCGTTTCCCTAACCATGTCTTGCTTCTCCCACAGAGAGACAGAGACTGAGAGCATTGATAACACCAAGTCAGCTCCAGATCCCCCGAAAGTTCTGAAGGTGTTCAACCGGGCCATTCTGTTCGATGCTGTGTCCCGAGCGGATTGTGAGGCCCTTGATGGTTTGCTTCAGTACTTGCAGAGTCACGACAAAAGGCTCACAGACGAGGAATTCAGAGGTGAGGTTCGGGACAGATGGACCAGGGCAGAGCAATGAATTTTACACTGATCAGCCATAACATTAAAACCACTGATTGGTGAGGCTCAAGGGTGCCATTATATTAGGCAAGTGGATAATCAGATTTGGAAGTTGGTGTGTTGGAAGCAGGAATAACGGGAAAGTGTAAGTATCTGAGAAACTTTGACAAGGGCCAAATTGTGATTGCTAGACGACTGGGTCAGAGCATCTCGAAAACAACTTTGTGATCTGCAGTGGTCAGTAGCTACAAAAAGTGGTCCAATTAAGGTCAAGTGATGAACCTGTGGTGAGGTCATGGGCCCAAGGCTGCTATCCTGTCTGGTCTGACCCCACAGGAGAGGTATTGTACTATAAATTGCTGAAAGGGTAATGCTGGCTTTAATAGAAAAGTGTCAGAACACACAGTGCATCACAGCTTGCTGCGTATGGGGCTGCGTAGCTGCAGATCAGTCAGAGTACTCCGGTTCACCACTGAAAGAGGCTACGATAGGCATGTAAGCATCAGAACTGGACCATGGAGCAATGAAAGAAGGTGGCCTGCTTTGATGAGTCACGTTTTCGTGTATATCAAATATATATGTGAACAGCCGGGTGCTCGTGTTTGAGGAAGAGATGGCACCAGGGTGCATGGTGGGAAGGCAGCAAGCCGTCAAAGGCAGTATGATTCTCTGGGCGATGTTCTGCCTGGAAGCTTTGGGTCCTGCCGTTCATGTCGATATCAGTTTGACATGTACCACCTACCTAAACATTGTTGCAGACCACGGACACCCCTTCATGGCAAGAGTATTCTTCGATGGCAGTGGTCTCTTTCAACAGGATAATTCACAGTGCTACGCTACAAAAAGTGTTCAGGAATGGTTTGAGGAACATGAAAGAGTTCGGGGTGTTGAGTTGGCTTCCAAATTCCCCAGATCTCAGTCCGGGCATCTGTGGGATGTGCTGAACAAACAATTTACAGGGTTTAAAGGATATACTGCTAACGTCTGGGTGCCAGATACCACAGGACACCTTCAGAGGTCTTGTGGAGTTCATGCCTCAATGAGCCAGAGCTGTTTTGGTGACACAAGGAGGATGAAGACAGTATTTGGCAGTCAGTTATAATGTTCTGGCTGATTGGTTTATATTCCCTGTCGGCAGAGGGAGCATCTCTCAGTCATGGGCCCACAGTACATCGCCGGGTTGGAACCCATTTTGGAGTCCATTTTGTTAACTCTTTGGTGTGAAGTCCTGTCTGTGTGGATCTCTTGTCATCCTCATCTCTGAGTTTAATTTCCCAGGTAAACTTGTGCAGACCACTAATTGTATGAAATGCAGCCCTGACTTTTTTCACACATTTGCTTTAGCAGTATAGTGATTCCCCGCCTATCGCGGAAGTTACGTTCCAGACCCATCAGCGATAGTTGAAAATCCACAATCTAGCAAGACCATATAAACAAACATTTTTTAATAGTTAAGTTTTTTTAAATACCTCTCCCACATGCTTTAAACGCATGTAAACTTATTAAAACACACTTTGTAAACACATATGATATGTGCATGAACTGTGATGCGTCGGGGAAAAATCCACAATATAGTGGGGGCGCGATAGCTGAACTGCGAAATAGGGGGGGAATCACTGTAGTTGTCAGATCTTCGTTCTGTATATCCTTTGAGGTCTACCACAAGACAATCTGATTAAGCTAAATAGACTGACCTTTAAATCCATTATGGGGAGAATCCAGTCTGTTGGAGGTTAAGTGTAATGAAAATTTGGAATGGCTGGTGGCGTTCAGTGGATTGGGAACCACTCTGCTGCAGCAATAATCATGAAGGAATATTCAAATTACACTTGATGCTCAGCCTTTTGTAACTCAGTGAAAAGTTCCAGGTGTGTTACAAATAGATTTTGTTGGTGATTCATCCATAGTTGAAGAGTTAATCTCCTGAGGCTGTTAAATACAGAGGAAAGACATGTGTTTACATTTAGTTTGTTTGAACAGGGTCCGTGAGCAGCTTTCTAAATGCCTTGCGAGGAATGGAGCATTTGGGGGCATTTTGCAAGGGGCTGAAAGATATTACAGAAAAGTGTTGTTTTACGGCCATGAGTGAATCAAGTAGGATATTCTTGCGCACAAATAGCAACAGAGAACTTGCCTGATCTGGAAGGTCCATGGTCTGACTTACCTTAGCTCTAAAGCAGGGTAAGCAAATGGCCGCTAATTTGCATACACTTTGTCTGGTGAAGGGTATGGAACATAAACGCTTCTCTGTGGCCTCTGTAAATAGTGCACCCTTATCCCGTTCAGCCTAAAGTAGTAAAAAAATTTGAAACGGATATTTCATAATGCCCAGTATTACTGAAATTTAATGAACAAGACTTTCTTTAGCAACTGTTCTACCGACTTCCCTGCTACGCCGCCCGCCGTGGCTGATTAATGTTTTTTCCCCCCTTGTCCTTCTGCTGCTCTCTCCAGAGCCCTCCACGGGGAAGACGTGTCTGCCCAAAGCTCTCCTCAACCTGTATGGCGGCCGCAATGACACCATCCCGCTGCTGGTGGACATCGTAGAGCAGATGGGCAACTTGCGCGAGTTCATCAACACGCCATTCCGTGACGTCTACTACCGGGGTGAGGCAGGGAATGTGTCCTCGCTCTGTCCACCTTTGAGCCGAATTCCCCGCCTGGGGAATCATGGCGACCGGGCAACAAGTGCTGTTAGTAAATGGATGTGGTGATTCAAATCCAGCATTATATAATTTGCATGTAGCTGGTACACAATTTTTATCATAGGCCCCATCAGATGTACCATACGTACCCTTCTGCTAACTCTCCATCTCACTGACTGGGTCACCAGTTATATGCCCCAGTAGCATAAAGCTTTGGAGTGACCTGGAGTGAGAACTAGTTTCCTAATGTGTGAGACCACTAAAGAATTTTAAAAATTGCACTCAGTGGCACACCGGTGATGTGATCTTGAGTGCTTGGTTTTTGCCACCTTTGTGGTCTGTCATTGTTAAGTTCAGGCCCGCAGGCTCATGTGTCAGTATCGTTCATGCTGCCAGGACCTATCAAGTTGCTCAGTCTCAGAGGACGTGAGCATTTATGGAAGTTTCCGGGCACCTTTCGTGGTAGTTCTCCCTTGGTGGAGTTTCTCCTTCGTAAACCCGGATGATATGATGAACCCTACTGCTGCACCCCTGCCACCCATCTGGAAAGATCCTAAGCATGAAGACACAGCCACTGCTGTGTAGCAGTTAGTCTGAACCTGAAAGGCAGGGCTTTATTAATGCTTGTTTTGTTAAATTCGGAACTTTCCAGTAGGTAGATTTCTGAACTTGTAAAGAAAAATATTACACACACCTCCGATCCCTTCGTCTGTGTGAAGGTGCTTTGTGGGGCCTCCGCAGCACCAGACTGAGGATCCTCACTCCACCCCAAGCACCACATGGCTTCCGTTGAACTAGTGCAGTTTCAGTTCCTCAGAGAAGACTAGGGTACATTTAGGAGAGAGAGGGGGCAACATTTTTAAGCTCTGCATAATTTAAAAAAATAATTCTGGAATGGAATGGAGTCATACAGGATAAGAATGTGCTGGTATGTCACAGCATTACTAGCCTGTTTTACATTATATTCCTTCTGTGATATGAAATGACCTTACAAGGCAGGGATAGCTGATGCAGATATATATCGCCTCCGTGATTTAATTATCTTTCCATAGCCTCTCTATGTTGAAATCTGTTTGGCACTGGAGCTCTGACTTCTCATTGGTTAATGAAGGGTCTTCGCTGTGAATGTCGCACATGACACTGGACCCAGTGCTGGCTATGGCTGCCGAACAGATGTTTCAAATTAGCTTGTTGGGGGAGTAAAATATGCCCACATACCCAGAATCATCACTTGGATAGGGTTTGCCTGACTGCAGTGAGTCACTGACAGAAAGCTATTTTTAAATAGAAATACAAAATCAGCAGATAATCAATTTCATTAATCAATTCTTCTTAAATCAATGCAAGTATTTAAGACAACCTCTATGATAATTCTAAATCTGTAATAAATTCCTTATGAATTCACCATAGTCAAATGATCTATGACTGAGATGTCGTGAATAGCAACTGCGCAGTTGATCTATGAATCCCTGCAAACAAAAGCTCTGGGTTATAATAACATGGTCAGTGTGAGCATTGGGCGAGCTGGTGTCATTACCCATAAGTCTGTGGGTCAGGCTAACAATATTGCGAACCGGGTGCCAATTTTCAGGCCTTTGTATAAATGGCTGCATGATTTTAAGGGTTTTATTATCATCAAGGTAATGACTGCCATTTCTTTGTACAGTGTAATAACTGGCAGCTACTGGGGACCTGACAAAGGTTACTCGATTATTTGTAATGTATCATTATATGCAATTACCCGGAGCATTATTAGTGTGCGGGTCTTTTACCTGATCGCTATTTTGCATTATTTTGGTGGTGGAGAGCCCCGACCAGTACTGTAAGCCATAGATACCTACATGCCGGTAGCTCACATCCTTTAAAAAATTTTCCCCACAGGCCAGACAGCACTGCACATCGCCATCGAGAGGCGCTGCAAGCATTATGTGGAGCTACTAGTGGCGAAAGGGGCAGATGTCCACGCCCAAGCCAGGGGCCGGTTCTTCCAGCCCAGGGACGAGGGTGGCTATTTCTACTTTGGTAAGGCAAAACCCAAGGTCTAATGCGTCGTTCCGCCTGGCTGTAATTCTTTCCAACCTGGGTATTTCTTCTTGAAGCCCCTTATTCTGACCTTCTTCGGGTCCCAGACTTGCCAGGCTGTGGTGATTTTTTTTTCCAATACCAAAGTGGTCTTTTCAACTGGATGCTTCTCAGTGAATAAGCCGAAGCTAGGGCAGGCCAGGAAAGCTCCACCCGCCGATTGACGCCTTGCAGAAAAACAACAACCAGGGACTGAATGGTCTTCACTGGCAGACTTTTAGTCCAGTCACTTCAAACAGAACAGAGAGTTTCACTGTTTCACAACATATCGAAAAAAAAACCACAGACACACTACCCATATTCTACTAAAAATGTCTATTTTTAAGTTTCGCTTTAATACCCGTGTTCTTGGGGTTAGTGTGGCTGCGATTGTGTTGCCTTGTTTCCATGGTGCTTAGACTTCTTTCCCGTATTAATGAGGTAATGTCGCCCTGCCATACTCACCCGTAGACATCCGTAAAGAACATTTATTGTCGTTATGTAGAAATATGCCATAGAAATAGCATAGTTGTAAGAAAATGTTAGATTAACTATAATTATAAAACATAATATCTGATTTTTATGATATTCAAAGAATTCATAGAATTTTACAAACTTATCAGGAAAAACTGACAGATGTAGCATGTGAATGAATGACAGTGCAGTCATAATTAATGCAGCAGTTGCCCAGAACACACCCCCTATAACTGGCCTGTGGCTCAGTGGGCTAAGCCTCTGTGCCTCTGATTGGACGGTTGCTGGTTCAAACCTGGCCTTGGCAGAATAGTCCCATCTGTGAGCCCTTAAGGAAGGAACTTAATGCCCAGCTTGGCAGTCCTTTGCTTGGCAAGCTTGTACTAACCTATATATCTGTGTGTGATGCCACGTTGAGCAAGATGTAGTAGGTAAAAAAAGATTAATGAACTTAATTTTCTAGATGTATGATTGATTTGATTGTAAGTAATTTCACTTGAAATAATTCCACAATGAAAAAATTAAGAGAAACTGTAATCCGTGGTTGACAGCTGGGTTACCCCCTTTGTTCTACTACACCTTCCTAAATACTGAGGGATGGGTCTGCTCTCATGATTCTAAATGGGAAAGGGAAAGGCCGTTTGAGGAAAGTTACTTAAGTAAAACATTGACCTAAAATTGGCAGGCAAAGTCACACACTCCTTGCTGAAAAGCTCCTCTGTTAAAAAGTTGGAAAAATTCTTAGACCAGGATACCTAACTCCTGAACCCCAGCCAAAAGGACGTACAATCTTGACTCAATACCGCCCTCTCCTGGCAAGAGGGTTCAGCACATTTGTTTTATATTTTTGGAAATCACCTATAAGCACAGGGGGGTGGTGGGTGTACCTCTGATTAAAAGATACAATGTTCTGGATTACTCATAAATGCCAAATGGTATGTGAAAGAGAACAGAAAACATAGGTTAAATATTTTTTCATATTTATCTACAATTACCAGGGATGCTAACTTCTGTAATATTTGACTTGCTTGGTGTGGGAAATGGTGAAACTCACTGTATTGAACCACACTCATTATGAATCCATCTACAAACGACACCTCTGTGAGCTCAGTCACACCTCACAAACAGTCAGACGGAGAGATGCCACAGTTTGTCATCACACCGCTGTGAGTCTCTAAGTTAAGTGTTATGTTTTAGCTCACTACAGAACTTGTTTTCAGTAGGGTGGACCACGGCTGCTGGATCATAAGGAAATCCGACCCAGACAGTCTGTAACACGGTGAGGGGAGCGGAGACTGATGGAAGGGTTGGGGGGTGGGGGGGTGACGTGCAGTGTCACGCGTCTGCCATGAAAGCGGGGGTCGGGGTATGGTGCGCATACCAGCGAGAGGCCGACCGCGCCGAATGATCTGTCACCCATGGCAACACTTCAGGGGGCGTCGGCTTGGCCCAGCAGCCAGTCAGAGTGCTGCGTTCACACAGACGCGTCTGTCTCTGACACCCACCGGCTCCGCTTAGGGATTGCAGACTTGCAGGTCGCTTATTATTCATTCTCGCAAGTTCTCCCGCACTACCCACTGCAGCTGGTCGCTGATGACACACGGCCTTCCCATACGTATCACCTATAAGCACAGGGGGGCGGTGGTGGGAATGCATTCTCAAAACCTAAAAAATATCCATCCATCCATCCATCCATCGGCTGGAACGGTTTATCTATAATCTATCACAAGTAACATTTTAATTAGGACAAGCCATCATCGTTACATTGTAATGTGTGTGTGTGTGTGTGTGTGTGTGTGTGTGTGTGTGTGTGTGTGTATAAATATAATATACACACTGATATATGAAAGACTTTACTACTTAGACTTGGGTAGTGTTGACTTGAGGTTTGACTTAAATGTATGTTGAATAACTTAAATGTATGATGGATGACTTGTGAATACACACATTATATTACTGCAAATAATATTACAGTAATGTCCACCTTGATTTTGATTTTTTTTTATGCTCATTGTCAGCGGCTCCACAATTGTGTTTCTGTGCCCATTTATAACAGAAGCCATAAGATGAACAACAAATGGTTAGTGAGCTCAGTTCAGCTTTCTAGCATGAAGTAACCATGGCGACATCAATACCAAAAATTATAAACATTGGTTACTCACATTTTTATGCAGATTAAGTAAACAAAAAAGGACAACAGTCTGCAAAATTTGGGGGAAAACATCATACTGACTACAACCTCTTTCTAAATTTTTAGAGCATTAAAGACAGGTTGGTAAGCTAGCAATAACTTATCGAACGTGAAAATGAACAGTTTAATGGTAACATCAGCAAGGGCAAAGGGACATTTATATGAGTGATGTCTCAGGGTTGGGGTCCGGAGCTTGCCTCGTGTGTCGCTCATGTCCACAGAGAGATATGCGCCATTTTGTCAGTCAAAAAATGACGAATTGCAGTAGTGACACAAGTTTCTTTTATGAAACTGACTCTTAGCCCAAGCGATTTCCGCCTTGCACCGTTACAGACTCGGATGATGTCTCTACTGAGTCAGCATGTTGAATGCATACCCAGCAACATATCTGAGTTTGGTATAAGAGATTCAACAGACAGTCTTGGTCTTATTATTTACTCTCTCTAGCATTGCTGTAATTTATTCGGAACTAAAATGTTCCCAAACTGCTGATTTTGACTGACCAGAATTAGCCGTAACAAACGTACAACCACAGTTACAAAAATGTTTTCCATGTTGAACATCTACTTGTGAATTTAAGATCTGCCCGTCTCAATAAATGTATTCATTGGTTTCATTGTGTGTAGTGAACTGAAAATTATGCACTTAACAGTTCAGAACAAATATGTGTGACATTACAGCCCTGGAAGACTTAAACGTTTTACACCGTGACTTGCTTGACTAAGTCTCTGACTTGATTTGACTTGTTTGAATAAAGTCTCTGAATTGCTTATTTCTAAGAAGCATGACTCAAAACTTGATGGTTATGACTTGTAGAAATGTGACTTTTTAGTCACCTTTCTACATTTTTGGTACTTGAGAGAGAGGAGAGAAGGAAAAGGAGCTTGTACTGATTACAGCGTGTTGCTGCACCCACCACATGACAAACCACCTCAGGGATGAGAACCTGAGTGCAGCCATGGGGCAGGTGACACCTCAGCACCTCACTAGTCCGAATGGACCAGTGTGAGTTTTTCCCGGTGCCTGGAGAGCCAATCCTGCCACCAACCCCCAAATTTTCCCTATAAGCTGGAGGACCTGCTTGCAAGGCTACTTGGTACTTGGAAAAGTTCCATTTTAAACAAATACTAGCTGATGGATTCACTTTGATTATATCAGTCTTCATATGCTTAGTAATAGAATTCCTCTTGTGACACTACATCAACTCTGGGCCACCCTACTGAACTGTAAAACGACATCAGCACATGCCTGAAAGCTCCACACATAAGTACGTATCCTTCTTGGGCTTTTTGCTTGCTTTATAAGAGTGTGGCTATACAGCCATGGAAGCACTTAAAGCTCTGTCATAAGAGCAGCCCTCTTTTATCCCACAGTCCCCTATTCACCACCCATACATACCTGCTATGCCAGTTGATTCCGTTCTTATTTTGAAAGCATCTGCCTGCCCTTGACTGCTACTTTGGAGTCCTGCTCTTTTCAGTTTGAAGGTCACTCGTTTGTGCGGCATCAGGTGCCTTTTGAATTGAATTGCACTGAAACTTTATTTGCCATTTGCACAGGCACAGAAGTATAAGTTCACTGGAATTTTTGCACAGTTCTGTTGGTCAAGGTTTAAATACAAAAAACAAGACAAGACCATGCCTTATGAAAGAAACATGAAATAAATAAATCGATGAAAAGGCTCACAAGGTACTTGAGTGTGAGCGGGATTTAGTGTGTGGGAGGGTGTAATTTAATAGCCTGATTCCAGTTTAACTATGACAGTTGAGTAGAAGTGGGGTACTTTCTGAATGTTCATCCTGAATGTCTTTTGCAACCATCTTGATTGTTACTGGAAGGAACCTAAATGGTGCTTTTTAAATCCTCTTCAGATTCTTTAAAAACATACTTCTGCGGTTTATGTTTCACGTTGACTAAAATAATTTTACTCTGCTGCCCCCTGCAGGTGAGCTGCCGCTGTCCCTGGCCGCCTGCACCAACCAGCCAGAGATGGTGCACTATCTGACAGAGAACCCACACAAGAAGGCGGACCTGCGGCGGCAGGACTCACGGGGGAACACGGTGCTGCACGCGCTGGTTCACATCGCCGACAACACGCGGGACAACACGCGATTCCTCACCAAGATGTATGACCTGCTGTTGGTCAAGACCGTCAAGCTACATCCAGACTGCCATATGGAGCGGGTGCTCAACAACGACGGCATGTCACCACTCATGATGGCTGCCAAGTTGGGCAAAATAGGGGTGAGGCTGTCCGAAAACAGCACTAGTGACACCATAGATGTTAACTGCTACTGATGAATATATGGGTGAGCCGGTTAGTAACTAGTTAGCAACTTGTATATCAGTTTCTAAGGTGTGTGTAGGTAATGGGGAGGTGCACTTGCATATTGTTATGGTGGCCTATGTATTTGCATGTTTTTTCTGTATCTGTGTGAACTAAAGACCAGGCAGGGGAGTGGCGTCTTGTCCAGGGTGTGTCCTCTATATCCTGCTTTAAGCCCTTTGCCCTGGAATAGGCTCACATTCAGATAGACAAATGGCTTTTGATGCTCATGTGCAACTGATATGACACTAAAAGGAATCAGTTCAGTATGAGATTTAGGGCTCTTCCCAGGCCAGTTTCCCAAAGCTCTTAACAGCTGCTTAAGAATAACAATAAATAATAGCCGGCCTGACAAACTGAAATTGTAATTTTCGGAAGTGATTTAAATAAAACCCAAAGAAGAATGGAGGGGAGGAAGCAAGTACTTCTGTATTGGCTTTAATGAAAAAAACAAAAGGTGAACCTTGAAGCCACATGGAGGCCTAGCATCCAGGCAGCCAGTATTATATAAATAATGTGCATCTATGAGTCTAATCCTGGGACTTAGACATGTGGTTCCTAACTGCTACCCAGAGGTGGCAATTTCAGGTCCAGAAAGTAAAAATCCAGGCCATAATTTACGTTCAACCAACCAGTTGAGCATAAAGAGTCACAGTAACAGAGTACTCAATTGGTTGGTTGAAACAAAATCTTGGTTTGGATTTGTACTTTCTGGACCCGGAATTTCCACCTCTGCTGCTACCCCACCTACTGCCATTACTTACTTGTTAACTGGGGCTCCTTCTTGCTCAGGTGTTTCAGCACATCATTCGCAGAGAGATCAAGGATGAAGATGCCCGGCACCTTTCACGCAAGTTCAAGGACTGGGCCTATGGCCCGGTATACTCCTCCCTGTATGATCTCTCCTCCCTGGACACGTGTGGCGAGGATGTGTCCGTGCTGGAGATCCTGGTCTACAACAGTCGCATCGAGGTGCGTGGAACCTTTCTCTTGCCAATGAGGTTCCCTGTTTCAGAATTCCAATACCTTCATTTGAGAAGGGATTGTTAAAATTGAATGAATAGATATTATTGGGATGTTTAAGTTATTAAAGTTCTTGCAATACTGCAAGGGCAGAGTGGTGGCTCTGAGGCTAGGGATCTGTGCCAGTAATTGGAAGGTTGCTGGTTCAAATCCTGTGAATGGCCAGAGTGGTTCTACTCCATTGGGCCCTTGAGCAAGTCCCTTAAGCTGCAGTTGCTTCATTCTGGGTATGGTGTAAATCTATATCTAGTCCTATAAGGAGGTCCTCCACCTTACAGGGAATAATGTGGGGATTGGTGGCAGGATTGGCACTCCAGCCACCAGAAAAAAAACTTCACACTGGTCCATTTGGACTAGTCCGGTGCTGAGGTATCACCTGCCTCATGGCTGCACTCAGGTTCTCATCCCTGAGGTGATTTGTTATGTGGTGGGTGCAGCAACACGCTGTAATCGGTATATGCTCCTTACACACTGTAATCAGTGCATGCTCCTTACACACTGTAATCAGTGCATGCTCCTTACACACTGTAATCAGT
>JAABNY020000039.1:31189071-31208627 GCA_015164015.2 Brevimyrus niger
TGCTCCTTACACACTGTAATCAGTGCATGCTCCTTACACACTGTAATCAGTGCATGCTCCTTACACATTGTAATCAGTGTGCGCCCCCTTACCTTAATACTGTATATTTGTGTCTATTGTCCAGAATATTCCATTGGAATCTTTAAAGTCCACCTTAATCTTCTCAAAAAAGTTTTTTTTTTTTTAATTATTGCCTTTTGACTGTGTGTACCCTGTTGTTCTTTGGATAATGTCCAGGAATGTCCTGCCATCATGAAGTGAATGGATGGATATATTGATTTATTGACCCCAGCTTGTGGTAATATTTCAGTTTTTCAGCGGCACTGTTGTTTGAATCCATCCTACAGAACCGACACGAGATGCTAGCAGTGGAGCCCATTAACGAGCTGCTGAGAGCAAAGTGGCAGAAGTTTGGCGCTGTCACCTTCTACCTCAGTGTGGTGTCCTACTTGGTGACCATGGTCATCTTCACCCTGATAGCCTACTACCGCCCTTCTGGGGAAAAGGTACGTGTCCGTTGCCGGCTCCTGACCCTGACCTGCTCTGACTGGAGTTCTTTGGGTTGCATTTGGGTCAAATTTGTAACTCAAAGCTGGTTCAGGTCCCAGTAGAGGACCTCCAGTGGTAATTCTCAGTTAAAGTTTTGTGTTAATGGTTAAAAATCACCACCAGCTTTGGACAACTATCACCACTAAGTGAGAGCAACTCAGCGTGTTCTTGCCTCCTACCAATCCCAGCCTCCATACCCCTACACCACCTCCACCGACTACTTCCGGCTGGCTGGAGAGATGGTGACCTTGGCCTCAGGCATGTTCTTCTTCTTGTCGAACGTGAGTCACCTGACCCTGGCTCTCTCTATTGGTTTGTACCTAGAGCCACATCTGTGACTTACCCTTATTTAGTTATGAAAAATGTCTGTCATCACCAAAAGTGCTTGATTTCTTTTCATACTTTTGTCATGCATTTCGATCCTTTGCTCCATCTCTGGCTTCTTCCCTGACCACCCTGCACTCCGTCTTTTTTCCCCCTGCCCTTGTGCTGTTTTTCCACTCTCGTCCTTTCCTTTCACTTGTTCCCATTCTGCCTCCCACTGCCTTTCACACCCTGAGGAGCCTCATAATGTATTTTCGTGACCAGAGTCTCTCTCTCTTTCTTCCTGTAGGTTAAGGACCTCTTTCTGAAGAAGTGCCCAGGGGTGAACTCCTTATTTATTGATGGCTCCTTTCAGCTGCTCTAGTAAGACTCAAGACCCACCTCCCTGTCCTTTTTATCCACCTCGCCTCTGTTTTTTTTCCTCCTCCCAGAGGCTACAATTTCTCATCCTTTTAATTGAGATGTCTAATTAATTCTACGGCCCCTTTTCCTGGCATATTTTATAATTAACATCCGCTTTAATTAAACCACCGATTCAAATAAAGAAGCAAAAGACTCTCGCTATAGTTATTTATTTTTTTTTAAGCTATTTTACTTTCATCTTTATCGCGAGAATGCTGATGATTAAAGTGCATCGGTAATAGGAAAGCATGCTGAAGGTGTAAAGGCTTCTACTTGACAGAAATTGTGCTCTTCCCAAGTCAGAAATGTATTCTGTCTCATAGCTTCATTTACTCTGTGCTGGTCCTGGTCTCGGCGGCCCTGTACCTGGCCGGTGTGGAGGCCTATATCACAGTGATGGTCTTTGCCCTGGCACTCGGATGGATGAACACCCTCTACTTCACCAGGGGCTTTAAGCTTACCGGGACATACAGCATCATGATACAGAAGGTAGGAAAGCCACCGTCGCTACACAGGTTGAATGTCGTGTGGGTGGGCAGCTTGAGACACGCGTGCATGAGCGAGTGAGCGATCTGGTTTCTGCTCTCTGCTCGGAGCGCGGTGGAGCTGCTCCTCATGTTGGGTTTCCGCCTGATCCTGGGAGACGGAACTCCAAGGTTTCGCTTCAGAACGAGAAGCCCCTGTGTTCACTGTTTGACTCCATGTTTCAGATTCTGTTTAAGGATCTCTTCAGATTCCTGCTGGTCTATGTACTCTTCATGATCGGATACGCATCAGGTACGGTCCGCCCCGCCGCTCACATTTCTCTTTGATTCACTCGTGCATGAGACAGCTGAATATAATGGCCATCCACTGCCTCCAGCTCTGGTGTCTCTCCTGACATCGTGCCCGCCCTCTCAATCCGAGTGCGTGGACGACAGCTGCTCAAAGGTGAAGTGCCGTGACAACACCACATTCAGCACCTTCCTGCTGGACCTCTTTAAGCTGACCATCGGCATGGGTGATCTGGACATAATTCAAAATGCGGACTACCCCGCCGTCTTCCTCATCCTGCTGGTCACCTACATCATCCTGACCTTTGTGCTGCTGCTTAACATGCTGATCGCCCTCATGGGGGAGACTGTGAGCCAAGTGTCCAAGGAGAGCAAGAAGATCTGGAAGGTGCAGGTGAGATCCAGGCTTCGGGGCTCACTTCGGGCAGGTGCAGCACTTTGGATCCTTCAGGAGGATGGAAGTAGCTGTTAAACCCCAGATGAAGGTCTTGATACGTGGCATAGTAGTGATTTGACACTTTAAACCCATCTATGCATGGTGTTGTCTTGTCAAGGCCCATCCGGAACCTAACCAACCTCTTGGAAGATAGATGAGAATTAAACACTACAAACTTGACATCATCACCCATCCATCTCATCTTTTAAGAATGTTCTATGCTTATGGTGTGACCTCTGAGCCCTTTCACACTTACTCATAAGCTCCTCGGTAAATGTCACTGGTGTCCTTCCTTTCCAGTGGACCACCACCATCTTGGATATCGAGCGCGCCTTCCCCGTGTGTCTGCGGAAGACCTTCCGGGTCGGGGAGATGGTGACTGTGGGCAAGAACCACGACGGGACACCAGACCGAAGGTGGTGCTTCAGGTATGTTTACGTGACCCTCTACAACACGGGTGTCAAACTCCAGCCCTGTGTAGCTTAGTTCTTTCCCTGTTCCACCACAAATGATCCAGCTCAACAGCTGTGCGCTAATTAGCACAAGGAGTTGAATCAGGTGTGTTAAATGAGGGGAGACCCAAAAATGTGCAGGGGCTCCGGCCCCCCAGGACTGGAGTCTGACACTTGTGCTCTACAAGTACTGGGTCTTCACCACTCTGATTTACCCACTCAATCCATCTGCATGATAGCTGTTATAGCTAATCAATGGCTTGATGATACATTTATTAGTTTGGCCAGCTGTGCTGGCTGGTGAAGTCACATCAAACGTGTAATGGAAAGAGGCTCATTCAGAGAAGGTTAAAATCGACTGTTATGAACCCAAACCCTCTTAATTCATAGAAGGAAAGAAATCGCTCGACAAGTGTCATTTAAGAAAAGGAGGTGTCTTTTACTGCCGCAGGGTCGATGAAGTCAACTGGTCCAGCTGGAACCAGAACCTGGCAATCATCAATGAGGACCCTGGAAAAAATGAAACCTACCAGTCTGACAGAATGCAGCACACAGTCCGGGGTTTGAGGAGAGGTGGGAAGCAGGACCTGACACACACACACACACACACACACACACACACGCACACACGTTTCTATTCATATCTTTGTGGGGACCATCTATTCATTTTCATGGGCACAACCGTAATCCCAAGTATAACAACCTTAAGCCCTACCTAGCCCTAACCTTAACCATAAATAAATAAACAAAAAATTTCTTTTTGTCATTTTTAGTTGACTGCAGTGAAACACTTACATTAAATTGAGTCGGTACTGGGAAAAATGGTCCCCACAACATCTCTCCATCTAGTTTCTGTAACCACTTATCAGGGCAGAGAACAACCCAGGATGGGGTGCCAACTCAAGGCAGAACAGACAGGGACATAGACAGACAGACACACACAACTCCAGTTAGCCTCAGCATGGGTTTTGGACAGTGGGGAGAAACCAGAGTATGTGGCTCAAACCCCACTATGACACAGGGAGAACTCCATACACATGGGGGCACAGGCAGAGGCTTGAACCCGCTCCCAGTGGTGGGAGGCAACAGTGCTAACCACTGCACCACCATGCCGCCCCAACCTCAAAATACACATTCACATTCTAGGGACATTTGGCCCACCCAATGTAATATATACATGCCCACACACGCACACATATTTGTGCAACTTTTTTGTAGTTTGTTGTATTTGAAACACTTCCTATATGCCACTTTTACTTCTGATTCTGTGTTGATAATCCCACACCCCGGTTTTGTTGTTAATCCCAGTTTGTCCCAACTTTACCTTCTGTAAACCACTGTGCTCCCTGCCTTATTTTCATGCGTCTGATGATTGTACATAGTGGTAGTAATTAAGTTCAGTTACACTAAGGCACTATACACTTGTGAGAACTGTATTAATGAATCTCACTCTGTTGAGTTGCAGATCGCTGGTCCACAGTGGTTCCGCGAGTCATGGAACTGAACAAGGGCACACAGCAGAACGATTTGGTGCTGGAGATGGAACTCCTGAACCCGACTACCAAGAACAGACACAGTCATGAGAGCCACAGCTGAGCTCTCAGATATGGGGGGTCGATGCAGAGAGATGGACCTGAATCTCCTGAGGGTCACCAGAAACAACCTACCAGATCACTGCCAAACATCCATCCATCTGTCCATTTACAATAATCGCTCACTCAGGAACAATGATGTCGGTACATGTTCGTCATTGAAACACCAAATCTACTCTCCAGAAGGGAGTCTGGTGTCGGCACAGAAATGCACAAGTAGGTGCTGCAGAAAGGATGCCTGGTCAAAGTTAGTAGACGGTAACAAGCTGATTTTCCACAAGGACCTCTTCAACAAGAACCTCGTCTATCACAATCATATTGAGATGCCTGTTTTGTAAACTCAGGGATTTTCAGAAAGGGACATCTTAAGCCAAAAGATAACCCATAAAATCTTTCCAGGTTTTTATTTTTGGTATCTGACACAAATGTTGATAATGATCGTGTTGGTAGAGAGCTAGTCTTCAGCCAGATTGGTGTAGTGTAGTAGTCTGAAACCAGGGCATACTTCTGAACCCACAAAGCAGAGATGACTCATCTGGGAACTGAAGGTAGACATCTGCTCACCACAGAGCTCAGCAATGGCAGCACAGACAAAGTTTATAGCCTCCCATTGTTGTGTGACATAATCAGGAATTCATATGTGATTGATCTGTCAAGGAATATTAAACTGACTTAGCTCAGCCACCGTGTCCCTGTTTTACTGTTCTTAAATGTTTTACTGCTATTAAAAGTTTGTGGAAATTTGAAGTTTATACTGTAAAAAATATTGGACTGAGACAGACTTGGCTCTATTCAGGTTGAAATTGTTTTAAAAGTATAATAAGTAAATGAATTTTTAACCTCCAAAGCTACCTAAAATGGATTCCTCTCATGTCCTGTTTTGGGTCATCTAATACATTGCCAGATTGAAGACTGTCAATTATTATGTAAAAAAATGCATGTTTAGTGGCCTATGAAATGTAGAAAATATAAACACATTGCTTTGCAAAGAAATATATTCAAATAATCCACAGTTGTAGGAAGCAGTGTTTTTCAAGATATTTTAGACATACATGTCATTTTTATTTCTTAATCAGATTATGGCTGAATTTGTTTTGCTACAACATTGCCTGCTGATCTAGTGATGTTATTTACTAGACCAAGTAGCCAAGACTGTTTACTGCACACTTTGTGTTTGACAGAGCATCCATTTCATCTGCTTGTACTGGAATCAACAAAATATGCAGAAGTCTTCTGGTCATTTATTCCGTTACTTGTTTACGATGGAGTGGTGGCTCTGATGCGGGGGATCTGTGCCAGCAACTGGAAGATTGCTGGTTCGAATCCTGTAAATGCCCAGAGTGATTATACTCCATTGGGCCCTTGGGGGCCCTTAACCTGCAATTGCTTTGGTTTAATGTTAATCTACATCCAGCCCTATAAGGAGGTCTTCTAACTAGCAAGAAATAACTTGGGGGTTTGTGGCAGGATTGGCACTTCAGCCACGGGGGGGAAACCTCACGCTGGTCCATTCGGACTAGTCCGGTGCTGAGGTATCACCTGCCTCATGGCTGCACTCAGGTTCTCATCCCTGGGGTGGTTTGTGGTGTGGTGGGTGTGGCAACATGCTGTAATCAGTGCATGTACCTCTCCTTGTTTTTTAATGCCTAGTTTTCAGGTGTACTCAAAGCCTTCTTTTTACTTTTTTTAAAAAAAGTGGATGTATATTACAGTTTGTTTTGCTTTTCGGAAAGAAAATGTTTTAGTTGCAATGATAGTATTTTAATGAAATTTCTATTGTATATTAAAAACTCTTGCTGTTGTTTTTTTCTTGTCTTCTGCTGTGTTATGCTAGTCACTTAGTAATGCTTGATAATTATGTATACGATATTGCAATACCAATTATGTCCACCAGAGGAATGTAAAGAGCTGGGTACCCCAAATAACACCACAAAGAACAACAACAAAAAATGATTATTAACTTGTACTTGCCATTTGAAGAAGCATGACACTCTGGGTAATTGGAGTGACATTTAATATAAAACAGCTGAGTTTCTATCCAATGCTATTCAGCACACCTAACCAGTAACAGGTTATCAAAAGTGTATAATGCACTGCTTGCCTAACTAACATTAATGGTTTACAAAAAAAAAAAATGGAAGAGATGCCTTTCACCTAGTGTGAATTATGTGACATTGCCTTGTATCCAGATGCTTGTAGCATTTTGTAGCTCATCTGAATGAATGTGGACAGAAGTGATGACACTACAGATAAAAATACATTTAGAAAGTAGTTCCATGGAAGTTACAAAATGTACTCAGGTTACTTACCAATACATCTGTCCTATTATTTAAAAACTGGAGTGTTGGACAATTAATAGTTACGGCTGTTGCAACAAAAAATTGTTTTTGGGAAGCCCTCTGGTGGCCACATCACATCACTGCGAGTAAAAATGGACACTAAGAAATGACACGCAGAAGACCAACTAAATCACAAACGCCATCAAGAGCCCGATTTCACATCGGCTCCCTTCGCCTGCCCCTAAACCACACCACCTACACTTTTAGTGGCTTTTAAAGATGGAACACAATTGCTTGCAAACGCTTCCCCTGCTGTGGCTTGGTATGTCTGTCACCTGTGGCCTCAGCTCTCGCTTCCCCCTCCATCTCCCCACGGACTCCTGCCGCTGAAGGACACTGGGAATCTCTCGCCACCTTGTGGGGGAGGCTAATCCTCTTTGCCCAATTTAAACTAGGCCACTAATCCTAGAGGTTTATCTGGCAAGCGAGCGGCCAGTCCTGCTGACATGCTCGCCTGCAACCCCCCCCCCTCCCCGGCCGCTAAGTAGGACAGCGCCTGTCCGTGGCTGTGTTGCCGTCAGCAAGTCTTTGACTGCGGGGGCTTCCGCAGGAAATGGCAGACGTCTCACGATGAGTGCCTGCGACCAGGAACGGCACGTGTGGGCAGGACGTGAGCGGGACATGGGCGGGGTGTGTGTGTGTGTGTGTGTGCGCGCACAGGCTGCTTGGCCCTCGTGCTGCATTCTGCTGTTTTGTAAACAGGCCTGTGGCTTGGAACGGAGTGAGGGGGAGGTTAAGAAAATGAAAGATGAGTTGATAAGGATGTTCTCATACCTGTTTCCACATTGTCTTCAACAGGAAGCATGAAAAAGGTCTATAGGCAGCATGGTAATGGAGTGCTAAAACTGATTCAGATTGAGACAGCTGAACTTCAAACTCGTCCTTTTTACCCATATTTTCTCCTAGTAAACAAAAATATACTATAGAATACCTGCAAAACAATGCACTGCTACTTTGTTTGAGCATTGGAGCTCTTAGGTTGAACCAACTGTGGCTGGACCAATGCTCAGCTCATGTAAAGACGGTAAGGTCTGAAAAAACAGGAAGGATTGTGGGACATTCTCAGAGAGTGAAATGCACAGAGTGCTGAAAGGTCCCACACCTGGTCCAAGCGGAATAGAGATGATCCAGCTCCTGCTTAACATAACAGGCCATGGGCTGGTCAAAATTAGCGAAAACAGGCCAGACAGAGGAAATAATTAGTCCAGTTGAAATCAAAACTACCACAATGATGAACCTCTGGTCAGAGCCATTTGTAGCCCTTTGTGAAGTCCAGCCTCCGCAAAGGCATAAAGGGCTTGTTTTAGGGGAACCTACAGGTTGAAGGAAACCCAAACGCTCTGAAGCAGAAATGCTTCATTTCCAGTGCTATATACTCCTATAATCTGCTAAATAAATACATTTGTGATGCAGATGTAAATTGTGTTGCGTTGCAATGTTCCCAAATTCCAATTCCTGCATGTGAGCTTCCTTATTACATTTATAAAACTCACCATTACCGTCTAATCCGACATTCCCAGAAATTTCTACTTGTGTCCTTTTTTTGAAATACAAGCAAAGTGGTCTTTCTTCATTGAGAGAATATTCTAGTTGCTTAACCGAGGTCAAGAGCAGCAATCTTGCCTTTGCTCTATTTTAGCATTTACTGCACAGACAGCAACGCAAACAAGCTCACGCAGTCGTGAATAGATATAGGGAGGTGTAATTTGCTTTTCCCTCTCTAATCTCCTGTCCTCAACTCTCCAGCTCTCCAGCCCCCCTCCCCCCAACACTCTCGAACCGCCAAATCAAACGTCTGCCGCTGTTTGAAGCCCAACGCTCTGAACTTTCGTACCGACCATAGAAATACGGCGTTGAGGTGGGAGATTTGCCTTTCTGTCATCACAGGGACTTCCAGATGAAGGCTGCTATAATTCAGCCAGAGCACAAAGCTCCATGTTGACTTCCTGGTGTTTGACAGACGACCATCTATGGTCCAATGGGATACAGATAAGGTCTGAGGACATTCCGCAAGTGGGCCATCCCTTGTGGTGTGCTGTTCAGAAACCACGCTGAGGACCAACCTCTGTTAAGTCAGAGCTGATGGATTCTATTTCTCCCAAACAAAATTGTCCACACGAGGATTGGGCAGCTTCAACAGATCATCTTCAGAGTTTCACACGAGTAAGAGAGATTGATGTTTAGGGTGTCGGGACAGCGAGGAGGCACAAGTTAGTTGACAATAAGCACGGGCCGCTGGATTTTCTCAGGGACACTCTTCTCAGTACCACTTATTTGGCAGCTGTCAGAATTTGTGGCCATTATTTTGCAGAATTGCTTTTTTCGAAGAAGCCACTTTTGCCCATTTTCGTAATTCTGTGTTTTCTCTTTTTTTCTGAGTGTCATTCCACTTAGGTGGGAATCTGTGGCACAAACCAAGGTGGAAGGAGGGGGTTCAAAGTCAGAGAATAGCGGCCCAGTCTGCAGGGTGTCCCCAGACAGGGCCAGGCACTAAAAATGGGAATTAAACAAGATGGGTAATAAGACAATTAGTTAGCAGGGATTTAAATGGAACAGCCAGTAGCCAGTTGCTGAATGCACAAGAATATAAATAGACACACCATTAGGAATTAGTTTGCATAAAATTCAAGGACAGGGATTGGCACAAAGGACAATGAACAAACAAAAATGTAATAATATTGATACAGTTAAGTGACGACCTCATCGGGGTTACCTAGGGAAATGTCCTGTGAGTTTCCCAATAATATGGTTTTAGTCCCCCCCCCATATCTGTTTTGTTTGGTACATCCTGTGCTGGGGGGGGGGGGGTGCTTGCTTGCTTGGCCTTGCCAAGTTCACCATGTGCACCGCTAATGCTAAAGCTTCTCATCTCAGCTTTATCCATCCCACCTTTAAATGTTCCCTTGGATTTGCACCGCAAAGCGCTTTCTCCCAAATCTCTGTCCGCTGGGAATTTCATCTCATTACGTAATTGCCTTGTTTGCTTAGCTCACTCTTCCATCCGTAGCGACAAACAACTTCAGCACTTCAAATGGCTGGATATTTTATTCAAGGCAAAGGCTAAATACTTTGATAGGAGTCCAACAGCAGGGCTCTGGGACCTAGGAAACCACCCAAGACGACAGGGAGAGTGCACTTAGCAAAAACAAGGAAACATTTGTAGCAGAATGACTTCCGACGCCGTGTTCCAGTCAGTTGGCGTCCTCCCTTTTAGGATGCATTTTGGGAAATGAAACGTCTCAAAAATAGGCTAATACTCTAATCCAAATCTGCTGCAGGCCAGGGCTTTGGAGGCGAGAATGGCAGGGATGAAATACAGGGGTGGAAAGAGGCCAGACTATCGGGACATAGTGACAGGCAGTGGTCTGTCATGAGGTTTAGAAAGGGAGGAAAGGTGAGAGGAGGACTCCTGGGTGAGTGACAAAAGCCAGACGAAAGGAAAGTGTAGAAGTTATCTGTTTTATTTACTTCAAGTCAAACAATAATAACATAACAGAGGAAACGAATAAATAAAACATCTACATCAAAATAAAGAAATTTCAGTCCTGAGATCGACACAAAAGCAAGGGTTGGGTTCTGAAAGTACAGTTAGATTATTCACTATGGTACCTGGGAGTGAGGGTGCTTGGGGAGTTGGGGGGGGGGGCGGCTGAAATAAACAATCACAGGGAAAGAAGGCTGTAGGCACATTCAAAAGTTGAGAATCCCAAGGCTAAAGATTTTACAGCTTTGTTTGAATCAGGCTCCTTCTTTCGGAAAAAAAAAAATCATAGAATTTTCTTTTTTTTTATATATTATTAAAAAAAGTAATATATTCTTTACACATTTATCCTGAGGAGACAAACCATTTTCAAACATAAATACAACACTGCAGGGAGAACAATAAGGGATGCTTTATAGATTTCCATTTCCATATATATTATTTTTTCCCACGGCTTTGGCCTACCCCAGATCTCGTGAGTAGGCTGGCGGGGACTCGGCAAGCGGCCTCACCCCCCTACGGCGGGGGCTTTAGGGTGCCACCATGACAGCAGGTGAGAGGACAGCCCCTACCCAGGAATCCCCAGTGTTTGTAATGGCTGCTGGAATCTTGAAAACTGGGTTGGGGGGGGAGGGAGGGGGATACTAGCTATGGGTGAAAATGAGACTTCGGTTCACCATCAAGAGGAGGAGTGATCGGACTGGAAACCGCAACCTAATGTGTGAGGGGGTGAGCCCCCCCCCGCCGTATGCACAACACCCCCGCTGAGTGGCGGCCGAGCCAGTGAGCTCCACTTTCCACCAGAAAAGCCCAGAACCCCACAAGGCACCTGAGCCAGACTCCCCCCAGCATGGGCAGCTGAAAAGGCCCTAAACAGCCCAGGGGGGGCAGCTGAAGCAGGACCTTCAAAGGGATCAGAGATGATGTGAAAAATGTGGCCGGGAATTCATATGATCTGATTCTATTTGGAGTTGAGCAAAGCACCGCTGTGAATAAAGGGGTGAAGGTGCATGAGGCCCCAGAGGGCACTAACCCCCCCCCCCCAGTCTGAAGATTAGAGTGTCTGTATGAGTGTGCCAAGAGGGACAGTGCACCCTCCCACCCCCACGCCCATCACCACACATACGCCCAGGAGGAAGCGTCAGTCTCCACAGAGAGAGCAGCTGCCCTTGTTTTCCATTTTTTCTCTGTCCCGTTTTCCGCCTGTTGGCACCCCCCCCCCCCCCCCCAGCTAACAAGGCTTCTAAGCCCACTTCTGTCTTCGTTCCACCACAAAAGAGCTATTCTATCGCGGGGAGAGATAATCGAGGGCTGATGGGGGATGTCGGACTCGAGAGCGCCTCTCTGGCCTTCGACGGCAGTGCATCTGAGTGGGGCTGAGGGGCGCCATCTGCTGGAGAGGAACTTTGTGAGTCTCCTCTGCTTCCTGATGGGGCGGCACACCATGGCAAAGTGGCCCTGCCAGGGAGGGATCGCCACGGGGCCGTCAGCGAGGCCTGGTCTATTCATTAAGCACATTAAGTACAGTAATCAATCGCCATGATGGAGTGCGGAGCACAAACCGCACCTGCCACACTGCGGCCCCCAGCGAGCCGCCGCTTCCCTCCTCCTGATTTTTTGGCTCCCCTTTGGAAAATGAGCCGTGAGGGATGGGCAGAGACTTCTTCTCCATTCTGGAACGCCTCCACGCATCATTCCTCCACCCC
Organism: Brevimyrus niger; assembly: GCA_015164015.2. Lineage (NCBI taxonomy): Eukaryota > Metazoa > Chordata > Actinopteri > Osteoglossiformes > Mormyridae > Brevimyrus > Brevimyrus niger. The sequence continues at coordinate 31,201,126 of JAABNY020000039.1, forward strand.
ACCCCCCGCGCACCCCATCGCCCTTGAACGGTGTCCTCATCGCTGGGTCTCCATGGACGGCTGCCCCTGGCGATTTTGGGCGCCCTTGAAAAGCCCTCTGCGTCGATAAGGAGTGGCTGGGGGGGCGGGGGGGGCTTAGCGCCTCTGCCCGGGGCCACATGTGCGGTGCGGTGGGGGGGGGCAAGGCGAGCAAACAAACATGGGGAGAGACAGCTTTCGTGTCACGGCCCCGTGAAGGTAAACACCAAGTAAAAGTGGGGAGGGAACATTACCCTGACCCTACCCCCCCGACACGCGGCCCAGAGGCAGCACCGTTTACAGAACTCTGTTTTAATTGAGGTTAAGGGAATTAAAGCAGGACAGAGGGAGAGGCAGAGTGTTTATGCGGGGGGCTGAGTTTATGTAAAGGAACATAGACGAGTAACATTCCTCTGCTCTGTTCTTCAGGCACCTTCAAGCTACCCCACAGCAGCTCCTAAGAGACCAGTTAATGTCCAGCAGAGTTTGAATTGGGAATTAAATTTGTGGTGTAACTTCAAAAGGCCTGGGACAATCTGGGCCATTCATAAGGACACCGAGACTCAGGAAAGCCAGACCGTAATGCATCTCCGAGGTCAGCAGGAGACACGACCCAGAAGTACCTACTTTCACTGCTCCATCCCTTGTTCCCACTTGTACCCCCTCTGTGGCCTAAAGGTGGCTGACTGAACGTGGCAAGGGCAACGCAATAGAGACGTTGTGGAGATCTGAGGAAATGAATGAGAGGAGAACCGGGAAGCTAGCAAAGGAGACTGGATCATTTGATCAAAGAGTTCTGTAATCATTTTCTCATTTCACAGATTTAAGAGTCCATCTGAAACCCTGCTGAAGTGAAGGCATATGAAGCCACGCAAGACCCACTGCTGAGGGAAGCAGGGCACAGGAAATGGGGGACATTTTTTGGATGAACGGCCACCTTACTGACCCAAACTGGGCACCGTGGTTTAAGTGCTGTGCTAAATGTGTGGAAAACCCATGTATCACGCAGTGTGTTTGTGTGTGTGTGTGTGTGTGAGGGGGTTATAAAATAATGGGCCATATGTCCCCTTAGCTGCTGAAGGGAACCTGCCATGAACTGGAGCAAACAGCACAGATCCATTTGGATCCTAACAAAACCGTCTTCCACTAGCTTGCTAAGAAAGCATAATTTCTACTACACACCCCCAAATACCCCAAATCAAGGGCTCCTCAAATCCCCACTCAAAGCAGAGCAAACAAATAAGGACCAAACTAAGCTTCGAAGCACAACACTAATGAATAAGCTAGGAGGATTGATTGTTTACCTCAGTCGTACGGAACTACCCGAAGTGGTCAGGTTTCCTAGCCAGTCCCGGCTCCCTCACTCTCTTCCAATCGCAGCGACCCAACAGCAGCGGCCCGGCCAATGGGAGATAAAACATCTTGACTCTGACCGGAGACACAGGGGCAGGGATACTGGGATATCAGCTGTGTGAATGCTTGTGTTTGGAGTTTGGCTTCACGGGAAGAAGACGGCAGGAAAACAGCCCTCGGCTTCAGCGGATTCATTTACAGCAACAAGACAAAAAGCGACAGAGATAAAAGATGGCGAGAGACACGGGAAACCGGACGGGGGCCCTGGGGGACACGATGAGAGACGCTCCTTTCAAGTAGACGCTGATCCAAAGGAAAGCTCAAAAGATCCCTGTATCCCCCGATCCCTGAGAGTGCCATGGCCGGCCTTTGAGCTTCTGAGGAAGTCTGTGAGCGAAAGCAATACGGCGCATGAAGTTTCATAGTGCCGGTCTGATCGGGGAGCTCGACTCACCCTCATCGCTCAATCCAGATGAGGCTCTGCAGCATGGATATCCTAATTATATCTGCAGAAAGCCTTCTTCCGTCGGCGCGCCAAAAGCATTTGACAGAACTTGTAATCTCCCGGCCATCTACGTATGCAATTAATTATTTAACAGCCAAGAACAGGGCCTCCTGATCCGCATCACACGCACGTCTGAGATCTTCTGCGGATGCTGATTTTTGGGCGGCCGTCCATGGCGCTCAAACATGAAGGATGGACTGAAAAACGGATACTTCCAGAAGCACACAGGTGGGCTCCCGTTCGCATCTGCTGTGCGCCGCTCCATTCGCGCCAAGGCCAAGGAGCTCCCGAGCCATGGAGGCGAACAGGATGCCGGGAGTTTAAAGCGACGGTTCTCCCAGGGCCCTTTACCCCCCCCCCCCCTCCCAGCAGAGTGGGACAAAGCCTAGGCGGGCGTCTGGCACACGGGGTGACGTGCAGCCCGGAAGCCGCGCCAGGATCGCCGGATCGAGACGTGGCACTAAGGCGGCTCACTAAGACGGGGCGTCGTGCCCAAAAGCTGGATCTTCAACGGCTCGCTCGTCCCACCGCTTCCGAAGACGAAAGAGCCTTAGCGTTGGAAAGGCAGCCTATTAGTGGAAATCCCTCTTCCTTGCCAGCGGGGATATTTTAAACATGACAAAGAGAGAACTAAATAACCCTTGTTGCATCGCTCAGGGTAGAGAAACAAGGTCAAAGTAATTCCTTTAGAAATTCCCTCTAAACCGATGTGCCCCGTTTACAATCCCCCAAGCCAGGTCAGACAAAATAAATCAAATCCTGAGTAGCTGGGGCCACTGGAAAGAGCGAGAAATAACTGTAAAATCATTTGGATGGGAACACCGGTGCCAATCATTCTCACTGTGCCTTTCTGCTGGACTGGCCATTCGTAAAAGCAGCAATAAAAGCAAGCATGGATACCATGATTTACTCGGGATTCTCTCAGAAATACAGCAGGGCATCTTAGGCAATCTGACCCCCCTGTAAGTCACACTCATAGAGAAACTAATCGCACTTGTTATTTGTTATTTGTTAATAATGGAGACCTAGAGTGTGGACTCATCATTCCTATGCAGGACACACACAGCTGAAACACGTATTTAACAGCCCACAAACCTTGGCACTCCCCTTTGCGGGAGTCTAGATACCGGTAATTTACTGAAATAGGTATGTGTGTCGTTAGCTCGCCAGATGTTTAAACGTATGCAATTTACTGGCTGACAAAGGCGACTGTGGGGAATCTGGGCAGGTAACGAGTGTGACTCCGATCCAATTTCCTGTCACATTTCCATGCCTTTGATCTCGCGCTGAAATCCATGCAGGTGTGTGATGCAACGCTGATCTAAGTGCCGCTCGTCTCCGGGCACCAGCGGGATGAGACCCCCACCCCCCCCACCCCACGTTAAACCCTATGTGAAATGACTCCTGGCGGAAACCTCCAGCGGAACTGGAGCATCACTCCCACTCTGATCACTCCTACATCCATCTGGGTCCCAAAAATACACCACTCTTGGGTCTCCCAGGACCGGCCCCTTCTCTGGGTCCAATTCCTGCTAATAAGTGAGATAATTGGGTGAACTTATTCCAGTTACGAGGTCTGTCTGTTCCATGTTGTTTTCCCCTCCCCCACAGAAAGAGCAGGGAGATAGTGGTGTGTTCTGCTAATTCCCACCCCAATATCCTTTAAGTTGTGCTGTGAGGCTGTGGCTCCACCTACACATGTAGGAGGGGGGGCATGTCACCATGGCGTCTTTCTTAACTCTGAGCAAGCACCTCCCCGCCCTCCCCCCCCGTTCATGCTTCCTTATCCCATCCACCAGCACATCTCTGGAATTTTATCCTGCCCCCCAGCCCAGAATTTATGAGACTTCTTAAGGAAGAAAGAAAAAAACGATGAAATTAAGGTTGATAAAGTGCAGCTGTCTTTGGCAGCTGACAAAATCTCAGAAAACAAATGACTTTCTCGGGATTCCAGCAGCACATTACAGACAAAAGCCCTTTTCGGACTTCAAACCAGGTACTCAGGTTTGTGAGCGGATGGTGGATACCACCAGCAGCACAGGGGAGAGGCCTGAAGGACACACACAGACCCGCACGCACGCACACACGCACACACGCACACACACAGGAGGCCAGGACCCCCTCTGGTAACATTCTTCATCACTGACAAATTATCTATCTGGTTTCCATTTCTGTAACCTGTGCCATGTTCCTGCCATTTCCAGTGTGGAAAAGCAAAGCCGCGCGGCTGGCCTGTGCTCTACAGAGATCCAAAGCCGTGTGGCTGGCCGGTGCTCTACAGAGAACCAGCCACGCGGCTGGCCTGCGCTCCACAGAGAACCAGCCGCGTGGCTGGCCTGCGCTCTACAGAGATCCAAAGCCATGTGGCTGCTCGGTGCTCTACAGAGAACCAGCTGCATGGCGGGCCTACGCTCTACAGAGAACCAGCCGCGCGGCTGGCCTGCGCTCTACAGAGAACCAGCCGCGCGGCTGGCCTGTGCTCTACAGAGATCCAAAGCCGCGCGGCTGGCCTGCGCTCCACAGAGAACCAGCCGCGCGGCTGGCCTGCGCTCCACAGAGAACCGGCCGCGCGGCTGGCCTGTGCCCTACAGAGCGCTACACAAAGGCGTGGTTTCAAGCCTTGCAATCCTGACATGTCAGCCAGAGGAAAACACACTGATTATTATTGTTTTGTTTTTAAATCACGTTAAAACTAATGCTTTATGAGAAATCTTTCCCTGTAGCAGCCAATACAATGTTGTATACCTACAAATATATATAAAACAACAAAATAGGTTCAAGTTTTCAAGTTTTTTTTTCGTTTTTTATATTTTGTACCCAGTTTACCCAGCTCCAACTTCCTAGTATGTCCACTGGTTTTATTTAAAACTCCAAGCAGTGCAATTAGATTATAGCTACTGTTAGCGTATAACAAACGTTACGATTTATGCGTGCTCTTCCAAAACAGTGAGTCAGCTCAGTTTGTCGTTTTCATGTTTTTTTGTTTTTTTTTGCGTCTGTTCACTTGTGTTCCTGCGTGTTCATTTTGGAGTTAACCAGCAAGCCCTGACTGCTCCCAGGAAGGAACCCTCGAACTGGGCCTGGTCAGCTCTGTGTGTTCGGGGGGTCAGGGGGCACCTGGAGCTTGTGTGCATGTCATGTCAAGCCTTGAATATTGTCCCGAAGGAAATCAAAAAAAAAAAAAAAAGGAAAAAAGCAGGAAACCAAATTAAAACACACACTCCGTCTTTCTCACACACATACACACAATCCCTGTTGGCAAACTACACTACAGAAATCCCAGCAGGAGGCGCTCTTCTTAGTAGAGCCACCCCCCTTTCCCCGCCCCTTTTCCCCACCGTTGACACAAACAGCAGGGTCCTTCCAGTCCACGAACCCAATATGATCGATCCTGTGCCCCTTTCACAGCGACACCACGCAAGCTATGCTTTTTCACGCTCGAGAGCCCCCCTCCTTCCGCATGCACCCCCCCCCCCGCACCCCCACTCCCGCCGGTTCCTTATCTGTAGACGGGGAGGCGGATGTGGGCGTGCTGGTGGTCGAGGAGCCGCGGCACGGACACGGTCTCATAGCCCTTGCCAAGCATCTGCTCCTTGATGCAGGGCGGGTGGATGTCATTGATCAGGTACTCCAGTGACTGCAAGCTGCTGCTCAGGGTGGAGGCACTGCACAGACTCCTGCTGGGCAGGCCGCAGCAAAGGCCGCCGCCCCCGCCGCTGTCCGCGGCCGCGTGCGGGTGATGATGGTGTTGGTGTTGTTGGTGCTGTTGGTGGTGAAGGTGCGTGTGCGGGTGGAGGTGCCCGTGGGCCACGTGGGGATGCGGCTGCGGCAGTGGCGGCAGCTCCTGGGGGTTGTAGCAGTCGCTGTCCGGCGTCGCCAGCACGCTGTTCCAGGGCGGGGCGAAGTACTGGCCAACGGAGAAGTTGCCATGCATGGCGACGCAGTTCAGCGGTGAGGAGCCCAGCCTATCCAAGCCTCCGCCCCCGCTGATGCTAGCCGGGAGTGGGTAGGGCCTAGATGCAGAGGCTCCGCCCATGGCCCCGCCTCCAGGGAGACACGCCTCCGGGGACTTGCTGAGGGCCCCACCTCCTCCGCTTCCGCCGCTGTACATGCGCAGGGCGGCCTGCTGCTGCTTCTGCTGCTGCTGTTGCTGCCACAGGAGGTAGTCCACACTGTCCCCGTAGGCTCCTGCCTTGACCACCTCCGCGCCAGTGTAGGCCAGCCCGCTTTGGGCTGCCAGGCTGGCCGCGAAGCCCCCACCCGAGGAGCCGGAGGAGGTGGCCTGCTTGGAGGGGCTGGCGTTAGGGGGGGCGGGGGCCACCACCACCCCCTGGCAGACCTGCTGCAGTGCCTGCGCTTGGCAGTGCTGGTTGATCTGGTAAATGATGCTTTGGATGGAAGGCAGGTTGGACTGTGGCGGCAGGGTGAGGCCTCGCCCCCCGCCCAGGGGGATGACAGAGGCTGCCACCGTCACGTTGGGAGGGGGTACCGCCATCGCCGGCGCCTCGGCGGGGGGGGGCTTGGCCGAAGCCGCGCGATAGGAGGCGGCTCCATGACCGAGGACGAGGCCGGCAGGCGTGGGGGGGGGATAGGGGGCTGCGGCCACCTGGGCCGGCGACAGCTTAGTCCGTCTGCCCTCGGCACTCTTCAGCACACCCTTAGCGCTGGGCCCCGGTGAGGCCTTGACGATGGCCAGCAGGCCCTGATAGCCGGCCGTGTGGAAGTGCGGGTATGGGCTGTAGCGCTGGCCCGTGGTGTCCAGGCCATTGACAGTGCGGTTAAGGTGCTTGTGCTGAGGGACCCGGATGTTGCTGGGGAAGATCTTGATGGAGAGCGGGCTGCCAGCCGTCTTCTGGGCGTAGGCGTCCAGCTCGGCTGTGGTGGGGAACCGTGTGGTGCGCGCAGGGGTGGCCGGGTCACCTGCAGGGGGCAGAGTGGAGACAGAACCAGGCCATCAGCATCACCTACTGTTCGGCGTGGAAAGATGCAAAGCCACCAAGTGAGGCAGAGGTGGGACAGGGATAGCAAAAATCAAGGGGGGGGGTTCATTCTTTTCTTCCTTTTACCTCTCATTTTATTAAAGTTCATCCCCTTATTAAAGTTCACCCACAGATGGATGCATCCTCTTAAAAACGGCTGTATCAAGGGAAACACCGCAGGCGATGTGCTTTGTGAAATTAATTTGGGATTTTTTTTTTTTTTTTTTTTGCTAGGATGAAACTGGGTTACCCAGGGAGACTGTGCAGGGGCAGGAAAGGAGCTCATTTCAGCGCAGTGAGTCAATAGAGATTTATGGGTGGCCGTGCAGTTTCCTCCAACCAGGCCAGGCCCACAAAGATGAACCCTGAACTCCCACAATTCCCTGATACACAGGCACTGCTGTTTCCTGCAGAGTGAGAGTCACAGCTACTGAAAATGTCGGGTATGAAGGAGCAGTGGTCAGGATACAGGTGCACATGCCGGGGTTCCCCGCAGATGTGGCTGGGCTTTCAAACAGGCCGACCATGAGCAGTCAGGCTCATGAAGTTGACAGTGCCACGTACATGGAGATATAGCTTAAATACAATACTCCCTCACGCCCCACCACCGCCCCGCCCCCCCACCACCCCGGCACCGGTCGCGTCCC
>JAABNY020000039.1:31212387-31230964 GCA_015164015.2 Brevimyrus niger
AAGTGTTGCGGGGAGGGGGGAGACTCGAGGGGAGGGAATGTTTGCTGCACACACACTCCTTCACACGTACACTTGCATATGTGCAGACACATGCACACACATGCCTTTCACACATCAAATATAGCTGCAGTTCACTGATGGCCACTGTGACACGCCGACACACGCAGCCAGACGAAACAGACGATGGCCTCGGCGCGCCGCCGCCGCTCTCATTTTCATCACTGCTCTAAAAAACTGTTGCCTAACTTATGCTGATTTACATGCTGTAAATCTCACAGAAATCAGCTCTCAGTTTGGCTGCAAAGTTCACTTTCACCACCCTAGAGGAGGTTCTAGACCAGATGAGTGGTCATATTTTTAACATAAAAATGTTGATAAAAACATTTGATTCACAGTGAACACAAGAGTCTGTGTGTGGGCTGCTGGGAAAGGGGCTCAACATGGCCGACAGATTCACCCCCTACCCATTACCCTGTAGTAACCTGTTTACCGAGCTGTGTCCTGGCAACGCTACTTCAGGGTTGGGGAGAGTACAGCTCCCCTGCTCCCAGCCACGCTCCGTGCAGAACCCATCCCAGGCTGAAGTCGCTCTCTCCTGCTGTTTATAGCTACATGGACATTTTTAGCACGTTGGTAATTCATGAGGAAATTAAGCTTTGACTGAGTTGCCGGCTATTTAAAACCGAAAACAGGCCGTCGAACATTTTAATGCTCGTAGACCCGGCTCCCCTGAACCGCCACCGCTGGCTTCCGGCCGGCCGCCATCTTGGTTGCCGCCGGCGACGGGCCCACATTCCACCCGTACGGAAGCCCGACAAAGGGGCCTTTCGTACATAGCAGAGCTGGGAAGCCTGAGGCTCCGCCTCCCCAACAAAGCTCGCCTTGTGCCGGCGGAGGTGTCGTCTGCTGCTGGCCGAGATTAGCCAGCGATTAGGGGCCGGCCTCTCGATCGCCGTGACAACCGTGTGCACTGGTACAATGGGCCCCCCGACAGAACCAGCTGTTCATCCCCCCTTCATCCTTCCCTACTATTAAACCCCAACCTATATCTAAGGCAGCAGCACGCAAAAAATAAATAAATAAGCCCGCTCCCATCAGCGCCACCCCGGCCTTCAGTCAATCCCAGCCGGGGGGGCAGAGTATGGCAGGAGCCCCCCGTGTGGTGAGACACTGCCGCGTGCCGAATGCAGGGAGGCAGGGGGGCAATCAATTCAGACAGGGCCTGAATGGGGGGCACAGCATGGGGGCTGGCACCCGGGCCGAGACCTTCGCAAATGCTCACCTAGGGGCGCCCCCTTATGGCCGGAAAAAGGGCTGACAAGGAAAAAGCCTGTATTTTAATTATTCTACTACACCATGCAGAGAGAATGACCTATTAAGCAAAAACAAAGTGTGTGTAGGGGGCGTGTGTGTGTGTGTGTGTGGGGGGGGTGATAATGCAGATAAATGAACAACAAAGAGCACAGCAAAGCCGGACCGGGATGCCTTTTGTGACCCGTCACACAGCGGCTAAATGGAGGAATACGCTGAACCTCACTGAAGCCAGAAAGGAACGGAAAACGGTAGCTGCATATCTTTCCACTAAGTGCCTGACAGTAACCCATCATGACCCAGACTGATGGATGAGCTACTGTCTATTAAAAAAAAAAAATCGATCAGTGAATTCTCTCTTCAGGGAGGCTGCTATAATGCCAAGTTCATGGGCAGCTTGTTGCTGTCCAATAGCAAACGGGATAGAACAACAAACAAATTTATTTTTGTATAGCATGTTTTCACAACATTACATTGTCTCAAAGCCCTTTACATTATCCCTGCCCAAAGCCATGGACGACAGTAGCAAGGAAAACCTCCCTAGAAGGAAGAAACCTTGGGAGGGACCAGATTCAAAGGGGGAGCCCATCCTCCAGGGGCCGGCAGGGAGAGTCAAATCGGAGAGATGGCTAAGTGGCAGGTCACACAGTCATAAAATATCACAAGCGAGTCACAACCGGGGAGCAGGGAGGTCATGACAAGCTGGTGTTGGCTCTCCTTCAGATCGCCAGGCTGCCATTAACTGGAGAAATCGAGGCACAGTGACCCCCGGAGTATCCACTGACCCTAAGCACAGCACCCATCCTCAGGTACTCTACATGAAGGTGCTGGAATGAACTCTGCCAGCTAACCAACCGTTCAAAACGAAACGGCGACACTGGCATCATTTAACCTTTCAACGGCCAATAGGCAGTTGATATTGACTTTAAAGAAGAATTGCTGTTTAATTTTGTCAGAAATGGGAAGTTACGTTTTCTGAACCAGCTTACAAAAGCCAGAGGCATATTGCATGTAATGCAATTAATGATTCCAACAAAGCCCAAAAGTTTCTAGACAAAAAAAAAAGTTTTGCAGTTCAGTTAGTAACCATCCGTCCATCCGTCCCTCCATCCATCCATCCATCCATCCATCCATCCATCCATCCATCCATCCATCCTCTAACGGAGAACAGGTACAGTGGGGACCAACCTGGGCAGCACAGACCACAAATGTGAATGTCTGTGTGAAGAAAATGTCTCAAACTTTATGCCCATAATACAAACACACACACACACACACACACACACACACACAGATGAATACAGCAGTAATGGAGTCTGTAAGGTGCCCTTTGTTTCCTGAATGGCACTGCCCCCCCCCCCCCCAGATGCCTGCTACAGGCCCAGGGACGGCATGCACAGCAGGACCCGGTTGGGGGAGGCTGCAGGGGGATAAATGGCCTCCTGATTGCAGCCAGCGTAAGTGTCCGTAATCTCAGTCGTGATCCATTCCATGCAGGGGGGGGCATACTGTCAGAAATGGATTTTGCCATTAAAATGCAAAAAGGAAAAGAAAAAAAAGGTCTCAGACGAGTCCTTGTAGATGCAATCTTTTATTTCATTACAGCTAATCGGGCCCCTGATTCAATCAATCCGTTTCCAGCCTGCACAGAAAAAGAAGCAGCAAAAAAATCTCCTGGCTGGGCTCCGTTGGACTGCAGAGTTCCATTCGCTGGACTCCACTTGACCATTGCGCTTTATTCGACTGCTGTGCTCATCTAAACCACTGGGCTCCATTCAACCACTGTGCTAATCTTGACCACTGGGCCCCATTCGACCACTGTGGTCCACTTGACCATTCCGATCTGTTTTCCCGACAAACCCTTTTCTCCATACGATCACGCCTATTCAAAAGCTCCTTTGCTCCCGTCTATCACATCTTACTGCTCCCTCTCCTTTCTGGGCTCTTGACCACACCCCAGCAGAGCACAGTCGACCGTACACAGTCCGCCCGCAGCACGGGGACGTGCCTTTACAAATGTTTCTGCACATCTTACATCATGACCTCCTTTCTGCAGAGCTCTATCTTCAGCCATGCTCAAATCTTTCCTTATTTATTAAAGCTGTACTTTACTTCCCAGCACTGCTGCAGGACCCCCCGGGGGGGAATGTGGGCTTTGCTTAGCGCCGCATGTGCAGCAGGTCTTGTGGCCGGGACCAGCGCAGCCACATTCCCCCTGATTCTTTGTGACACTGACGCTCACTAATTGGGGTCTCTAACGCTGAGGGACCCGCTCCTTCATTATAGCCCCAGCAGCCCTCGCCTGCTTCCCAGGGCTGTGCCCCCCCCCCCGACCCCTGGAACCGGCCCCCCAAAAACAGCCCGGGAGCTATAGACGTCCGGCCGGCAGGCCCTGACTCAGCCCTCAGCCAGACTCGAGCAGAGCCAACCCTGCGATCCATAATTCTGTGTGTCATTTCAGATGAGTCTGGCTTTTTTTTCTGCCCACATCCTCGTTTGTCTTCCTGTTCCTCCCCTCCTCCCCTATGCCCCCCCCCCACCTGCTTCCCCCAGCCTGTATCTGTCTCCCCTCTCTGACTAAGTGTGTTTCATCGAGTCTGCTTGCTGTGCGAAATCTCCTCAGGGCGAACACTTTATTATCTGCAGCCGGAGCGTCACCGCAAATACCGTTTTACACACACAAGTGTCACTTTCCATTTGTCTCCCTACTTGGCGGCGGCGGGCAAGCAAGCCAGTGACGGAACAGGCGGGCGGGTGGGAGGGCCGGCCAGTGAGGGAGCGGGCAGGCGGGCGTGGAAGCCAGTGAGGGAGCAGGCAGACAGGCCAGTGAGGGAGGGGTTCAAACAAACTGGCATGGTTTGGCCCCCCAATTCCAGAGCGACTGGCAGAGGCAAAAACAAAGAGTGCGTCAAAACAAAGTGTGCATTCCTACCCATGGGCTCTCAGAAAACATCCCCTCTTTAGCTCAGCGGCTATCTGCACCCGTGTCCCTGCTCTCAGCACTGGGGCGAGACAGTCCCTCCCCCAACCCCAACCTACAGTCAGCAGGGTCGACGGGTAACCCGCGTGCCTTTGGGCGCGCCACACCGGGCTTCCGCTTGGCACCAAGTGGAGCGGGACGGCCCGGTTGTTCTCGGTCAGTGAGCTGGAATCGCGGCTTCTGCCCCTGTCTCTCCCACAGTTCTTTATCCCTCAATCTGTTGACACACCTACAGAAAGGGCGATACGAGCAGCTCGGATCTCTCTGGATTGCAGACGTTTCGTTGTGGCAGACGTGGCTTCCAGTGAGCTCCAGGCAGCCCCAGCCGTGTCCGGCTTGCGTAGTTGGCCAGCCTAGTGGAGACGGCTGGTGCATCAGTCTATGCTGTCATGTGACGCGGGTCATGCTCACAGGCCTCTCAGCTCACGCCTGAGGCACCAGGGATCCCAGCCCGTTTCCCTTTCTCATTACGGAAGGCTACACAGGACAGTCGACAGGACAAAGCCATGCACGTGTGTTGTCCAGAAAAGTCCACAAACCCCCCTGACCCCTAAAATCAGGCCCCACCCATCACTACATTCCCTCAGTGCTCTCTGATAAAATCTGTCTCTTATCCTCCTTGCTGGAGCGTGTCACTTCCCACAGCCCCACCATCCCTGACTGCGCAAAGGTGCTGAAACGAAACCAAGCCGGCCAATCAGGCGCTTTCGGTTTCGCTTTGTAAAACAGCTGCTTGTTGTGGGGACGCTGGCAGGGACCCCACGGTTTTTGGCAGCGTTTGTGGGGTTTCTTTTCAGTGTAAAGGCTGCACATGGTTAAAGACAAACACGGTTATGGGACAGAACAAGTCCCCCAGGATTTTGGGCTGTGGGAACGCAGAACAAATAGGAATCAAGATAACAGAGAAGAGGAAAGGGGGGTGTGGGTGCTGGTGGTGGTAGCAGTTTTGGGGGGGCGGGGGGGGGAGCTGTCAGATATCAGGAAGCCCTGGTGCACGCAGGTGTCAGGGAAATTGGTGGAGAACATGGCCTGTGGACAGCCGGAGGCGAGGGGGGGGGTTGCTTCTGCTCTATCATTTAGCAAACAAGCCCTCTGCTGATTCTCAGTTAATATTTAATACGGCACAGACAACAGGATCTCCCACACATACTGGGGAGGGCGAAGGGGCCACAGACACACAGAGACACCACATCTGGCCAACAGCAACATTCCACTGTGAAAATTACCTTCTAATAACAAATCATATTTACATACAATCCTGATGGACCAAAACATTATATCAAGCCCCACGTGACACATCGACTATCTTGTAAAAGCAGCACATATCAAGGGCTGGGATATACAGTCGAAGTAAAAAGTTTGTGAACCCGTTGGAATTTACTATATTCATGTGTAATTTCCATATAAAACATGGTTGTATCTCCATGTAAGTCACAATAATGAACAAATACAGTCTCTTATAACTAAAGATCTTTCGTCTGTAAAGGGAGACAATTTGGTATTATGGCTACTCTGCCTAGAAGGGGTGCCCTACAAAGCTAGCATATCTTGAGCACAATCAATGGAGTAAAGAAGAACCCTAGAATGAGATGAGTAAGTCATTAGAACCGGGTAACATCTCTGTTCATGATTCAACAATACGCAGCACACTGAACAAGAAAGGAGTCCATGGCAGGACACCAAGGAGGAAGCCACTGCTGTCAAAGAGAACATTGCAGCATACCTGAAGTTTGCAATAGAGCATTTGGACACCACAATGGTCCTGGAAAAATATTTTCTGGTGTGATGAAACCAAAATTGAACTATTTGGAAGGAACAAGCAGAACTTCATTTGGCATAAAAATGATGCTCATTGGCATAAAAATGATGTTGCCATCACTGAGGGGAAAGTGCGAAAAATGAATTCCCAAGTTTATCAACAAATTATCCAGAATAATGTGAAGGTGTGTGTCCATCAACTGAAGCTCAAGAAGAGGCTGGGTGATGGAACAGGACAATGACCCTAAACATTGCTGCAAATCCACAGCACAATGGTTTCAGAATCGGAGTGGCCCAGTCAGAGCCCAGATCTCAGTCCTATTGAGTTGCTGTGGAATGACTGAGAGCCATACACAGAAGACAACCAAAGAATATGTACAGTAAGAGTTAGGCCATTCTGCAGGAATGAATGGGCTAAAATTGCAGTGCAGGTCTGATCTGCAGCTACAGGAAGCGCCTGGTTGAGGTCATTGCTGACAACAGAGGGTCAACCAGTTATTAAATCCAAAGGTTCACTTACCTTTTCCACTACCACTGTGAACATTGAATGTGTTGGCATATTAAATACATGAAAGAATATCATTGTTTGTGTATTATTGGCTTAAGCTTCTTGTGTGTATCAGTACCTGTGACTTAGATGAAGATCAGATCACTTTTTATGACCAATTCATGCAGAAAACCAGATGAGTCCAAAGGGTTTACATACTTTTTACTTTAGCTGTATTAGGCAGTAAGCCAACATTCAGTATTTGTAATCAAAATACTGAATGCAGAAGAAGAGCCAGACTTAATAAGGGCCAGATTGTTATGGTCAGACTTCTGGATCAGAGCACCCTCGAAACGGCAAGGGGTCCTCACAGTCAGTACCTACTGAGAGCGGTCTGAGGAAGGAAAAACCATGATCTGCTGACAGGGTGTAGGGTGGCCAAAATCATCAATGCAAGATGTAAACAAAGATCGTCCCATCTGGTATGAACCAACAGAAGGGCTACTGTAGCACAAATGGTAGATAACATAAATGATGGTCATAGAAATGTTGTGCCACAATGTACAGGGCATCGAGTCCTGTTGCATACAGAGCTATGTAGTCACAGATTGGACTTGTTGATTGAATGTATCTTACAAATTTATGTTTGACACATATCCAACCGTCCTCATGATGAAACAGAAAATGGGACTCATTGGCCCAGCAACCTTCTTCCATTCCACCATGGTCCAATGGTTTCATGCCGATTGCAGGTGCTTTTGATGACAGACAGGGGCTAGCAGTGTTAATTTTATTGACGAAAAATTTTCGTCATAGTTATCGTCAACAAATTATTTTCAGACTAAAACCAGACGATAACTAAAAAAAATATTTTGCAAGGCCTAAGGCTATGACGAAATGTACTGACAACTTTCTTACGAAAAAAAACGACACAAAAATGTTCGCCAGAGACGAAATCCAATTATAACTAATGTAGATCACGCAAGGTATGCTAGCAACTCTGTGTATCAGTCATTTTTTGACCGTAGCAATGGTCAAGATACTGAGGTAGCTAATTAATTAGCTAAGTAAAGAGTAATGGTAACGTTAGAGATGCAGGACATATTGGCTGAAATATCAGCACCAGCCTAAAAAAAAAAAGCGAAAAAAAGCTATGGGCAGTCCGGGCTGATACCACGGGCTGATAACAACTTTATCAATATTCAATGTAAGCAGCCCCAGAGTTAGAAGATACAGTTACTAAAATAATGGAGATGTTTGTCACTCACTAGCTACCTGAGGCTAATTCTGTGCGTGCATATAAAACATGACGGGGAAAGCAGATTTTCTCTCAATGACAAATATAGTCTCACCGAAGCTTATGATAAACTGCCAAAAACTAGCCACCGAGATGCAACAGCAAAACAAAAATAAGCTATAATTTATGTTCAATATACAATATACTATATTGAAGCACCGATATGACCGATAATATTCACGGCAGCGGCGAACAAAAATGACGAGAGGCGAACTTGACAGAAAGTTGTTCTTTATGTTACTCCTTAAACGAACCCCACAACAAGCAACAATAACACGAAAGTCATGCATGACAGGAAAACACGGTAAGTTACACTAAGGAGGGTAAGGTGCACACACGGCAAGTAATTACGCAATGCGGGAATCAGGCAAGAACCGAGTACAATCGCAGTTAAAGGCAGGCGCAACAACCGGATACATAGCGCAAGTACCTACACTGAAAAATACAAACAGGCTGCATACATGCGCTCGCGAGGCGCCATAGTATTTGAATTATACGTAGTTCAATAACTTAATTTGTACAGTACTTTTATTTGAAGTGCATGTGAAACAGCTGTTCGGTATTTTGAAAGAATCAATAAGTTTGTAAATAGCAAGGCTATCCATTTGATTACCTTATATTCATGTAATAAATATATAAATGTCAGTTAGATGGTAATCTAAAGAAAAAGGGGGGTGAGGGGGAATTGGATAATGATTATCCTCTTATTGTGATCAACCTCACCCCCAAAGAGACATGATCACTGTAAGCAGATTCCACATTTAATCTGGCCCTCAGATCAATATTTCATTTTACACAAAATAAAGAATTCTTATAATCTGTACCAGCAACTCCGTCAGGTAATGCTTTCTTTAATGTTTGATTTTTTTATACAGTACTGTACTTGGCCTTTTGACAGTTTTACACTGGCTTGTTCTCCCTTGTTTAATAATAGCAATAAAAATCTGTGTTATGAGATTCTACTTTCTTTTATTCTACTGATAGCATGCAATTAAGTTCGTATGGTAATATTTCTGAAGTTTTTTTCTTCCTGCGACCACTCTCAGGAGGTACTCAGTACTCACCATGGTTGAAAGTGTCACTCTGACCTATTCCTATGCCCATGATACCGAAGTCACTCAGATCTTTGCCCATATCTTCTGCATTCAACATGTCTACGAGTACCAAACGGTACGTCACCATCTAACATACCCCACACCGTGACACACACCATTTACATATTTAACATTATTTGGTTCATGTTCATTTTCATACTGTGTTGGTTCACTAGTATGTATGTGTGTGTATATATACACATACATTAAATATTATATATCTATATATGCACACACACACACATACACACATATACACATACCCATTCAGAACTCGCAATCGAATCCTAAAAACTTTTTCTGATCTGATCGACTTTTCCCCATAAGAAATAATGGAAAACCAATGAATTGGTTCCCGGCCCCAAAAAAACACACCTAAATATGTTTCTTTTCTTTTTTTTTTTTTGCATTTAAACACAAAATGAACAGGATAAAACAAGAGCATATACTGAACTAAATACATCTCAGCACATTTATCAAAACAGTACTTTGTGAAGTAAGAAAATAAATGTATCCAAACAATATGTAAAGTTAAAGAACAAAAAAACATGCTCCTTTCATGTGCCACGCCCCTTCGTTAACCTCGTGTGGAATCCTCGTGTGATCAGCTGTTTCTGGTTGTTGTCATTAGTCCACTGTATTTAGTCTGCATTTCAGTTTGTTTCCCCAGTCCAGTCATTGTATTGGCCATCTGCGGTTTTTAAATGCATTTTTATTATATAATAATAATTACTGTTACTGTCTATCATTGTCTAAATGTATTTTTACTGTGTAAATATATGTATTCCGCTAGTGTAAACATGCACAATGCTATCACAGCGAATGCAAAGCTGAGTCTAAAGCATTACCCTTTGTTTCCACTGAAAGACGTGCTGTGTGACTCATTTAAACCGGGTTTACAAGTTCTCTTCGATCAGCTTTCACAGTTCGATTTCTGAGATTCAGATCAAGTTGTATGTCTTTTTCCTTTCAAACTTTTTCGGTTCGACTTTTAAGAAATGTGAGTTCTAATGAGTTCGAGAACTGAGGTACTCAGGTACCACTGTGTGTGTATATGTGTGTGATTTGTAAGTTTGACAAATATGCATAAAAACAAAAAAAAAATCAGAAAATAAGAAAGTACCGTTTCACAGCACTGTATGCGCACACACAGCAGAGCGACATTTCTTACACATGTGACTTTTTTGTGAATGTCAAAAGGAATCCCCCATTCACAGCTCTAATTGTATAATTGTGTCTGGGGGGGTGGGTGGGAAAGAATATATATAGTTGCACTACAGACAAAAATGTGATGACATTTTAATCCCTCCTGCCTTTTTGGGAGTCACGGGTGCAACCGGAGGCTCTGGCCCAACAGATAAACAGATACAGTTTGTTGACACACAGACCTCCAAGTCGTGTGTACGCTGATTGGCCCACACTTTTCCGGAATCTTCTTACATGGGAGAGAGTGGCTTGTTCTCTGGTCCCTCAGCCCATACCTCCAGCCCGCTCAAACCAACCGCTGCAGCTCCCAGCAGCCCAAGCACACCGATGGCCTGAGGGTGATTTTGCAAACAGGCACGTTGTCCAAACTGATGCTAAATATCCCACATGGGAAAAGACATTAGCGACGCTGGGCTAGTGCATCTGTCCATTGCGTTCTTTTCTCATCACATTGATGCTTCAACAAATAATTATGCATTAACAAGTCGTTTCTGTCTTTGGGGCTGGGCAGACTGAGTCTTTGAAATGAGCTAAGCATGAATTAGTGTCCAAAAAAGCCCAGAGAGAGATCCTGGGTTGGGACTGGACTATTTTTCTGGGGATACGCACATTTTTGATGCAAAGACTCTTTGTGCAAAGGAGCCTAACAGCACCCAAATTCCATAATCCTGCCTGTTTCATACAGAGTTAAGGATAATGATTTTACAAAATCTACAGCACTGTGGACATGATGAGATACGCAGCTTCTGAAAGGAGATGGACGACAATGACATGGAAGCGAAGAGAGGAAGAAGCGGCATCCCCACCGATACCCATTTCCCACAAACACCAGACAGCCTCATTTCCTAGTGCAACTCTGTCAGCTGCCCCGGTTTGAAAGGCATTCTGGGATGGCATCCAAGCGACTGACCGGCTTTTAGATCTCTAGACAAATGTCAACGGCGACTGTGGCCAACCCAACCCCCTGGGCCACACAGGAAGTTCAAAACCCCATGGACCACCCTCCCCCCGCCCCCTTTCTGCTATACTGCAGGCCGCCCCGGACCCCACATCTACCAAACATATTGGAACTCGCAGCATGACTAACATGCACCAGGGTGGCCCACATGGTTGTGGGTCGGGAGGCTCCCCCTCCTCCCCCCAAATGCCACACCTAGCCCCCCAATCCCGCCTCAGCTTCCGGTCCATAACAAACGCGACAGGATGCCAGCCGCGATGCCAGGTCACTGCCAAAAACGAGCTGGCGAGGCCAGCCGAGACGGAAGGCCGGCGCGGAGCCCATGGCCCGGGCCGGAGGAGAGGCAGCACACTCCTGCTCAGACGGAGGAGGCCGGCGTCTCAAGCCAGGAATCCCAGAGTTAAAAATACGGCACGTGTTAAAAATAACACACACACACACACACGCGCACACACAAATGAACTTTTGGGGCAAAAATTATCCATGAGGAACCAAAAAAAGCAGGAGAGGAACCAAATTACAGAAAAGCAACAGTAATTTGAAATGGGCACTGCACACATCGGTGCTTAAAATAAGCTCCTGGAAGCTGGAGTAAACGTCTGGTCCAAATGGCCGCTCAGGGTTTGGCGTCGGCAGGTTTGAGGAGACGAAACCCCTGGAACAGTGGGGCCGCCGGGAAAATCTCCCTATCTGAGCATACGCACCCTATGGTCTACAGCGATCGATAAACTGGCATGTGACCGACCCCCATCACCCTCGAGCATTTGGCGTTTCCAGAGGGGGGGTTAGGAGCCAGGAGCAGCCCAATCAACTGAAAAGGTCAACGGCATACAGATTCTACCACATCAAAACACCCTCCCTCCCTTCCCTCCAGGGCTCATAGGCAATCAAGGGGACGGCTGATATTTCAGCTGCCAATTCTGACTGCATTTAAATAATTTTGCAGAAAATGCCCCCCCCCAACCCAACCTGCTCATTCTGTCATGGAGGAGGGAACTGGGGTCACAGGTCCTACTGACCGTATTGTTCGGTACAGACAGGCTGTGAAAAGCGCAGCCCTACAGGAGTACCTGCAGACAGATAGCAGTACACGCCTTCTCTCTTAATTACGATACAGCTGATTCTAAGCTATGTGCTTTTCATTTATCTAAAAACAAACATTTTACTGTACGCCTGACATTTTCAGCAACGAAGCATAACCAATCACTTGGTTAGAGACAATCAGTTATCGAAACACAGCTTTTAAAACGTGACCATCTTGTTTGGACTGTCTGGATATTGTGTAAATGATGCACCAGACATGGAATTATTACGTCTTTAATCCACTGCATGAAAACTAAAGTACCAAGGCTTTGTAAGAAAGACTGTAGATGCCCAGATAATCATCTAGGCTAAATTATTCCGGACCAAAGTGTTCTCAATGCAAAATTCCAGTTCCTCATTTCCTCTCTAGGATGATAGGACCCTCCTCCAATCAGGGCTTTCAACTTGTCTCTGATTTTGTGATCTCTAGCCCCCATTTTCAAAATGAATGATGTCACCCCCCCCCAATACGGACAGGTGTCCTAGTGCCAGGGGATGTGGACGACACTGTGACTCATAGCAAACCCTCAGTCGCCCTGGGCTGCAGTAACAGGCACATATGCGAAGGTCCAGCACAGAAACACCCCCTTGAGAATGCATCCTAGAGGGGGGGGCTACTTAAAGGAGCATGAATGTGCTCATTGGAATGGCGGGCATCAGGGGGAAGGCCCTGCGGTCTGTAACCTTTTTATGTCAATGTTCCTGGGACAACATGGGAAATGTATTAAGGACAATACTAGGTGAGAGACACATGCAAAACACACCCTTTTCTCCCAGCATGCCCCCGGTGGACGTCTCCTGCCGTGGAGAGTCTGTCAGCCGAGACAGTGAGAGGAGGAGCCACTGGCTGCATCAAGGTTTCTTACCAGGACCAGCAAGATGGAACTCCTAAATCACTGCAATAACACTTCACAGAACTTTATACAAAGAGGCCCAAAGAGGCAAAGGCGGAACAGTGTTCAAAAACTCTATCGTTACTTATAAACTTTAATGGTATTACTGAACTTAGACCACGGAAAGGCAACAGATAAACAAAATATATTTTTAATGTAATTAATTCTATATAAGAAATTTAAACCTCGTTATTGAACTTTTCTGTATTGTACCTCAGAAAGGCAAGAACTGAAAATTATTTTAAAAAGAAACAGAAGATAAAAAAAAAGACTTCAATCATGTGCTTTTGAAGAACAGCTTCCTGGCAGTAAAAGCCTCATGAAACAGAAAAAAAACAGTAGGAGCTGCACAAAACAATAATTCCACTACTGGCGGATTATATGTTTGGTGACAGCATTTGTAGCTTCAGACAGAGTCTCTGCAATGCAATGGCTTCTAACAAGAGCTTTTGTTTCATTCTGCTTTTTTATGTTGTAATTTTGTGAGTAAAACTCACAAGTCTGTTTCCTTTAATAAAGACAGACATTTTATTCTCCTTTTTGTAGAGCAATGGGAAAGTTCTTGTAGCATTTCCTTACAGCATCCAAAATCATTAACAGGCATTCCAGTTTCGGGGGGGGGGGGGCTTTCCCTGTTATGTCAGCCCCTGCCATCCAGCAGGCTGACCCCATGACACCCTAAGCTAAGAAACTTCTTCAAAACTGATCTTGTCACTGTTACCATGCTAATCCCGAGGTACAAGGCGATCAAACACCTTGTCTGACTGGGCCCTCCATGCCATGTGAGATGTTTTTTTAGGCAAAACTAGTAAAGGAAAAAAAAAAAAAGGAAACATGACTTTCATAAATTTACAAATAGATTAAAAGAATTTATTCTGTTTTTAAAATGCACGACGATCATATGGTGTGTGAATATTCTGCTTTCCTTTTTTAAATTAAAGTATGACCAAGGGCATAGGAGAGTTTGATATTGGAGGGCACACAACTTGAGAATTTAAATACAAATGTCTACTTATTTGGGGGATGAATGAAGCCAAATTAAATAATGGGGGGGGGGGGGGTGGTACAAGTCCCCCTCAACCCCCAAGTTCCTACGCCCCTGGGTATAACTGTAAAAAAAAAAACAACTTTTCACTTAAAAATTGTGAAGATGGATTTCTTGATGGGGCTTAGACCCCCGCTGAGTTGTGGTTAAACAGCATGTCTCTTGGTTTTAGTTCCAGGTTTCTGTCGGGTGGCCCTGGTCCGTCTGGGCCCATGGGCTCCATCGCTGGGACCGTCAACTGCACCTTCAGTCCTGCTCTGATCTGAGGGCAGCAGGACAGCCTTCTTCTAACTGCTCTGCCAGAAATGTTTTTTTTCTCATCATTCTCATAAAAACCCAGTAATGAATCAGTCAGAAAAACCAGGGCTATAAACCTGTGATCTGTAAATCCACGACCATTAACCTCAGAGTAAACGATCCCAGCCAGAGGGGGTAAACCAGAAAAACAGAAAGAACCAGAGTCCCACTCCAGCACTAAACAGGTCTGACCGAGCCAAACTGATCTCAAACTGAAGCCCTTTTATCAGCAGCAGAGAGGGCCGGGCCTCGATCTGGAAAATGGTGTAATATTTTTAAAAGGCTTATAATATCGTTATGTATTATTGAAGCCGGCTTGGATTCATGTTTAGCAGGCTGTGCTCAGTGTAATAAAAGCAGTATTAGTGTCTTTGTCAGAGAAGGAAGTGGTGGAGGGTTCAAGGAGACGGCGAGGACACTGCCAGTCTATGAAACTGCTCTAACCCCCCCCCCAGTTAAACCTACCCTGCACCCCTGAGCCCTGCCAGAATCATGCTTTTCTTCTTACTGGAAAGCAAATTATTCTTTCCATATCGGGGGGCTGGGCAACCTGTACCTTGAAGGTCCGTTTGCCCGATTGGTCCGGACACCCTCCATCCAGCTTGTATGAGTCTCTGTCTAGGGCAGCAGCAGACAGACGCGGGGTGGGGGGGGCTGGAAATGTCACGCGTACGGGAGGATTTAATTAAAAATGACAGGGTCTGGGCGCTGCTGCGGCCCTTTGTAGGCGCGGGGAATCCGGTCTTGCTGAAAGCAGCACTGTGATTTATTATTTAACTAATGCCTCCCTTCCTTTTCATTCTCATCCAGTGGAAAACTAAAGTCATTAAAAATACCTGGTCTGCCCCAGTGATGTTACACACACAAGTGTGTGTCTGTAGCTCTGTTTGTCTGCTTCACACACATACACATAAATCCCCCAACCCCTCACCACCTTAGGAGTTTAAATGGACGCCCATACCACACAACACCTCGCTACTCCAGGGCGCCTCACACGGACCCCTCCCATATTTGTTCGGGGAACAGAGACCGACTACGGCAGCCACCTCTCGCACCGGCAATGTGGCGGCCATGTACCATGCTGCGTCGCCTGCTGGCTCACCGTCCACGTGGCCCGCTAGGCTTGCGTCCCAGACTCGCCCCAAAGCAGGCAAAGAAAGTGAAATGTCAAGCCATTATACTCCAACACAATCGTTATTAACCTCCAAGCTAGCTCCGCGCCGGCCCTTTAAATCAAAGGTTTAACAGGTGTGTGTGGCAGTAGAAGGGCGGGGCCTCCTTTGCGGGGTGCTGCTTTTCTCTATTGATTCCAGCCCTGGGCCCTGGGAGAGGAAGTGGTCTAATCCTGTGGAAATCAGCGGGAGGGAATCGATTAAGAGAACGGCGGGCAGCCTGCCCGCCTGGCCGATCCTGCGGGGGCAGCGCTGAGACCTCATTAGCGAACCCACTTGCACCCCCTTCCTCTCCTCCCCGAGATTTTCCGCTTCAGCTCGACCTCCCTCACCTCCCCCGCAGCTCACCCCCTTCCCTTTCAAGCTCTCTCACTCCAACACTTTAAAAGCACCGACAGTAGTCTGGACCCCCCCACCGGCACTTCACTGACCTTCTCTCAATAGACAGAAGTGGGGGGGGGGGGGGTATCACAGGCCCAGTTTCACGTTTCCGATGATGATGAAGTGGGCTGATGACTTTCAGCGAGTTTCAGTATTTTTCCGTCGCCACCACCTCTCCTGATTGGCTAGCAGCAGTCAGGTCACTCATCACGTTAACAAAAGGCCCTCAGATTCCGGATGTTTCTAGGGGCCGACAACTGCCTGGAGGGGTGTCAGCGTTGGCACGAATGTAACGTTTCCGGGAAACACAGAAATTGTGTGGCATTCGATAATCCTTCGTCGGCCACTGACGGCCGCTCTCCGTCTGTCATCACGGCTGCCCGCACGTCTGACGGTAAGTGTGACCCCAGAGTGGGGACACTGCTCCAGCACCGTAAAAAAATAAAACACCTTCATCTTAAGTGAAAGCTGCGAGTTTTGTTTTAACAACAGGGGTGGGACACCTCTATTGCAACCTCATAAAAGAGATAAGATGGCTAGAACGTTCTCAAGCAGGGGACACTTGTCAATGCTCAGGGGAGGACAGCATGCAGCAAACCTAAATCCATGACCTTAAATGCTCAGTTTAAACACAGCACTCAGGCAGCTGATATCGTAAATACTAAGATACCCTTGCCGTAAATGGGACGCTGTGCCTCTCAGCCCCCTCCCCCCCCCCGCTCCAGTCAGTAGAACAATACAATGGCTTCCAGTTGAGTGCAGCAACACACACTGTTCAAGAGATAAGGCTAAGCGTGTTGATGTGCAAAGTTTATTTCTTACGCAGCTGTTAAAAAGCAGTGTTTCTCAACCTAGTCCCCTGGGACTCCCAGACGGTCCACATTTTTGCTCCCCTCCAGTCCTGGAGGTCCCTGTAAACCACTCCAGCAGAGACCCCCCTGCCCCTTGAGCTTCTATAACAATGGCCCAAGCAAAGCACTGTTTTAGTCTGTTTCTTTGCCACCAAAGTCCCCTCCACAGTTTTCTGTGCCACCTCAGTGTCACCCACTAAAGATCAAGAACCAGGACTCAGGCCTGAACCAGCACAGTCTCGTCTCTAGGTGGCGCAGTGGAACCCAGGATACTTACATTTCCGGTTGGTGGAGTGTGGTGCTTCCAGGGCCTTGGCGGCACACACCAAGTGCTGAGCTGGGGGGTTCTGCCTCCTCTGCAGACAGGCCAACATGACGGGCCGGGGGGGCTGGCCAGGGGCTTCTACAGCTGGCGGCAGCTACGTCCAACCTGACGTGAGACAAAGGCACAAGGTAAGAAAGGCTTCAAGCCCTGTGTTTCTTACACTCAGAAAAAAGGGTAAAAAATTGTACCTCTGCTTGTTACTGGGTCAGGACCCTCAAGGGTCTGCCAACTGTACCCTTAGCTGTAGGTAATTGTACCTTGTAAGGTACATAAATGGACTCTGAGGAACATTTATGTACCACTGATGCTGCTTGTACCTTTGGGATGTTCATTTCTGTACCTCAAAAGGTACAATTACAAGGGTACAGCCACAGTGACAAGCAAAGGTACAAATTTATACCCCTTTTTCTGAGAATGTAGGGGACCCAAAGTGGTGTCCTTCCTACGCACCTTCTGGCAAGACCTTGGGATCATGTGTCTACACATTGTGTGTGAGTGTGGAGTGTTTTTCGCATGTCTGTCAGTATTTCTTCATCATCTCTTACATATTCCAGAAAACAAGGCAAAATATCCACATTTATGGACAATCAGTAGCTTCATACATCAAAGGGTTCCTAATTAAACCAGCTACCTCCTGTGAAATTTCATTTGGGCTGGCAAGGTTGTGTATGTGTCCAGGTGTCCATTGAGACCTTCACCTTGACTTTACGAGCACCCCTCCTTGCAAGGACTTTTGCATGGTTATACAAGGGGGGAGGGGGGGGGGCGCAAAGGCAGTGAAGGCGGGGCCTACAAACTCACATCAAAGAACAAAAGTAACACTTTTTGGAAAGTACCATAAATGCCATCTGCTCACACTGCCACAAACTACTTATACAGGCCCACCAAAATATACATACTTGTATATGTGTCATGCAATTCTCACAAACTGTCACATTCTTTGTAGTGTTACTGAGTATCGCCACTTTATACTGTCTAAATACTGTTAATATGCAATTCCGACACTAAAAAAGGCACATTTCACATGTACATACAATATATAGTGCCTGTATACCAATTAAGACACCAATACTCACTGGGCTCCTGTTCTGGAAATCGACAATAGGACAGTTGAATACAAACGGCATAGAGAGACTCGCAAATCATAACCCCCCCAGCGGGCACTAAAGGGCGTCCCGTTCGCATCTGCGCCCCTATATGCCCCCACCCCCCGTTCACAGCGTGTCTCCGTCGGCGCTCATCAAATATCAAACAATATAATTTCCACCCATGCCAGTCTGTACCCATTTAGACAAAGACCCGCCGTTAAATATCTCCTCTTTCTTGACAGGCCCGCTGTCTCCAGTCATCGTGTACAGAGGATTATTGTGAAATGACGCCCCCCCCCCCCCCCCCCCCCCCCCCCCCCCCCCCCCCCCCCCCCCCTCCTCCGCCTCCTC
>JAABNY020000039.1:31237850-31261255 GCA_015164015.2 Brevimyrus niger
CTGCCTCCACCCCCCCGCCCTCAACAAACCAACCCCCCCCCCCCCCCCCATCCGGCCTTCCCGACTTGCCAAAATTTCCCAGAACTTGAAAATCAGATAAGTTAGACGGTTCGCTAATCATGTTTGTGTTTGACTTTTGAGCTGGACTCTCATCTTCACAGTCATATTTCATAGTCAGCTCAAGAGAGAGAGAAATGTAATGCAGGTCAGGTGGCAGGATAAGTGGGATGAGGATATCAGTGACGGTGAGCGAAAGGCGCCCCCCCCCCCCCGGCCTGCCGTCAGGCACCAGCAGGACACCCGCAATGACGAGCAGCGGATCTGCTTTTTCACAGTGTCGCTTCGCTGATGTTCTGCTTCATATCTCATGTTTCACTATTATTCAAGGGCGGGAAACGTCTGAACTTGTCCGACTCCTCAGGCACGGCGCCAAACATATTTTTTATCGCCGATCCATGGAGCCATCGTTCAATGTCATGATTTTTTTAAAAAAAAATTTTGTTTTGAAATATGTGAACATATTATTATGTAGGATAATGTAGGCTTACAGACTGAGGACAACTTTGCATGACAATTGTAATGATTAATTGCTGATGAAGGTCCAGACTTAAATATTTCTTCTAAAGTTCGTATGTTCACACTGTGTTCAAGCTGTTTTAGTTTTTTTGCCGGAATGTGACTCAGATCAAATTTTATTCAGGGCTCTGTAGATACAAATCCGATCTTTTCAAACCAGATCTTTCTTTCTTTCTTTCTTTCTTTCTTTCTTTCTTTCTTTCTTTCTTTCTTTCTTACTTTCTTTCTTTCTTTCTTTCCTACTTTCTTTCTTTCTGTCTCTTTCAAATCAGATCAATTCAAATCGCTTTTATATGTGGTATCGAGACATGAATGTGAACAGTCAGATCGGAATTCATGTCTTTTTTTGCCTATATACAGGCGCTGAACGTTTTGTCTTCTTTTGGTGATGCAGATGATTGCAAAGACGCATCAATGTGCACATGTGAATTGTTTTGGAGAACTGATGCGCTTACATTGCAGTCGAACCGTCAAGATAGGCAAATCAGAGTATAACTTGGTGTTGAGACTCAGATTCAAATGTATACAGTCATGTGTAATTTAACATGGGGGAGAAGTTCTGAGTTCTGCATCGTTAGTCGTTATTGTCGTTGTGCGACCATAGAATACGCTACATCAGGGCTGCAGACCTTAGTCAGCTGGCTGGTGTGAGATTTTCAACTCGAGACAAGCCTGCACAAGCATTTACATGCATGCAAGACATTTACTACCTTGTAAATATTCTGTAAAATTTGCAAACTACCGCAATGCTTTTGATGTAGCTCATTATCGGTTTATAATGGAATAATAAATATTCGGCGTAAGATTTCTAATGTGAGCACGAGAGTCTAAAAGCGTGAGTGTGATGCCAGAAGCGTGAGAGTAGGCCACCCTGGCTTACATAAACCTAGATGGTATAACATACTCTAAAATATTAATAAAAAGTACAGTATAGTAAATACATAAACCAGTAACAGTGGTTTATCATCATTAAGTAAAATATACTGTACATAATTCTACATAATAATATACTGTACATTATTCTTTTATATGACTGGCAGCACAGTGGATTTCTTTACGTCAGCATCACCATAAACACACGAGTAATGCGCTGCACTACGACGTTACAATGGCTACAATGTCGACAGGAATTTTTCAGCTCCCTCATAATCTTATGGAGGGGACCAATGGCATCGGGAAGTTTGTAATTGAGGGTGACAGTACTTAATAATATACACAAAGGTTTGTTTAATGGGAGGATGAATTGAGCCAAGTTAAAAACTGGGGGGTGGGGGGGAGATGCATCCTACCGTTGTATATGCACTCCGTTTTTGATTGAGATGTCGTTACGCTGCACATGAATTAGTTTTGTGAGTTTACATGATTTTTACCCCAAAACATGAATGAGATCATGGGGATTTAATAAGATTTGATTTACAGTGATCTGTACCACTGTAAAGAGCGAATATGAATATACATACTGTCAGGAAGTGGAAACTCCTGAAACCCTTTGCTCTTTTATCCTCTCTCTTCACAGTTCAGCCTCACCACCCAGAGAACGTGACGGTGACTCTGGAAGACGGTGACAACCTGTACCTACAGGTGAAATGGGAGAAACCACACAGAGTGGACACTCGCTCTGGCTGGGTCACGCTCAGCTACGAGCTGTGTGTCAAGCGGGAGAAGGACAACAAATCGGAGGTTCGTGCTAAAGATTGAACTATCCTCCTGGGGCCTGCTAGACTATGATGACTGTTCTTACAATTGGACTGTCTACCATGATGACTGTTCATAAGATGTGACTGTCCACCTAGAGCCCGCTAGACCATGATGACTGTTCTTACGATTGGACTGTCCACTAGGGTTGTAGTAGGCCATAGGAGTTTAAGGTGACTTTCAACTCTGGAGTAGGCATGTACTATCCTGATAGTAACTCCTGTGAGAGAATGCACACATTTGCACTGTATAACTTTAGGATGAGTGTCTTGCTATGGGAACAGAATCACATGCTCATACATGGAGAAAGAGTGCGGTTTCAGGATATGTATGGTGTATTTGTGTACAATGGATGACTCTGCCATTGACAAAATTGTGTCATCCATAGTGCACAAAAGCAGCCCCCTCACCCACCAAACCCCTGAAGACCCCCTGTCTGTCCTTCTGCAGCTTCATTTTGCAGGCCAACAGAAGCACTTCCGAATCTTCAGGCCCATACCCGGGGAGGTGTATGTGGTGAAGGTGCGCTGCAAGCCTGACCACGGACACTGGAGCGAGTGGAGTTCCCCGGCCTTCATGAAAGTGCCCGACTGTAAGCCTGTCAAGACTGTTTGGGCATAAAGCTGTTGTCCTGAGGCAGGGACTGAGTGGGCTTATCCCTGATTAAAGCAGGTGAGGGAAGGATGTGGGCAAGGTGAAGGAAGGGTAAGAAAAGCTAGAAGAAAGGGTGAAGGAAGAGTAAGAAAAGGAAGAAGAAATGGTGAAGGAAAGGTTGATGCGTAAGTGCCCTGTGATGGGCAGGTATCCCGTCCGGGGCGCCCCCTACACGGCGCCCTGTGATGGACAGGCATCCCGTCCGGGGGTCCCCAGCCCGGTGCCCTGTGCTTTTTGGATCTGTTCCATCACAGCCCTGTCAGTGCACATTTTAGGGAGCAGGGAGGGAGCAGTAAAACATACTGTCTGCGGGTCCCTGAGGACCAGATTGGGAAATATTGCTGTAGTGAATGAGCAGTATCTAAATGGCTCATGTTGTTTTTGTGAAGATATCCCCAGGGAGAAGTCCATGTGGATTCTCATGGCTGTTTTCACCTCCTTCATCTTGCTGATCCTTGCGTGGGCTCTTGTCCTTAAGAAAAGCAGGTATGACATGTGTCTCCTGGTCAGAACATGTGCTTCATTTGGCTACAAACTGCACACACATTATATCTAAGCCTTCAAGGTGTAAGTTATTGCTGAAGAAATAAGATGCAGATGTGAATGGCCTTTCTCAATTTGTAAGGTACTGTGAACACTCTTAGTACATACAGCTGTGCTAAGTGCTGTGGATCCACCCCTTAGTGCTAGGGTCCTGTCCCTCAGTCTTTCTGTGTGTGTGTGTGTGTGTGTGTGTGTGTGTGTGTGTGTGTGTGTGTGTGTGTGCGTCATTTGTAATTATTACACTGTGAGCACTAGATTTCCTTGCAACGTGATGAAAACCTGTAATTTCAATGTCAATGCCATTTTTTTTTTTTATTACTTATGATTAATGTTAGGGCTGGGTAGGGGTTAAGGTTGTCATGGTAGGGATTAGGGTCATGCCCATAGAAATGAATGGAGAGTCCCCATAAAGATTTGAATACGTGGACTTTGTGTGTGTGTATTATGTTTCTATTACATTGTGGGGACCATATCATCCCACAATCCAAAAGCATGCAGTTAGAAAACCGGACATTGACCATACTGTGTGTATGTTAGCGGGTCCCCCCTCTTGTACCTTGTGTTTCCCATGAAAGCGCATAGCCCCCCCCCCCAAAAAAAAACCCTGTACTAAATGAGTTGCTTAGGAGAAGAGCATGGATCCATGTAACACTGACTTTTTCCTGTTTTCAAGTGTGAAACACTTTTTCTTGCCTCCGGTACCAGGACCGAAAATTAAAGGCTTTGACAGCCATCTTCTCAAGGTAAATGAATGAGCCCGGTTCACTGTCAGGAAGTTAAAAGCAATGCACCGGGAGACTATGTTTCTGTTCTGTGTCATTTCGTGTTTTTCTTACTCTGTTCCAGAACATAAATGACTGATAATTTAATGTTATGGTTCTAATGATGGAAATTACTGTCTAATGTGATACCCTCAGCACTCAGAGCAGCTGAGCTGCAGCTAGATGCAGGTATCTGGAGTCGTTCTCTTCCTTGGCGCCCATCTGTTACGCTGCATTTCTTCGGCCCACAGAAGGGGAAGTCGGAGGAGATTTTCAGCGTCTTGATTAGCCAAGGATTTCCTCCGGCGTCAGACGGGGAGGACCTGTTAGTGGAGTATCTGGAGGTGTCTGAAGCCTTACAGCAGGACCCTACACCCACACCCCTGCCTGAAGCCCAGGAACAGCAGAGAGACTGGAGCCCTGCCCCCATCGCCAATCCTGGGGGGGGCGCTAATGCCCATCACGCCTTGCAGGTGAAGTCCGGTGAGGAATCCGACACACGGAGCACCGAACAGACGCAAGCCTTCAGTGGCCCCTTGGTGACGGCCATCAGCAGCAGCAGTCAAGCCCCTAAGCCTGATGGGAAGGCCAATATTATCTCCTCCTTCTCCTCTTCCTCACGGCCCTTGTGTGTCCAGGGGACTCTTTATGTTGCTGAGGTATTAATAGAGGGGCTTCCGCCTGCCACTGAGCAAGATCGCCAAGTCACGCCAGCTGGGGTCTTCCCTTGCAACTCTCCCGCTGATAGTAACCATACACAGGGTGAGTCGGGCCATGGCAGTACTGCTCAGAGGCCGGACATCACGCCTTCAGCCTTAAAGCCCACTGAGTATGTAGAGGTTCAGAATGTGAACCAGGAGGACAGACTGATACTGAGACCCAAAGCAAAGGAGGACACTGGGGACCTTTGGCAGTTGGGGCTCAGGGGGCAGGAATACAGCAAAGTGACCGAACTCATTAATGATCACCTCCTCCTGCTGGAAAGGGGATCGACAACGGCGGGCCCCAGTTACGGCGCCATGGAGGGCCCGGTCGAGGGCTGTGCCCAGCAGCAGCCAGCCAAACCAACCCTCCAGCAGGGACTAAACGGCTATGTGGATACAGGTAGCATACTGGCACCTTACTGACTGGCACAGTTAGCTGTCTCAGGGCCCTGCAAAAGCCAATCAAAATGAATGAACTGCAAATTGATACCACCCCTTTGAGAAAAGGTCCAATGGGGAGCATTTATCCGCACCTGTGTCATGCGTGTCCCTTCAGGATTTCCCTGCTTGTTTTTGCACTTCTTGAGATTTCTGTAGAACATTTATTTGATTAGAAAGGCCAACATATTACTCTCACCTCTCTCTGCTGGAGCAGACATAGGTGTTTTTGTCCTTAATCGCATTCTAAAACAGCAACATCTTAATCTGTGGCTTGGACAGCAGCTAAGGATGAACCAAAATGGTTCACTAAATGATTGAGGTGGATTTCACTTTTTTATAAGCATAAATGCTTTTCTGATGCATGTTTTTTTGGTGGGATGTGTACATAAGAGAAAAGAATGAGAGAGAATTAATTATATTTTATTATATTATAATTGTTTGATGTCAAGCTCTTTAACCACTCTATCCTTTTCGACTCACCGGAACGCCTCTGAGGACTTTCTGGTCAAACACTGGGAAACGTGCACCATCATTCAGCTTTAGCATTATATACACGGGCGCCAAGGTTGATTGGTCAATGTTCGCGCAACCCAGGCGTGCAGCCTGCAAACTGAAGAACCCGCTAATCGCTAAAACATCGGGCGTGTTTGTTAGCATTGCAGGAATTTGTTTTCCCTTGGGGTTGCACGCGTCGACTTGTCGGTGGCAAGCCGCGCTCACGCTACCGCATATTTTCTGAGGGCCGCAGTGATGTTTCAGCAGCTTTCAGACTGCGTGGGAACACCACACTGCACTAAAGCTATCACATGACTTACCGTGTACAGTGGGGTATTTACATCCCATGCGCTGTTTCTAAAGTACAGTGGAGCATTTGTACAGTGTGAAACAGGAAGTCTGGTCCTTTTACCTTCATCTCTGTTTGGCATCATCTTAACAGCATGATGTAGGATATATTTCTGTTTGTGTTTTACCTGTACAGCTCAAGAAAACATTATTACTCCGTAGCTCCGGTGTCGGCCATGCCAGAGATGCAGACCACCACACCATTCACCTCTCCAAAGTGCATAATTAAACACTAGGAAAAAGAAATAGAAATATTATAGCAGGACTCTTCAAACCTGGACCTCAGTTCCAAATCCAGGCTGTGTTTTCAGTTCTGGCAAGTCAGTTTAATAATCACTGACTCTGATTGGCCAGAGGCTTCACACCTGGCTCACGGGTAATAGGAAGGCTGGAAAACCAGCAGTGGACCTTGAGAACAGATTTGTAATCTGTAGCTGCTTGTACACCTTTAGAAGGACATATGAACAAAATATAACTTATTTTTCTAAGAATAACAAAGTTGAAACTATATTGATTAAAATATGTAAAATAATCATTTTGAAATGCAGTCAGGATTGCCAAACGGCCACTTTCATAATTATTCATAAATCTTAGTTTAATACTTTCATGTTTGCCATGCTATTAACATCTTGCTTGAAAATGTCCCATATTACCTATTCAAATCTACACATTAATAAGGCTGTCTGTGTAAATAACTAATATTACGTGTAAAATCTGTTTTATTTATCATCAGCTTGGCAATTGATAAGCCAACAATGTGTGAGTAAATTAAAGTTAAAAATGTAAGTTATTAGAACTTAAAAATGATCAATATGTGTCTGTAATATATGCCAGCAATACTGTCAAAATCTAAAATTAAGCTGCTTTGATCATAGTGTGTTTGGTAGCATCCTGAGCAAAGCAGCTTCTTCTCCCAGCATCAAAAATGGTTCAATGGGTTCATATCTACATGTTAAAACCATGGCCAAGCAGTGGCTTTTGGGCCAATAAGATTATCTTACTTATGTCATGTATGTTTTGGAGTTCAGCTACATAAATCTGAAAGAATTTCATTAGCTACAGTGTTGTGAATAAGAAAGTACACCTTTATGTCAATTCAATATTTAACAATATTTAAAAGTTCACAAATTATTTTTACTTGTATATCAGGATAAAAAATAATCCAGTCCTTTCCAGGGTCCTAAAGTTATTTGTTTCTGGTTGTTTTGCCTTTGGTTATTACAAACACTCGTTGACATTTGAGGATATTTATGACTAACTCTTGTAAGGTCCTACCATGCATCTCAGTGGGGCTGATGTCTGCCATTTTACAACTTTATTCTTTTTTTGCCCAAACAGTTATCGATTCTTGGCATCGTTGTAAAGCACTACCTTCTTCCATAGCTCAAACTGCCAAAAGTTCTGCCTTTTGGAGACGCTCACACTTCCTGATCATCATCTATTCCAATACAGTTGATTAGCAGTGGCTGCTAATTAACTTCTTAATTGCCACAGCAGCAGAAAGGGTTAGGGTTAGGGTTAGGGTTAGGGCACATACGCTTTCCCATTTGGCTTCCGCATTTTGGGTTGCTTTTCTTTAAATAAATAATGGCAGTGAAAAGTGTTACATGTTTGTCCGTTATCTGAAATTTGTTTCATTTTAAAAATTGGGGAGGAAATGACATTTATTTATGCTCTGATATATAAGACCATAGAACTGAATGAGGGTGTACATCCATCCATCTATCCATCCATTTTCCAAATCGCTTATCCTACTGGGTCGCAGGGGGTCCGGAGCCTATCCCGGAAGCAACGGGCACGAGGCAGGGAACAACCCTGGAGAGGGGGCCAGCCTATCGCAGGGGTGTACATCCTGTATGATAAATACTGTTCAACGATATTATATTTCATGTAAAGAAATATTTTCTGTGGACTTTCCTGTAAACTGTAAAAGTATGTCTGACCATGCAGCAACCATGTTTAAAAATTGAACCAAGAACCCAGCTTCAGAGCAATCTGGACATTTTTCCATTGACAGCATGTGGTATAGGGACTAGCAGAGGTGGATAAATCAGGTCCAGAAAGTAAAAATCCAAACCAGGACTTTGTTTCAACCAACCAGTTAAGCATTAAAAAATCACAGTCACAGAGTACTCCACTGGTTGGTTGAAACAAAATCACGGTCTGGATTTGTACTTTCTGGACCCAACCTATCCACTTACAGTGACTGTTTGTGTTTAATCACATTTGTGTGCACAGCTATTTATCAGATTTCTTACGATGCACTTTTGTAAGGCTAATCTTGGTTGCTACCACTGCCAAACAAGACTTTATAAGATTAACTCCATTGAGGGATGAAACTATGTCAACAAGCTCAGTTAGTTCACAGCACCAAAACCCTAATCACCAGCACAAATACCTCATGAGCACTTCGCTGGTCTCCAGGGTATGATGT
The DNA here is from genome assembly GCA_015164015.2 of Brevimyrus niger. Classification (NCBI taxonomy): domain Eukaryota; kingdom Metazoa; phylum Chordata; class Actinopteri; order Osteoglossiformes; family Mormyridae; genus Brevimyrus; species Brevimyrus niger. Next base: position 31,246,502 of record JAABNY020000039.1, read on the forward strand.
CATATTCCATAAAAAATCAAACAGAAAACAAGCTGTGTTAATGCTAAATTCATGCTAATAAACCCAGGACATAACACCATATAATTCTTTTGAACCTTTTCCACATGGTATAAGTGAAAATCCAAATAGATAGAACAGTTAGTAGTGAAAACAACTGTATGTGTGTATATGTGCATTTGCTAACGCTATTTATATATGCCACATTACACACAGTAAGTGTCTAACAACATGGTTCTCTGGAATTCAATGATTTTACTTTTGCGTCCATATGAAAGTTTATTTGAATGGGATTCAATTTCAGTTTTGTCAGAATGACACTCTTCTGTCTTCTGATAGTTTAGATCAAAAATCTGGTTACATTTATTTGTCCTTCTGAAATTAAACAACTGCTACGGGATATGGTGGAGCCTAAGTATGTGTTGCTTTATTCTATCTATTGTTTGGATGTGTAGATTTTGGTTAAATTTCTAATCACTTTAAAAATAGCGTCATGGAGATTTTAGCAGAGGTCCAAGTGCTTCGTGCAGTTTGACAAGTTAGCTGCTGTGCTCGGCTGACAAGCTGAATGGCTTTGGCTGGAAGGACTGGTTAATGTTAAACACTGCATGACTACTGTCAGATTAACTTTCTGTTAAAATAAATCCAAACCACAGCCAATGTTGCTCCAAATGGTACGGCTTACTTGACCAGCATGTTTTTGACAAGGACCATGAAAAGCATCACTTTGAGTTCCTCATTTTAAAACACGCCTATAGAAAAATACATAGCTTCCATAAAGCAGGAGTGCCCAGCTTCATTCCTGGTAGACCTTGTTTCCATTCCATGCCCTGATATAATCTGACTTGTGAAAATGACCTTTTCTTGAAAGTGCAGGAAATGCAACTGCATTAACAAATGCGATGTCATGGAATATTTCAGAAGAGGTGAACCAGGTTCACCTGCTTCATGTCCTATGCTTCTTGAAGTCAGCTCTAGGCTTACCTGGAACCTTGTACTTGATGAGCTATAATGGGTGGATGCATGGATGGATGTTGGACTAGCCACTCCCAAGCACCAAGCTGGCCAAGGTGTCTGATACTTTTGATATCGAGTTTGATACCAGTGGGTTGAGTCAGGGGACATTTCCATTGGATGTTTATGGTTCATCGTGTGAGTTATGCTGGAAGAGCCAGGTCTTTGTTTCTCTGTAACTGTATCTGTGTATGTCTATACGTTACGTCATCAAACACTGAAGTACACAATCTTAAGAAAGAAAAAAAACCTCTTAATTTCTGTTTTGAACAGTTAGTATTTTGCACCTTCCTTCCTGTATGACTGGACATATGAAGAGGATCAGGCAAAATAAATTAAATGATTTTTATAATTAAACAGCACTTTACTAAATAGATTTATATTTAAATCTGTTTTTATAATAACTGTATAAACTGACTCTTGAGTGTTGTCACAGTTTATAAATACACTCCACATATTTTCTTTTTTAAAATTTCATAAAAATGTCTCAACCATTCTGACACAAGACTTCCATTTTGGATGTCACCCTGCTGTAGGTTTCTTTTGTAATAGTCAATAATGTAATTGCCATACTTTACTGCTTCCTAACACTGTTTCATGTACAATAGTATACTGAAAGCCAATGTACTACATTATTAACAATGAAGTATTGCTCAATGAAAACCTTTCCCACTTTAATACTGTGTCCTACTCCATTAACTCGTTTTTGTAAGAGTGTTTGCTGCACACTTGCCATTTATTTAAAGATTAATGGAAAATAGTGACTGATGATTTTAGTCCCCTTACACCTTGGCTGAGTTTTGCTCCTGTACTAGATCAGGAATACAATACATACAATAAAATACTTCCTGTGTATATGTCACCTTGTCAAGTCTCTTTGTGTACCATGTACAGTTGTGGAAAAAAAAACGGGAGGCCCCAGTATTTAACAGACTGTCAGACTCCATATCGGCGTATTTTACAGGCTTTTTAGGTGAAGGAAATACAGCTGATAGGAGAAAAAGGTTTCCGGATCGCAAAAATACTGATTTACACCCCTCCTGAACCAGGTTTTTAAGACTATACCACTAGATGGCCACATTTCTCTACTTTTCCACTAAGGAAATTCCAAACCAATCATTTTATTGAAGATAAAAATATAGTTAATTATTTATTATACTATTAATTGTAGATTATCACCGACTACATTTTAGTTGGTTGCACAAGAAAAAAACAAATGAAACGCCATTCATTTAAAGATAATTTAATGAGCTATATTATGAATATAGAACAGATAAAGCTCTACAAGAATGAATGTAAAACTATGTGGCTACCCTTCTTAATATGTGAAAAAATATGTATTTTATGAGATGTCTAAAGTAAAGCATACCCTCTTAAGAATACGGTAGCAAACGTTATGTTGCTCGATTTCTGCTATAGCCTATATCCAGCAAAACTCATGCTTGGGGTTTTCACGTAAAAAAGAACACGGCCAACCTGGAGCCAGCGAGTCAGGTGACACTGATTTATGCGCTCAGCACTTTAATATTTAACAAGTTCACAAATTATTTTCAGCTCTGCTCTCTGCGCGTAAGAGTTGCCTGTGGTAGTTGCCTCACATATGGAAGTTGTGGGAGCGGTTGAATATCTACTTCGGAAAGGTCAGGTAATTATGTCATGTGCGATGCGAATTCAATTTCCGGTCGGTGCCACACCTGTTACACAGATAAAAATACAATGTTTCCACGGCTACAGTTACATCACACACCTTTTGTCATATACCTGCACCTGCTGCGGCTATCTTGGCCCCTAGGATTACAAGTACAGCTTAAAGACTTGTTACGAAAGCGATTTGGAATTGAAACTAATAATTGTGAATTTTGTGATAGTACAGGAACCACTTTCGATTAATTTTTCTAATGCAAATGTTATTTAGTTTCATGGCTTGATGGACGTTACTGGCTTTACCCAAATATCTTTAAATTTTAAAAACGTTTCCCAAAAGGACATTGCTTGTAGCCTTGCCATAGACAATAACAAAGATGACATTCTGATTAATAATATCCTTATTTCTGGAAAAATATATTTCACAAATCCCAATATTTGAAAGTAAAAGCTAAGTGCAGTGTTTTTCTTGATGAATTTTTTTTTACACAAAAGCCCTTGATAAAAAAAAAGTGCTTACAGAAGTGCTTTGAAACAGTTTAGTATAACAGAAGATTACAATTTACAAAGGAACCCCTAGCGCCTTAATATTATTTCCGTGATTTCTGTTTCCAGTTGTCTTCTGTTTTTTTTTTCTTTCTCGGTATGCACCCGATCCTAGTAATTTGTGAAGCAACTTCAAAGTCATATTGTTGTACATGGGAAATTGTTACATAAAAAAACAAAGTAGGGTTTAAATCTGACGGCCACCTAGGCAAGAAATTTATACGTAAACACAAAGGCGTTAATTTATAGGCTCTTTTTCGGTCGGAATTCAATATGACGCCCATCTTACTCCAACAGCATTACGTCTCAGGTGGCCATGACTACTGCGTGACTTCGGCTAGTCCATCGCGCCCCGATGACGCTCATTTACCAAGGGGCACACTCCTCACATATACAAACCTTATACTACCAAGTAGATAGCATACTGGTTTCTACTAAGTAAGATTAAGCCAAAAAACGAGGAAACGATTCATCCATTTTTTTCTTTTCCTTTCCTCTGTCGCCCAAACCAATTCGCAAATTCAAAAGTAATGTAGCGCTGATAGATGCACGTGTCGTGAGGGGGCGTATTCTTCTGATTCACGCCGCACAATCAGACGACAACAGTTTTGGGGCTTGATTAGTAGGAGTAAAAGGCAAGGTACTATTTATTATGGACTAGCTAAATTATCTATCTAAATATGATAACAATAACAATTCTTTTAAAATAATTATTAACATGTAAAGCTGTATATTTTAAAAAGTAAATCCCATTATGCAAGCTGGATAATACTATTTTTAAACTAAGCTGGCTCTAATACTGAAGGCAGTATTTTGTGCCTTAAATTAGGGCTGCACTTCTGCAGGTTGGTAGATGTATAGGAACAGGAATGAGCAGCCCAGGTGTAGAGCCCTATGGGACACATTATCCAACGTGCATTCCTTTGCACTACAGTAGGAAACCTGCACCACAAAGGGACAACATGCACACTCCACATAGGTGGGATTCCATGCCTTGGAGTGTAAGGTAACAGTGCTGTCCACGGAGCCATCACATCACCCCCTAAATTATACTTCCTGTTTTTCTCGTCCAGTAAGAGCTTGGAGTAGTCCAAGGAGTCAGTCCAAGGAGTCAGTCCAAGGAGTCAGTCCAAGGAGTCAGTCCAAGGAGTCAGTCTGATGTTTATAATGATATGTGAGGCAACCAAATATCAACTGAAATGCCAGAAGGAAGAGGAAGCCCTAAATGCATTCTTATCTGACTTCTGAAAGAATACCACCCACGACATTTTTGTTGAATATGCATACTTAACTGCCTGCAGTGTTGGTTAATTTTGGCAAAAAAAAGAGAGATTACCAAACAAAACCTGAAAAACCTTGAGATGCTGGCTGGGCTTGCCCTGGCAGTGACCGGAAAATGAACTGTGTAAGTTTTCCTTTGAAGCCTTAATTTTATGGTTTTAAAAAAAAGATTTTTAAAAGCTATGTGCTAATGCAAGCTGAGCGCTTTTGAATATAGTAAATAAGTCTGAAAATAGTGTTGATCTTTAACGGGGGAGCGCACTGGCTGATGAATATCTGCAGCAGAATTAGTGCAGCCTTGAAAAAGTTTTATATTGCAAAGTGGCATTCTATTATAAGGCTTTAACGTGTTTCCCTGGCAGGCCAACACAAAAATGGTGAGACCAAGATCTTAAAGTGTGGCTCCTCAGATTACCAGGCCACGCCCCCTTTCGATATAAGGTGCCATATATATACAGCGACACTGACAGTGGTCCCAAAAGACTCCCTAGGCCACCACCATACCCACAGAGAAGCTCTGCATAGGATAGCCCGTGGATAGAAACCAAATTTGAAGGCAAAGGAATCTTAAGTGCCAAGCATTTAGATAACAACCCCTCAGTGAGGCTAAAATACCTAGAGGCAGGTGGGTGGCATATAATTATTCTCTTAGCTGCTATAGACCATTATGTGAACCAAAGTGGTTCTGATTTTACCTTCGTAGTACATTGTTATTTATTTTAAAAAAGCTTTAGTTCATATAACTGAGAAGTGCATCGGTTTCATTTTTGCATGTCTGTGCTAAAAGTGTCCAGTCGAGGCATAAAAAGAGGACACAGTCTCTCTGTGATGCTGTATAAAGGTGAAAGATACATCCGTTCTCTGAAAAAAGATGAGGTGACTGCACCGTGTGTGTGGTTCACCCACCATCCTGACCTTAATATTTTCAGCAGCAGGTGGATTTTAAAACAATGCCCCGTGCATTTTCTGTAAGCACTTATCCTGTACAAGATTGTGGTGCATGTGCAGCCCTTCTCCACACGGGCCACGAAGCAGAGGCAGACTCCACTGTTGAAGGTCGCCCAAAATCACTCGCTACGGAAATTAAATTATGAGAGGCATACTGGCGTAATTGCATGTTTTTGGACTGCAGCAGGAGAATGTGTGAAGAACTGCACACAGATCCAGTTACCGGTCCTGGAGGTGCAGGTGAGGGTGCAGGTCTCTCCACACTGGCTTTTCTGTGGTTTTTTTGTATTATTCAAAGGAGCCCCACAAGAGTATCACTGTTTCAGTCGCAGTGATACAACAATGTAGCACAGTTAAAAAAAAAAAAAGTGACAAAAAATGATTTCACTTCAGTATATTTACAAATTAACAGCTTAGAGAAGTGCCTGATTTATTTGCATATTTACATTACATAGGAGAGGAGAACTGAATGATATTATTTAGACAGAGTCTAGAAACTTTATTAATCCTGAATGAAAGTTTTAATTTCTGGAAGCAGTGGTTTCACTGGCAGCTTATAGTGTTCTGTCTGTGGTTTTGCTTCTTGCCCCTGGTCTTTAACATTGCCCAGAGTGAATTTGTGCTCCATAATGGATTGGAACCTCCCCTGTTGTCTTGGGTCTCCTGGGATGGGCTCTAGTGTCACCATGAACCCGAACTGGGTAAGCGGTTATTAAATATGGATGGTTCTGGCCCATGAAAAAAAGAAAAAGTGGTGTTCAGGCAATAATATTTTTCTTGAAAGACTGGAGCTTTGTTTGGTCCATTTATAAGAAAACAAAGCCGGCTTTGTTCCCGTGTTTGAGGTCTTGCACTGTTTTCATAATCGCTCTGATCATGATAGATTAAGCATAACAATATTTTCAATTGTCCTTGAAAGATGAATAACTGAGCTACATAATAATTCCATCCACTCATCTATAGCCACTTATCCAGTGTAAGTTCTTACTAAGCTTGGAGTCCATCCCAGAAAGCGTGAAATGACACCCACCCATAACCACAGCTCAGACAGCCACCGAACCGAACGCAAATATAAACATTTTCAATCTAAATGTTATTTGCCTAAAATATTATTGATTTGGCGGCAGCTGTAATTTGTTGTATATTTTGCTATTATATTTTCTTGGGGGTTACTTAATCGGTTTTCCGCATAGTACATAATAAATTAGATGAGAAAATACACGGAGAAGATCATTAAAAATTTAAAAAAGCTCATAAAAAATAAACATCAAGGTTTTACTTTTTAAGTGACGTCCGTTTCGTCTCGTCCGGTGCCAGAATCTGATAAATTCTAATAATTTCGTTGAACTTGGGAATTGAATGAATACCACCGTTTAGAAAAATACTCATTTAAATTTGTATGTATATAACAAACTTTTTATATTTTATTAAATCTACTAGAACTATATCAACGCAGACAGCAGCCACCATGATATACTAAAGTGACTCGTCCCTTTGGTTGTCTGACAATAAGGATTACCGTTTGAGGCGCATTGTAAATTATTTGGAAATACACAAAATGAAAAGTAACGGAATAAAACAAGAAATAAAAATGTACGGAGTTGGCATATGGGCGCCCAGCCCCCAGGTGTGCCGCTGTAGATAATCCCAGGAGAGAATGGCGCTCTCTTTACACTCATCTTTCCCCTCCCCTCGTCTGTCGTCTCTGTTCAGATATTACAGGCAGATGCGATTAAAGGGGGGAGAGAGAACCAGACCGGAGCCGCCATGCTGGGAAGGACAAACTTGAGAGCTGTCTGTGCCATCGCTTAACTTCTGTTATATTCGCCTTTTAACAAAGGTAAGGCTTTTTCCCACCTCCTTCTCGGCCAGTTATCGAGTATAGCCGCGCATTACACGCACTTTATGGGTAAAGCTAGTTTACTGGTTAGCAAACGAGTTAAGGGATACTGCTAAGATGAAGCCAAGCCGCACGTTTCGTCTTGTGATCAATCCGAGGACTTCAAAGCTGCGTCGTCGGGTTTTGCAGTAATAATAAAGTATTTAACTAGAGCCCGGTCGCTAGTAAATTTCAGTTTCATCCCATGGCTTGTAATTCTGCGCTCCGCGGAAAAGCGAGACGCATGAGCAGCATTTGGCTGCAGGCTGCGCGGCTTTTGCCAAGGAGGTTATAAAGTTAACACCTCCGGAAAAACACCGTATAACTGGGTGAATGAGGATGGTTACACTTCAGAAGTCGACAAACCATGCATTGAATAAATGAGACAGGTACGTGTTTGCATGTTTGTGTGGGCTATATATTTAAAAGCCTTTAAGCAGCTGATTGTTTTAATAAACTGTGTATTTAATGCGCTGCAGTCGACGTCCGATTGGTGACCGCGCGCTGATCATTACTGTCGGCGCCCCGTTATTTTTATGCGTTTTATCTATGTTTTTCAAACATTACGCGTTACGTGCTGTTATGTTGTATGCATTGTGTATGTTTTTTTCGCATTTGGTATTACAGAGATGATCTGAGGCAAAAACTTTATATTTTCGTTGTTAGTATAGTGGCATCTTTCTTCTGCATCGACCAACAAGATTTACTCAAAGTTTCTTATTTCACTACCTGGTAATGTAAGAGACATCTTTAGATACTTAATTAAAATGTTATAGCATTGGTAGTTTGATTTTTTTTCCCCTTTTGAAATTTAAAGCTAAACAGTACATTAACCTGTGTATTCAGGGAATGTGGCATTTATTCGAGTTTAAAAACTGAACAATGATTATTCAGATAAACCCCTGCTTAGAAACTGACTTCAGTTGCAGTTCCGTTATAGGTGTTTGTCCATTTGTCCTGTGCAAGTGCGTTAAGCCGGTTTGTGCCGTGAAATCGGCGGCGCTCCCCGAGGCTTTTCTAAAATAATTTATCCGCTTGTCACATTAGATAATCGTTGACCGTTGGGTCATGTTTCAGCCTTAGACAGCTGAATCATTTCGCCTGACCCTGAGGCACGTTGTCTCCTTTCTTTCCATTAGCTTTTTTGACTGTTGTCAAAATCCTGCTACCGCCATCCCAGTTATTGTGTACAGTGTCGGTTAGGGCTTTGACTCGCATGTCCCGTTGCTCTGGTAGACTGCAGATGGCTGCCAATAGTTTTGATGTTGCCTGTGTGTTTGAATGAAGTGTGTCATAATGGCTTTTACTGCATTTGATGCCCAGTGATGCTTCCGAGGGTCTCCTCCTGGAGTGAGGGTCTCCTCTGCTCCCGTTGTGCTCCTCCTGCCATTATCTCTGAAGCTTCAGCAGAAGGGCAAGCGCCTGTGACAAATGGGTGTCCTTGGCTAAGCGTGTGCTGGATTAGTGTGAAGCCAAAAATATGACCAGCTGTCCACAGAATAACATTCACAGATCCCTGCGGAGATCCACAGAGCTTACCTTTAACGTCGGACCATTAGTCTCTGGGGAGTGTTTGTCACTTAATTGGACAAAGTTTTAAAAGTCCGGAATAGTAAATATGATGCTGCAATGTCTGAATTCAGGAAGTGTTCATGACTCGAGTTTTTATGAGGAAACCTTTTGTAACTGATTCTAGTGGAGTTGCCAGTCATAAATCGGTGTACATTTTCCTAGAACATTCTGTCATTAACATTTTCCACCTTGGCCTTTTTTGATTTAAACTGCATTGACATTTTCAGGTGTAGGAGTTGTAAGCGTTCATATTTGTAATGCTTGAACTTTTATTGAATATATTGCTTCAGATACGTTGTAAATACAGTGGTATTTAAACTTATTAACATGGCTGATTCACAGTGATATTGTGTATTAGAGCTTTTGTATTAAGTGACCATGAATGGTTACTTGGGATGTATAAGCAACATATTAGCAAATTGCTAGAAGAAGGACATTTGAAGATATTACTACATTGCTTATACAGATTCGGTGGTTCAGGGGACTGTTGTGACACCTTTATCGACATACTGGATTCCACAGTTGACAAAATTGACAGTGGAGTTGTGCAAAACATACAAAGAGTTGGGTTACACTGGTTAACATTATAGCTCAAGTGTCTGGTTTATGCGTTGCTTGATAGTTTGTGGGATGTATTATCTATCAACCTTCCTATATATGGTGCCTGATGGATGATATATTGGTATGTGTACGTGCTTGGAGCACTTTTCGTGTAACAAAACGTGCCCTCGACCTCTTCACATCTTCCAGTTTCAGCTTTTGATTTTATCTGTTGTGAAATGTAAAGCAAGAAGAATGAAACCTCAATTTCCGTCAGTATGACAAAGAATAACCGCTTGTGACAAGCGTGTTGAAGCCTTTAATGGTTGAGTAGGAACACGTATTAGCTGCATGGAAATAGTTTTTTTTTTTTGGGGGGGTGGAGTGCCTATCAGTGTGGAAATACTGGGTCAACATTAGAGGCCAGTGTATCATCAGACTCTGTCTCTTGGAGTTCTGACTTGCCATATGAGTTGTCCTGCCTCAGGCCAAATCAGCCTCTGTGGGTATAGCAAACCAATGTACACTCACATAGCACATCTTTGCAATACTTTGTAAATCTGTAATTATTGTATATTCTGGATGTCTGTTCAGGCTTTGAGGAAAATGTGTGAATGATTTGTGTTTAGTCTTCATCCTTTTATGGTAGGTTTAATGTAATTATTCCTGATTTAGGTTCAAGCCAGATTAACAAAAGTTAAAACCGTTATTGAGGCGTGTTTTAATTAAGAACATGTGACCGGATAAAACTAAGTGAGGTCAATATCAGATTTTAAAAACTCACACACACACACACACACAAGAAACCAAGAAAAAGTCTAATTCACAAAACATTTGTCATTTCTTTTTTTACAGATTTCTGAGTACTGTTTTATGAAATATTTCTGCATGTTGGGTGCATGTTATGCCCTTTCAAAATCAGCTGTAGCACCTGAAATACACGTGGCCCACACGCATGTTCTTCTTTAGCATAGCTCTGTCGTATTCTGGAAGTCGGTTCTTTATAGCTTGGGGCCCGCTTGTGCATCATCCCCACCCCTGGTCTGAGTCGACAGACGGCACCCTTGATGCTGCTCCACATGTCCATTACTCACTGTGGTGACTGTGGTCCATGCTAGTTTTTTAGTGGTGCCTTGTGACCTAAGATCGTTAGAATTAGTAGTGTGTTGGGTTTTTTTTTTTCTTCCTTTTTTCCTCTAGGCACAAAGACGGGTTTCCTTGTGCCCGGCCACGCCCCCCCCCCTTCGTCTTTCCTCCGTGTGAGCGTCTGAAGGAGGGAGCCCTGCCTGTTGCTCTGCTGACTGGATTCCTCGTTGCCTGGGTGCAAGTACTGGGAGCTCAGAGTCAGTGCATGCAATTGTTCTCTGTCTTCTCCTCTTCCTCTGTCTTCTCCGTTTCAACACCAACTGGCTTTAATTTGCTGAGGCGAACGAGCTGGTAACGGGGGCCAGCTAGTGAGTGATGTCCGCTTGAACCTTTTTAATACTGCCGATACTGGCTTCCCCCAGTGCGGCCTCAGCCCCTCCAGTCGATGGCTTCAGTCGCCAGCAGACCTGCTTGTACATTGGTGTAGGGCTGCTGTGGCGCTTGGTGAGGCTGCTGTCTGCTTACCATTTGTTTCTACACTGTCTTTGTGCAATGTCCCCTTGGTTCTTTGCACAGCTAATTCATATTTAATGTGTTGCTTTTGTGGTCCCGTTTTGCTAAGAGCTGCGGGACTCGCATTTAAACATACACATGCTTCCAGTGTTTTGGCTCCGAGCCGTTCTGTCATTGTGAAGTTAATGTTCTCCTGCCATGGAGACGTGTACCCGAAATGGGTTTGGAATTCTGCCCACTGTCCATTTCTGGCACTTATTTACTTTTTGGTCAAGTAGATGTGAAGAAAGGAAAGAAACATAATTTCTAACTGGGACGGATCCCAGTGCCACGATTAGCGGCATCAGATAAGACTGGGTTTTCTGTGAGGCAGAGACGCATTTTTTGCCATGAGTTGTTTCATACATTGTTTCATACATTCTTGTTTTTTTAATGAGGGTTGGAATTTGTACTTTACTCAGTTTATTGTTGTACAAGTGCACAGTAGTCAAATTTGATTTTTCACCATACTCCCTTACCGTTTACTTCTTGACAGCCCTATAATTTGGTTTGAAATTTCGGTTATAGCTTTGCACAGGGTCACCAGAGGGTTGTGGTGAACCTGCAGCAGAAAGCACATGGTACCAGGCAGGGGGGCTTCCTGGATAGGATGCCCATTTTTTAATGTTTTTTTTTGCAAGCCATACTTGTGCACACACCCAAACTGTCTTTGGCCGGGTGAGGTCACTGGTTAAATAAGATTGTAACAGTTTGGTGTTGTCTAGTATTATGATCTATATAAATGTTTCAGTGTGTTTTGGATGGGTAGAATATTAACTAGAGGAGTTTCATTGTTATGGTACAATCTTCTGTTTTCCCTGTTTTGAATACAGCATATTTTTGCATGTTCAAGTGTGACGCTCCTGGTACATTGAATCATTTACGGAAGCAGTCACTAACGCTTCTAGCTTTAGAGAAGCGTTTCGTATCAGACGGAAGCAGAACATCCTGCCACCCTGTCACGTGTGTGTGTTTAGTGTGCATGTGGTATATCCTGTTTGCACATGGGGTTATAGACTGATAGTGTGGCGCACACGTGTAAAAGTGAGCCACATTCCCGTGCATTTAGGCCCCAAAAGAATCTCATCTATATCCCATGCATTCATGGATGTGAATCCACCGCAATGCTTTTGGTTGTGATATTGTTATCTGTCTCTACACGTCTGAATTAATAACTCCTTTTCCAGCATTCTGCTGCCTCATTGCTCTCTCGGTGCCCAGAAACAAGTCTTTTCATGCCCCCTCACTGCAGTAGTCTCACTGCAGTACTCTCACTGCAATACTCTCACTGCAGCATTAGATTCTTTGTCTACACAAGCTTTGTCATAAGCATTTCAACGTATGGCTTAATCTGTTCATCAGGCACATGACCGTCTTTGATGTTTGGATTTTTTACAGTGGAGGTGCAAAGTGTGCCGTTTGCACCTGCTTCTTCCACGATGTTCTGCTGTGGTTTTGGGAGCTTTTGCTCCCCTCGATGGGGTCAGAGGTTTCAGGGAGCCGTGCCTGACGTGACCCGGCTGCCTCGCCGTGTCCCTCAGTGCAAACCCCATCCCACCCCCTGCCAGATGTTTTTAGTTGCACCAGAGTCACCAGAAACCACAGTGAAATTGGCCACAGCATGAGGAACTCAAACGGTTTGTGTCTCCATCGCTCTGCTGTGTTTTCCAAAGCAGTTTTGATAAGATCCTTTGCAAACGATCCTGTTTAAAAAAAAAAAAAAAACCCTTTAAGAAATCTTTTGCTGTAGGGGTGTGTTAACACAGCGTTGCTCTCTTGTGTTCTGGCCTGAATCCTTTACTTTAATCTCGTTTTTATATCGCCGTAATTCCCCCGAATACTCAAAGGCAGTTTTAGTTCATCCCTCTTTGCTGCTCTTTCCTATAGCATCCGGTGCTTCTTTGCCACGGTTAAGGTCGCAAGCTGCTCACTTCTTGTTTGGTTTTTGTCTTGGTGAATCTGAGCCTCTTGTAGGTTCCATGACCTCCAGGTGTTTTTTTGCAGAATCGGCTCTGTGATGAAAATTGGGGGGTGGGGGGGGGCAAGTGGGTTTATTATATGCAACTTGTGGAGCTCCATTTCCGCACTGGATCTGAACTGCAGAGAGCATCAAAATGTTCCACATATTTCAGCCATTCAGTCATTAGGCTGGAACCCGGCACTGTCCCTCGCAGGGACCAAACTGCCACTGCATTGCTCTATGTGTTAAACATTCTTAAGCTGGAACACTTGGACGTGTTTTCAGAATTGTGCCCCGTTGCCAAGTGACAATCCAGTGCTTTGTCTCAGTGCTGTTTGTCTGAGGCAGTTTGGCACAGATGCCTGATGCCTTGTTGTGCTCCATCTGGCTTTTCGGCCAGGCCCAGCACGACCCCCCCCCCCCCTTACTGGTGAGGACTCCACCTCTGCCAGGACGACCGTCCTCCCCCCCCGTGGTTCCGGTTTGGCAGCGAGGCATCCAAATGCCTCAGATGTTAAGTCGATCTAGCTTAACAAATCCATATGTTGCTGGGCTGCCTGCCTGCTCCTTTCTTGCTTTGTCGACGGGTCGTTGAGTCGGTGATGTCACTGTACTGGGAAGCAGGTGAGTTCTGGAGTTGGTCAGCGTCAGTGATTTCTGGAGAAGATCCCACATGTGGGGACCTTTATCCTCTCCAGTTGCAGGAGTATGAAAGGTGACGAGTCCACTGAATCCACCTGGTCACCTGTGTGTCAATTGCTGCCTCCCCTGAAGTGCTCCGGAGGAAACCCTGTGGGGGGGCGTGGCCTGCGGGAGACGGTGTAGCTGACAAGGCATGTAATCGTTCATTGAGTAAACACAATAATGGGCTTGCCTGTGTCCTGCTGTCTTTACATGGCAGTCAGCGATGGATGCGATTTACGCCTGTCCGCTTTCCAAAGATCAGATGATTAAGGAGCTTCGGTTCGGATTATGCTGGGGCACAGACGTGAGACTGTTAACACGATGGGGCGGGGCTGTTTCGTGGCGTTTGGAGACGCCATACAATTATGAAGAGCCTTGTGTTCAGCTGCCAAAGCTCGATGAACATCACGCCATCCTCGTGTTGGATCGCGGTGGATGGGATGCGGCAAAAGGTGACCTCCTAGGAGAGATCTTCGTGTCCGTCTGTCTGTTTCCACACCCATATCACCATCTTCCTTTCATAAGATTAGCTCATTTAGGGTGGGTAAGAGGGGAATGGTCTGATATGGGAGCTGATGAAAGGACACCCTGTGTGGAAGTGTTCTGAGATGGGAAAGTGCGATTGCCCCCCCATCTCTCCCCCCCGATATTCCAAGTTACTGAATTGCTACAGTCTTCCCGCTCCCAAGGCCACTGGGTCACGGAGTTCTCAGTGCTTCCACTGTGACCCGGCTCCTTGGAAATGAGCCAGCGCTCTTGGGTATGTGTTGGGATTACATGGACGTGGTGGCCAGAGGGGGAATGAATTCATCTATTGCGCATGTAAGCATCTGACTGCACTCATGAAGAGCTGTATGTCTCACCCACCGAGAAGGACGCCCACATAGGCTGGCTTCGTGTCTTTAGCTTCCTGCTTGTGGTTTGCTCAGGTCTGATTTTTCATGGCTTAAAATAAAGTTGTGATGTGACAAGGGGAGATGTGGGCCTGCACCTTTCAATGAGGAAGTTTGTGTAGACACTGTGCGTTTGTTAACGCCTTGCTGTATTTTCG
>JAABNY020000039.1:31263887-31294200 GCA_015164015.2 Brevimyrus niger
TCCCCACAAAGATATGAATACATGGACTGTGTGTGTTTATTTTAATACCCAGTTGCAGACCTCCAATGAGCCAGTACCTGTGTAAAAATGACTTCTTTCTTTGTTGCTTTTTGTATTCCACCCACTTGTTTTGTTAAACCTGTCATAATTACAGTCTATTCTCAAAGTACAAAAAACCACAAGGAATTAAATTCGGTGCAGGTGATTTCATGAAATAAACAATTAAACATATCAAGCAGAAGTAAAGAACAAACAATCTTTATATATATATGGTGTTAAAGGTATGACCATCAATCTTAATATAACTGGTCTGAGTATTCGATATACCTGTGTTGTAGTGCCTTTGAATAGTGGGTTTAATTTTAATGGACCTACTGGAATATCCAGATATAGGTACAGATTTCAATAATCGCTTGATTAAATTTAAGTGACTAATAATGCACGTTTTATGTGGTTTGTTTTGTGTAGTTGTGAAATGGGATGGATAGAACAGATTGCATAAGAATAAGATGAATTTTTTTCCCAAGGATAAATCGGGGGTTTTGCACATTGCGTGCGATGCATACACACATACAGGTGGGAGAAGGTTTTGGGAAATTACTATTATTAAGTGATGCAATTTATTTTATTTTCTTGCCGCAGAGCCCAGCTTTGTGTTTTCTGACGTGGTGAGAGAGAACAAGGATAGCACCCCTGGTGATGATGACAAGATCTACTTCTTCTTCACGGAGGTGTCTGTGGAGTACGACTTCCTCGGCAAACTGCTTATCCCCAGGATCGCCCGTGTGTGCAAGGTCAGCTTTCCGCGGCGGGCCGAACCTGGGACTCGAATCCGGTCCGGTCCACCTGCCCTGTGCTGTGGTGTGACTTCTCATGTGTTGGTAACCCCAGGCAGCCTGTGGCATAGTCAGACCCGACACAACCCTTTTCAGGGTCCTAAGCAAAATCTGATTACCCTAGTTGTCATTTTCCTTCCCATTCTGGTCAGGTTGGTGGCCCCCCCTGGTGGCCACAGGGCCCTAAGCAGCCACTTGGTTGACTTATGCCTTGGGCTGGCCATAGGCATAGTATATTTTCACATATGGTAGTTGATTTTCTTTAATACTTGGTGTTCTTTGACACAGGTGAGTGTAAAACTTAATAAACTGCTTACCTTGTAACTGGGAGGATGGGTAGCATCTCGCTTTGAGTATTTACCAGTAACCTCATCACCATAACTCTGTGTTGTCACCTGGTGATGGAGGCCGTGACACCTGTACTCCCCATCTAGGGTGACCTCGGTGGACAGAGGACCCTGCAGAAGAAGTGGACCTCCTTTCTTAAAGCCAAACTCTTGTGCCCGGTACCCGAGACCGGTTTCATCTTCAACACTGTCCGTGACGTGTTTATACTCAAGAGAGATGACTGGAGGGAATCGGTCATCTATGGAGTCTTCACCTCACAGTGGTGAGTCATCGTTGCCCTTGGCGGGTGGTTATCGGAGGTCCTGTTGGAGCTTAGGGTTGACGGGGGGGGGGGGGGTCTTCCTGTCCTAGGGCCAACGTGGGGTCCTCGGCCGTGTGCGCCTATAGCATGTCAGCGGTGCAAGAAGTGTTTTCCAAGGGCAAGTACATGCAGAAGTCCACTGTAGAGCAGTCCCACACCAAGTGGGTGAGATACAACAGCATCCTACCGACTCCTCGTCCCGGAGAGGTGAGACACTATCGACAGTATGGAGAGTCTGGAATATACACTGTGGGTGGGCAGGGACCCGAGTACAGGAAGTTCTATGTCCTTAAAGGAAACCAATGGCTTTCTTCACAGTGCGTGAGCGTGAGCAACCGCCAGCAGGGCATAAACAGCTCCTTAGATTTGCCAGATAAGACGCTGCAGTTTGTCAGAGATCACCCCCTGCTGGAGGACCCTGTTCTACCCATTGGCAATAGCCCCAAGCTTATTGCCAAGGACGTCCACTATGTGCAGATTGCTGTTGAGCGAGTTCAGGCCCTGGATGGCCAGCAGTATGATGTCATGTTCATAGGGACTGGTAAGTGAGTTTGTGAATGGTAAAGGGAATGAGGAAATGTTTCAGTTCACTAAAAGGCTTTTTACAAAGTTTTTGTTCTGTTTTTTTATTGACTGTTTCTCTGTTAGACAAAGGAATCTTGCGCAAATCTGTTGTTTTTGAGGATGAGGTCCATGTCATTGAAGAAATGCCACTCCTGTCTAAGTCTGAAACCATAAAGACTTTGGTCCTACCCTCAAATGGGGTAAGTAAAGTATTGAAGCTCAGATTTAAAATGAGTTTCTGGCTTGGTTGAGGAACATCGTGTTTTTTAGGGGGGGGCATCTTAATTTGGAGTTGCAAGTAAATTTAACCATGAGTAATGAAATGAATTCTCACTCTGTTTATGAAGGAGACTTTCCCTTTAGACGGTTGTGCATCAGCCAGTGACAAAGTAATCTGTATCCGCCATAGTCCCCATGACATTGCATAGACATTTTGTTACTTCTGTGTTCAACCACTGTTCTTTCAACACAGAGGTCTGCGTTCCGCTTTCCTCTCAGTATGTGCTTTGGGCAGCGCTGTATCCCGCCCATCCAAAGCATCCCTGAGCATGGAGATGTGCTTCCCCTTTCTCTCAGGCCCAGTTCCTGTATGTGGGATCCGACAGCGGCGTGGCACAGGCTCCCACAGCCCTCTGTGAGAAGTACTCTACGTGTGAGGACTGCGTACTGGCTAGGGACCCCTACTGCGCCTGGGACACAGGAAAAGGCAGCTGTGTCAGCTTGCTCCAGGAGCCAAACCTCCCCCGGCAGTAAGTCCCGTCAACAGCTGGCTTGACGATCTCCCCCTTGCAAGATAATGCTGTTTCCATTTTGCGTTTCAAACCCAATGTGTATAACATGTTTAATGCACTTCCTTCTGTCCATCTTTGTTCTGCAGGCATTTTATACAGAGCCTGAAAGGTGATGCAGATCAATGTCCGAAAGGTACTACTGAACAAACGTTATTAAAAATAAAGGAGATTTGATGCAAGTCAACTAGACTGATGGATGTTACTCTTCTATGCTTTAGGAACCAAGCTGAGCTGTGAAGCTTACAAGCTGGTGCGGGTGCAGCCAGGGGGCACCTTCAATCTGCCGTGCCAGTTGGGGTCCAACATGGCAAAAGCCACGTGGAAGTTTAATGGGGAGACGCTTAACTCATCGCAGCTTCACCAGTATGGTGCGGCCGGCCTGGTCATTTTCTCCATGGGTCCTGACCATCAGGGCTGTTATGAGTGCTGGGCCCTGGAGGAGATGGGCAACAGGAGCTTCAGCTGGCTGCTCCATGGCTTCCAGCTAGGCTTGGACCTGCAGCCGCAGTCGACTCTGGCGGGTCTGGATCGAGGCCGCGGACGTGCCATGGTTCCAAAGGAGAGCTCAGGTAGCCAGCTGCTTGGATCTAACGACTCTGTTTTGAACTTGACTCTACCAATCCACCTGACAGCGGCGCCCCCAGTGGCAAATACCCCTCACGTTGAACCCCGCGAGGCATCAGCCAGGTATTTGCAGTCTACTGTGCTGCTTTTCTTCACCCTGCTCTTCTGCTTCCTCTTCCTGGCTACGGTGTGTTACAACTGTTATATGAAATACCTGCCTGGCCCCTGCCTCAGCATGCGGGCCACCCTGCTGGGGAGGAAGAAGTCTCCCCCACAAGATTACCAGCCCTGTGAGACCGGTCTTGTAGGTTCTGTAGCCCAACAGAAGAGAGCCAATGGCGTGTCCAAGGATGTCCAGGACACGGGGTGTGAGAAGGGGGCAAGCGGGCCGCCCCCCTCCCACACGGCACACACAAGCACCCCGACAGAGAAGCCATCCGATGCCGACTGCGAAAGGCAGTCCATTGAGTATGCCGATGCAGACCCCCCACCCTGAGGCTGCCTGGTCCTGGTCCCACCCCCACCCACACCCCAGTCATGTCCTGTGAATAATGCACCAGTCTGAGTCACTGGGTAATGCTGGGGTTGTGCAAAACTGTGCAGTCCATTTCTCAACATACCTTCTGTTTTTTTTTCCAAATTGGAAACACAGTTTATCAAATTGGTAAGTTAGCATGATGTTTTCCAAGTTTGGAGTACGTTACTCTCTTCACCCCTTTCTTTGGGTTTTTTTTTTTTTTGAGGATGCTAAGCATGAGTCTTCCTAGGCCTGCTGAAAGCCATGCTGCCTTTGTTAATCTCAGGGAAGGGGGCCTGGAACTTGTGCTTTGGCCCAGCCCAAAAATGACAGGGGCTATTTGTTAGACTAAATGGCAATGCTGGGGGCACTTTGGGGGGAGCAGGATGGACCTGGCTCAGCTGGAAGGAGAATGCGTCTTGGAGGTTCGACTTTCTGAATGAACACGTCCTTCCTGTGCAAAGGCTTGTCAGGCTATTAAAGCCCAAACCGTGCTGGTCCTTTGAGGAGCAGACATGGAAAGAAGGCGCGACCTTGTGGAGCAGCAGATTCAAAGCGGTACATTGGAAGCATGTGGTTTGGTATTAAGATACTTTCCATGGAATTAAACTGGAGCCCTGCTGTATCCTTGCCATTGCTCCCCTTTAGGGAATGTAGGTGTGACTGCATTTCAAGGCTGGTTTTCTGCTTTCCTAAAGTTTGTGGAGTTTGGCAACTTAAGTCTTTGATATTGCCTTAACTTTTAAAACTGAACCCTTGCACTACTGAAGACCATTGTCTAGTGATTTAGTAGTCACCACCTGCATAGTTTTTTTCTGAAATCGTGGGACTGTGAGTCATCTTTTGTACAGTTATAATACATTCTCTATTGCAAAATTTCTCAATTTCAGAAATTAAAGAAACATTTCACACAAATGCCTTATTGTCTTCTTTCAAAGGAAATGGAAATCAAATTATTCTGAAGGTACTTTACTGCCAAGCTCATAGAAATATTTAACATCAAATTTTGTACTAGATGTTTAATTTGATGACTTAATTTCTCCTAAATGCATCTCTGCCACAGGCTACTGTGAAACAAAGGGTTACAATGGAGAAGGGGGAAAATTAACACAATGAATAACTTGACATGATTTCTACTACAACTTAATGTTCTGCTAGGTTAAAACATACTTCTGTGTCCCTGTTCAATATCACTAAGTTCATTTGCAGTGTATTCAACAATCAAACCTTTTAAACAATGTATTTCTCCCAGTCCTAAGCAAGGTAAATTTGTAATCAATAAGTCATAGTGTAGTGACAATGTAGTAGTATTGGGGGCTGGACTTGAATATATAATTTAATTACATTTACAGCTAAAGCGTTCACAAAGCAATCCCATGGCATTTAGGGATAGGGGTCACACTGTGAATCACCTGAAATTCAAGTATGCAAACATTTAATTTTATGTGAATAGAGACAGGAGGAATGACTCAAACTTGGAAGAATAAGATGCAATTAAAATGAGCATCTATGTGCCTTATACCACAGAAACTAAAATGAAATGCATATTACTGCTAAACCATCAGTCAGTAATATAAAACCTTTGAACTGACAAAGACTTGCATTTGAAATTCACTTAGTTCAGAAACCTTATGTTTGGGCCAGAGTGTGAGATCGCTTTGAGTGAAGCTTCTACGGGCTGAGCAGTGGTCGAAGTTTTACACACATCTGAAGGTCCTGAACTAGGTTCAGATCTGCAAATCTGGCACATTCTTCTGTTTTGAATGTGTCAAAATTTTCCCCTCACACTTGTTTATCATACTGCTACTTCCAAACACAATGGCATCTGAATTTTACCTTTAATTTAATCAAATGAATTTGCATACAATTTAACTCCCCCATAACTCAAACTTTAATACAATGTATTAAGCTTCCTAAAATTATATCTTCAAATTGTCATGTTCAAGTGTTAACCCCATCTCCATTTTAATTCAGTAATTTGTGCAATAATGCAAAAATATAGAAAAGAAAATTCATTCAAGTTCACATCTGGCAAATTGTTTGGTCTTGGACTAATAGTCCAATTTGTCCTTAATTACCATGGCAATTTCTGCTTGACATCATGAAGGACACAGTCCAGGTAGTTTAGAAAGTTCACAAAAGGTAGAAGACTTGGAGTAAGAGGTTACAAGAACAAAGAGGAGCAGGAAGAAGCCAAGATTAGTGTGAAGGGCAGGACTCCACCCTGCAAGTAGCACCATCAGCTCCCTTCATCTTCACACTCTAGTGTTGGTTCATGACCCATGGTGCTTGTGGGCAGCTGCTTCTCGAAGTTCAAAAACTTATGATTATGCTCCTTCTCCAACATCTTCTTCCAGATCTTTACTGCAAAGGCATTTATACATCAGGTTACATGTAGGCCATTGGACAGAGACTAGAAAGGCTTATTTACACCTTGGCATAACCCGACGTGCACCTCCCCGTGTAACTATGCGTCACGGTGACGTAGACCGTCAGTATGACTGCTTGCACAGGCGTAGGCCACAGCTTAAGCCCGTCGCTGAAGTGCAAACCAGCCTTCAGCTGTCTAATTTTTCTGCAGTGCAAAGTACTGAGACCAAGTGGCTCAAGCTTTTAAAAACAGATTGAGAAAAGTCTTTTCTTATACTGGAGGGGGAGGAAAAAAAAAGCACACTCACTGTATTCTGGTTCTTCAGTTTCAGTCTGCTCTGAAGCGGAGTCAGCATTTAACTGGTTTTCCGAAACCTCCTGTGGTGCTGCGGATGTTTTTTCGAAGTTTGTGATCATCACCTCGTAGGCCGTCCTGGCTTCCGACGACAGCTCTATCATTTTGTGGTAAAGATCCTGAGAAAAAAAAAGAAAAGAAAAGTTAAAGGTCTAACGAGTTGTTGTCGACTTTAGTTACTTGTAACATACTGCCACGAGAACATTCTAATACAAGGGAACCGTATGAAGAAAAATACGATATGAACGGCATTTAACGAGCCTGAACTAAAACTTGGAAACCATGAAAAGCAGCTCTGAACAATAAAATACAAAGACTAAAAGTAAATAAATAAAATTTAGGAAGATGCCAACACACCTGTGCGCCATCATAGTTGAAGATGCCCACCAGACTCACCGGCACGGCCTTGTTGACACAGCGGCCAAGAGCCTTACGCGACAGTGCGAAGACGAAAGGGACCGACTGCTCGCGACACGTGTCAATGATGATGTGGAGGGTTTCATCTAGCCCGCCTGCAGACATCAGGAGAACGGCGTCAACAGTGAATAGGTCTACTAATGCAATCAGGCAGACAAACGGCATCCCTTTGAATCTGAGTGATGGGTCTTTGCTGATTTTCTTCCAGACTATTCCAGTGCAGAAAGCTGGGGCCTCATTTATTGACATAGCATATCACATGCAAAAAAAAAATTTGTGAAATGTGCCTATGAAATTTTACACATAATTCCAGTTTTAATAACTTGAAGGGAACAAAAATGTGAATGTTTACGGAAACTCAAAGGTGGATTAAGCAACAAAGCAAGGAACAGCAGAGAAACCAGCAAAATTCCCTATTAGAGATCTCACACGCGATGTTTTAAGGTGAACATGTTTGTGTCCGATAACTGCCATCACATTGGCCCATTTTCTTTCCATCTTCAGACCCAACCACTTTTGTGTGGCATTTTGTAGAGCTGACAGAATTCATTATGTTTAACAAATGCAAGTATGCAGGTGAATTGCACTTTGGCATCTAATTCAAAAGTGCACTTTTACCATAAAAGTGCTAGAAACAGCTGTGGAATATATACATATATGCCTATGATAATTTGAAAATACGTCTATACATTTTGTTGTTTGTGCAGTGTTTGCCCAATCATTATATTAGGGGAGCGTACCGCCCAACGGCACCCCCTGTCCCCCTTAGGTCAAGCTAATTTTATTTTCTATATATTGCTAGATCACAACAGAAATCATTTAAGGTTACCTTCCCTATAGAACAGGTCTATACACTGTTTTTTTTTTTTTTAAAACAAACTAAACAGTCTTATATTATTCATCTTATTTACATAACAGCTAGTCAGTTTCGTCTATGTGGTCACGCGTTCACAATTCTCCTCTGCTCGCTGTATCACGCATGGCAGAATTCTGCCCCGATGCATGTGCACACACGCACTCCCACCAGCGGACAGAATGCGCGCCTTGGAGAATATGTGCTGTCAACCACCTGAAAAGCAGACAAAAATATCTGCGTTTTTTAAACTGAGAAACTTCAACCACGAACAGGGTAATAAATACATTTCACAATGGGATTTTCTGCTTTAAACTCACTATTTTAAGCTATCAGCTATCACTTTTAAAGCCTAACAGTTAATGTATTTGCAGGTCAAGACAAACATCCGCAAATCGGACGTCACACTCGCTATAACTGCAGTGTATTATGGGTCGAATCGCCACATGAACACCATAAATCCATCCTGTTGGTGTCCATCTAACCCCCACAAAGCTGTAAATCTAGGGGAAACACTGTCGTGATAACATTTTAATTGTGCCTCTAACACTGCTTAAAATTACCCTTATTTACAGTCACTATAGACAGACTTCGCAACCAGAAAAGCTTGATTTGCATATTATATGCGTGTGCAGTTCATTTGCATTGACTATTTACGGTTATTTATAAGTGGCGACTCAGGCTTGCGCATATACAGAGCATCCAGAATGATCAAATGGACACTGAGGCATGTGTCTGCCTCTGTCAGGTTTGATAGATCTGAATGTTTTTGTGCACTGCTTTTTCGATGCTTACATATTTTTCCCAGAATAACATTTACTAAAAGTTTGATAAATGAGCACCCCCCCCCCTCCCGGTGTCTCTGTGGAGCTACAGATTAACAGTAAACCTTAGATAAAGGCAATAGCTATAACTTCTCCATCTTCACACGTTTGTCATTAACAAGCTCAGGAATAATGCTTGTCCGTGCAGGTACCTTTCGATTGGATGCGTTCACAGTTCGGGGATATGATGACACATTTAACCTTCCTGAGCTTGAGATGCTTCAACACCTCCCTCAAGCCCATGACCAGTCGCCGCTTCATGCGGGCCTTCATGGGGTCCTTCTGGTAGAGGCGGTCCTGAAAGCGCACCAGCTCCTTCAACAGGCCCGTCACGCTCTCGTCCACATCCTTGTTGAGCATTTGGTTGCAGTAGCTGGGGGTGGGGGGGGCACGGTAAACACACACGCGGCGTCATCAGCTTTGGAACGTGCTCGTCACTGAAGCCCCTCACTTCCAATGATCCGCCTCCCGAACAGCCAAGTTCTCTTGGTAAAGCCAGCGATGATTAATATGCACATAAAACCACAATGGCTACGAAGTTCCTTCAGAGCCTGCAAAGCGAGCCAACGCGCACGTGACATCAGCAGTCCTTACTCTCGGAACTTTCGGCTGTGAATTTTGGGGTGTTGGATGGCGTCCGCCTCCATGGGGCTGCTCTCCTTCCATGGCTGCTGCTCGACCTCCACCTGCTCAGGCTCGGAGTCTGCAGGCTGCTCCGCATCCGGAGGTCCGGGCTCCTCCGGACTATCTGTCCAAGCATAATCCACCCCCCCGTCACAAACCACTCTTGTGGACCACAAGCCTATGAAAAGGGCATGTTGATTCTACCGCTCTCACCACACACGCACCACACACGCACCACACACGGTTCCACACACGGTTCCACACACGGTTCCACACACGGTTCCACACATTGTTCCACACATTGTTCCACACATTGTTCCACACATTGTTCCACACATTGTTCCACAAACGTGCTGTGGAACCATGCCTCGTCGGTATCGTAGCTCAAGTCCATTTCCATCCCAGGTAAAGCTCTCTCTAACGCCCTGGTACCTTCACATGGCTCCTCGTCACCCGAGGGGCCGTGCTCGTCTGGCTCCGACGCCACACCGGCGAGTTCCGCCTCTTCAGCGGAGAGCTTGGGGTCGGAGCCCGGGGCGCCCAAGCCGCGCTCCTCCAGCAGCCGCTTCTGCTTCCTCTCCTCACGTTCTTTCAATATGATCTGTAATGTGAAGTGAAGGTTCTCTGCTTTGTGTCTGGAGCAGGTGAAACACAGACTGTACCACGGGGGGGTGGGTGGGCTTGCGGACCCGTTTCAGAGGTGTGGGCTTCTTGGCCTTGGGCACTTCTCTCTGCTTGCCCTTCTTCACCAGGGGGCTGGTGGAGTCCAATGGGTTGTGGGCAATTTTCTCAGGCTGCCATGGGTGCTTCTTCTGAGCAGAATCCTTCTGGGCTACTGGGGGGCCACCCCCCACTATGTGACAGAAACAGGAGGGGGGGAGACTTGTTTAAAAACAAAGAACTACACTTGAAAAAATATATATGGACTCAAGTACGAATGCCTGCATCCAGAGGACTTATTTCATTTGATGTGCAACTAATGTCAAAGATGCAGCAACACCATATCCATCTCTACACGAGTGCAAACAACTGTATGGGTGTAAGATGCAAAAAAACAAAGCACACACCTGAGAGGATGATTGATTTAGATTCCTGCTTGGACTTCTGGGAAATCTGCTTCTGCTCCAGAACGGCCAGCATGTTCCCCAGGTCCAGCTGCACAGGAACCTTGCTTTTCTTGCCACTGGTCTTCTCAGGCTTCTGAGAGTTAAAGGTCTTCCCCAGTTAACCTCCATTATCAGATGTTACATTCCCATTTTCACCCACATTGTACTATTAAGGCCCAGCAAATGCATCCAGGAAGCTGGGTTATGTCAACCTTAATTGGGTTACCTTAACGTTAGAGGGCAGCAGAGAAAGGGTTCTGCTGCCCTCTGCAGGATAAACAATGCACTACTCCCTCCCCCGAAGACTAACTTGCTCAGTAATACGCAACTCTGGGCAAGAGTGCAGTAGGGGTATGGATTCCCAGGCAGATTCCAGGGCTTTACAGGGGCTTTAAACACATAAAATCATACATAAAATTGGAGTGACCCGTCCGTGTGCTTCTCACACACCACTTGGCCAGTTTTATCTCTGGCACCCTGGAGGGGTGTAAGCAGTCCCCACCCACCTGGCTCTTTTTGCTGTCAGTGGGGGGTGAGGCTGGCAATGCCAGTTTGCCGACCGGGGCTCCGCTTTTTCCACGCTTATCTTGATGGGGGGGCCCATCCATATGGGGTGTGACATCCCTGCTGTCCCGGGTCGATCCACACTGGGACAAGGCACATATCCATGACCCGGTTTTTAAATGACATATACCGCAAAAAAAATGACAATTCAAACTTATGTATTTTTCAATGATGCCAAAGTAAACAGGTAAGACATGAAATCTAACCATCAAAATAATTGCCCGAGTGACAAGTATGGTGGTACTATAAACCTAACACAGCAGATAAGCCTCCATTTTATGACCGCATAAGCAATTAAATGGAATTTGCCTCTTCTCACTCTGAGGATTGACGATAAAGAGAACATTACATGCACCTACCTCTCTGGGCTTCTTGGATGGATTCTGAGCAAGGAGGGAAGGGGCGGGGCTTTGCCCTTTGGTGCAACCAACCGTGTCATGAGTCAGATTAGGGAATTCCTCTTCATCCTATCACAGAAAGTTGTTTTTTTTTTTATATAAAAAGACACCTGAAGGAAATCTATCCATCCAGACATTTACATTGTCAAAATAGTATAGAAAGAGGCAAGTTTCCAGACCAGGGTTCCCCGTTTCCGGTCATGGACACATTAATATTTAGCAGATGCTTTTATCCAAAGTGACACAGAAGTATGGGAATCTTGGGGTTAGAGAACCTACAGGCTCCATGGAGCACCTGGGGATAATAGTGCTGCACTGATTTGATTACTCTGCTGACCAAAAGATTGACAGGCTGAAGAGAGAGAGGCGCAGATCCTTGAAGCACCAGGTCGTACCTCATCGGCTCAAACACTGTAAAATCTCAGTGCGTTTAATCTGCGGTGAGCCCTTCCAAATTATAACTGCTAACACTACTAATGACCAAATTAAGAGCACGGACGTAAGTGCCGCATAAAGTACGCAGACATAAGCCCACTGGGCAGACTGCCAGTCTGGCCAGAGTGAAGCCACAACTAATGCTGTGTTCCATTTACCTCGGAGGTCGGAAGTAGGAACTGGGAATGACTTCACGCCCAAGTTAACCAGATTTCAGTACAGAAGGTCGGAAAGCCATTTAGCAATACTAGAGAGACCCATTTCAAAAAGCAGGATTTCTTACTTAGCCGGATAACTTGTCAGATTCAATTTATTCCAGTTTACACCACCTTTATCTTCCGTTTGCTCCATTTTCAGTCCTACAGCTTATTAAACACTGGGATCGGATGGATACTCTGTATTGGCCAATGGCCAAAGCCCAGATATCAGTACCAGGATGAAAAAGTGGGACCATTGAATCCCTACTTATAATACCCCCCCCCCCCCCCCCCCATTTAATTACTTTGGCCTCAACATACATCTGTGCAACTGGATTCTTGACTTTACCAGTACGGTACATGGGTAAGCACTACTCCACAATAACACTACACGCTGGAGCAGCACCACTGCAAACCCATCAGTGATTCCAACATCATAATCAAGTTGCAGATGACACCAATGTGATAGGCATAGGCAATGTAAGAGAATTTCCTCACGGGGATTATTAAAGTGATTCTGATAATCCATAACGACGAGTCCGCCTGCAAAGAAAAGACTGAGAAACTAGGGAGCTGGAATCAGGACAATAACCTCAAGATAACAAAAGAATCGAGTTTAGATTTCAGGAGACTGAAACACAATGGTCACCATCAATAATGGAGAGGGTGGGGGCAGTTCAGGAGTCAATATCAGACCTGTGATGGTCCATCAACATGACAGTGATAACCAGAAAGGTCTCCAGAGGCTTCACCTCCTGATGAGTCTGATGAAAGCACAACTCCCACAATAGCAGCTGGTCAATTTCTACAGGTGCGCCATGGAGTCCATCACCACGTAGTACTTTGCAGCATGGCGTCCTGTCTGTACCATTGAGAACCAGAAGGTTCTCCAGCGCATCATGAAAACGGGCCAAAATATCACAGGCAAATATCAACTTCCGTCCCTGGAGGAAATCTATAAACCGGCTGCTGCTGTAAAGCCATGAACATCCACCTCAAGAGACCTGACCCATTTTGGCCACAGCACGTTCACTCCTCTGCCATCCGGAGAGAGCTACAGAGCCCATAGGACAGCCTGCCCCAGAGCAGTGTCATTCATGAACACAAAGAGCTCACTCTCCAGGGAAAATAAGCAGAATTTGAGATTTAGACAATTGTAGACATTTTAAACAAGCGAGTTATATCACCAAGGCCTCACTCCAAGTCGATTATTAATAGCAGGAGGCACAAAGTGCAACACAGTCGTGTATGAAACAAGAACGAGGCAGAAGCACAGCTTATGCTAATCATTGTTAAAGCATAAACCCCCCATATCATCACTGCACATGAGATTAACCAGAAAAAGGAGGAGTTTGAAAGTGTAGCTTCTTCACCACACTACCTGCTTAACAGACAAAGTGAGACACACAGCAATCAAAGTAAATCTCAGTTCACCTCTTTAATTGTGATGAAAACATGGTAACCCCATGGCTGTATTTCCATTGATCATTCACAGAGTATAACTAGTCATTTGGGTAAAGGAAAGGAAAAGCTACACAAAATCATAATCCTTCATTCTGTGGCAAAACCCCATATTATAAGGTTACTGCACAGAGAGCAGCGGATCACCAGGTATACGTTTCACTCATCATACCATTTCAAAAGCGCTGTTAAAACAATGCCGTCATATTTAGATCAATAAATCACAGCCTAAGCATTGCAAGTCACTGCAAACTACGCGTTCTTTAAAATAACGTGCAACCTAACTATACACAACGATACAGACGATTAGACACATGCTTGGCTCAACATGCGAAGTTTCTCTATTTTGTCAAAAACGACTTCATTAGACTGAAGGTGGAATTCCGTGCTAAAATCAAGGCCACATCAGCCACGGCCAAAAGATGAAAAATCAAGATTAAACGCACATATTTCTGCCTGTTGCACCCTTGCCTACCCTCTTATCAAGCACCCTATCCAAGGTTTGTGGCAACGGGCACAGACAGAAAGTGAACTATCATGACTTTCAAAGCACTCAGTCTAAACATAAACCGAACGCTGCAGAGCCCCAGCGAGTTATCGTTTTAAAACTGCTCATGTCACCTCGAACTTTGGAGGTTCTTGCTCCACACCCAGGACCTCAGACTTCACTTCTTCACTCTCGTCCACTTGTTTAGACTTCTTCTTCTTCTTGTTCCGTTTCTTCTTGTCTGAGGTTTTCCCTGGTCCCTCATTTTTCACCTCCTCCTGCCACCACGGATCAAAACAGAACGTCTACCCACTGACCTTCCATTTACTCCCACACTTCATAGGAATTAACAGGAGGAAATACACACACACAAAAAAAACTAGTAATTAATATAATTTATCATGATTATTATCAGTAGTAGTATAATAATCACCAAAACACATCCAATAACATTAAGGGTTGTATATATGCACTAAAACACTCAAATGTCATACCTTTGAAGCTGATGGTAGCTTCGAGATGGTTCCTGCAGGTTTGGGACTGGTCTGTTTTGGGGGCTGGCAGGCTATGGTGGCCCAGGATGCAGCGCATGATGTGGGGGTAGACACCACTGGCCCGGGGGTGTGACCTGGGCAAGCCAGCCAAACACACACTCACTCACTCACCTCTAGTATCAAGTTTGCATCACACCAAGACCCAGATTTCCGGTCTGCTTTGTTAACCCATCACAATAAACCGCCACCAGATCCTTTTTATCCAAATACCTCGGGTGGACTTCAACACTGCTTCCTGGCCCCTAGGTGTCGGAGCTCTCTGAAGGGAGTCAGCAGTGTGCCCTGTGCCTGATGAAGTGGTCTTTTTAAGGCAGTGGGGATGAGAGTGGAGGTTAGTACTCTCACACAAGTACTGCCTCAATACTAATGCTTGAAGACGCATTCAAATGCTAATCATCAAAATGGATGCAGGAAAAAGAGATAGGATGTCGGCAGCACGCCCCACATTCAAATGACTGAACTGACCGTGCCAGGAGCTTGTGGAGTAGAAGGGGGGGCTACGGGGGAGGTTGAGAACCCCCCTCGGCCAGGGGCAGGTAAACCCAACTCGGGGAAATCTGACAGTTTAACTTCAAAAGAGTCCGAGTCCCTCTGCTGGACCTTGATGTTTTCTGCAGAAAAAAGGGGGGTCTAATACAGCAGACACCAAAACCTCTCTTCAGCCTGATCCTCATCATCAGTGAAAGCACAGAGCTGACAGAATGAAAATTACCTGCTTTTGGCAGAGTTGCTTCCTTCACATACAGTGATCTTCTAGTCTGCTGGGAGAGGAGTTCAGTGCTCAGCTGGGATGCCTGAAATGGACTCTTAATAATGATAGTCTGAAGCAGCCTTTCCAAATGATTTCAAATACACCAAACCCAAAAGCTCTTTCAGCCCAAACATTAATGGGACTTTTCCACTGGCATACAGGAACCAGACTGTACTTGACCCATACTGTGAAGAGACACTAGTTAGGACGGTTCCAGCATGCTTCAATTTTCCACTGCAGAAGGGTCTGTTCGATAAGTGCGGTAAAGGGTTTGGAGAGCAAAGGTTATGTAAAACTGAAGACACACTTATTTACAGTTCACACTGTGTAGATCAGGGGTCACCGACCGCTTTGAAACAGAGCTACGTCACGGGTACTGATCCAGTCTGAAACGCTTAACCCTAACCCTAAAATGCGCTTTTTTTTTAAGATATTGTCATTTTCAAATCAATATAAATGCAAATGTGATTAAAGAAACATTGCAGCAGGATGAAATTAAACTTTTGAAGCTGCTCACTGGCGAGTTGTGCTATTTTTAGAACAGGGCCGCGGGCGACTCTTGTGGTCCCTGGGGGCATCCTGGTGCCCGTGGGCACCATGTTGGTGACCCCTGGTGTACATCATGCTGACAATTTTGAAGGAGACAAATTCTTTGTATCTGGAAACATATTTGGCCAATAAGGTAGATTATGATACAAGTCCATGATTCTGATTCAATGGTTAACATTAGCGATATTAGCATTAGCAATGTCTAAATGTAATTAGTACTGGTATTAAAGAAATGTAGAAATGCAGTACTAAACAGCGTTCAAAAAAATCCTTTTCCAATACTAGTATCCCATGCAACTCTAGTCTGCTCTACTAAACATATTTGTTAAATGTGGGACTTTTCTTATATGTGCAGCATGAATAAAGGTATAAAAATAAAGAAATCACTGCATTGGTTACATGATAAATCTACACGCGTCATTGTGTCCAAAATGACACCAAAGCAGCTACAAAACTCAGACATTAATCATGAATTCCATTCTGCTGTGCGAGAGCGTGCTCTTCCTAATGTTTACGTGAACACAAAGAAGTCTCATTGCGATGACGAAAGCGTGCTGAGGCCCGCATCGTTAAGTGCAACGTGAGCGAGGAACGACGAGCGCACGGACGAGCGAGGGAGTGGGAAGGAGGAGGGTAATCATGTTCAGGGACTGAGCTTTACAACACCCTTCATTTATAAAACTAGAAAAACCAGACAGAAACAGACAAAGAACATCAAGACTCCCAAATACAATATTCACTATGGACTAGTGAAGCGCATAGACTTTGAGGAGCAGGTGCTCAAACACCATAGACGATGAGCGCTTTTTCATGAGAGATTTTGCGTGATACTTGGCGGCACTTTCATTACATCAGATGAAAGGGGCAGGTGCCCCCCTCTTTTAAGAACCGCCGTCATTCCACTGTCCTGTAGCTTAGGAAAGCTTCGCTATTGCGCAAGAGTGAGGACAAAGCACAAATGGAGGACCGGAGATATACCTGTCTGGGTTGCTCAGAGTGTGAGCAATCCAGGGTCGGGTGCTTACTCCGAGGAGCATTTCTGGCCCGCCGAGAGCTGCTGTAGCCATGTCGGTTCACTTGACCTGTCTGGCTGTCCTTGGTGAGGCCCTTCTCTCTGGTGAAATGGGAGGAGATGCTCCACTGATCACTCCGGGGCCTTCTGTCTCTGAGCACATCTCTGTAACAACGGTATACATGCACTGGTAAACTCACAATCACTTTTTGGGGGAGCACAGTTCATTCCTTGAACACCTGAGAGTAGAGCAGACATGTGACCCAGAAAGGCCAATTCAGCTGCCACCCACCCTCTCTGGCCAGGTTCTTGGAAACATTGAGGTGTCCCTGTTAAGGTGCCATCAGAAGCTGATGCAGTCCCTAGGGGCTTCTGGTCTTTCAGATGGTTAGGCACAAAAGGCTGAACTTCTGGAGACAATTTGCTTTCCTGGTGACCAATAGAAACAAAAAATATTAGACTACTCAGGTTAAAAGAGAAGAGAAAACATTACATTAATATTAGAATGGACTCGACAAAAACTTCAGTTAATTTATGCAACTCTGCCAAATTTGGGTGTTTAACAATAATGGTTTATTTAAAGAGACGTACTCCATGCCGAGTAAAGGATGCCGTTTATAACCAATGTGCAAATCACAGGGCATTTAAATTTGGGTTGCATTTCACGCCTTATTAACTTTGGTATATTGTGCTCTCATGACATACTGGTATGACAACTGAAGGTTTCACGTGAACAGAGCACACTAATTAATAACTAAATTTAAAAGCCAGGGAGCATTCGATGTTATCTACCTCGCGGCGACACGCCACGTATGCTAAGCAAGTAGAGGATTAATAAAAATAGGTCATTAATGTTGGCAGCGGGTAAAAACATGTCCAGGCTGGGCGCCTGATTTGCCCGATTTACAGCCTCTCTTTCTCAATGTACCTCGATTAAATGTCGACCAAGATGTATTCATTTTATAAAACAATATACCTTTCAGCTATTCAAGAAAATATTTTATGTTTCTAGGACGTATTCGTGCGTTATAACAATAACTAATTTGTGCTTCGGTGTGCAGTTACGCAAAACGCGAATCTTAGTTAAAATACTGTCCACTTGCAATTTATAGTTGCGAAACTCTGGCAGGTTGGCCAAGTAACACGTGAACAGTATCTAGAACTACTGTTTATCATAAGGAGCTTGCATTTTGTGATAGTATCACACACCCTAAATACACCGAAGCTGTGAATGCAAATTAGCGTTATGCATTTTAAAACTCCCTTCTAATCATTTAAATAAGTAATAATATTTATCGTGTACACTCGTAGAACTAAAACAACCACAATTCACCTCGCGGAATAATCTACAACTAGGTTACTCCGGTCGGATTTTAGCGTGTATAATAAGTCCAAAACATTATCTATCATACATTTTATACATGCACAGTACCGTATTTAGCAAATGCGCATCAGGTTTCATGGTTTCGAGCACTTCTGCCTTTCATGATTACCACCTACGAAGCTGCCAAATTTCGTGCGTCCGTATTTTCCTTTACAGACACCAACACAAGCAGCAAGCAGTTATGAGCAGGCAACCACGTGACTACAGCGAGGCAGAAGGGACAATTGAAACGGCAGACTTCGCGTGAACCATATTTTTCAACCTTTGCTAAGATAAATATGGAGAAATGTATTGAGATATCTGACCATTACACCCACAGGAGATTTTGACATCACATTCTAAATCCATGGACATCAATATGGAGTTGGTCCACTCTTTGTAACTATAACACCTGCAAAGGATTTCCACAACATGTTGGAGTGTCTGTGGGAATTTTTGCTCATTTTTCCAGAAGAGCATTTGTGAGGCCAGTCACCGATGTTGGACGTGAAGGCAAAGCTCGTAATCTCTGTTCTAGTTCATCCAAAAGGTGTTTGATGGGGTTGAGTTCAGGGATCGGTGCAGGCTAGTCAAGTTCTTTCACACCAAACTCAACCAATGATGTCTTTATAGACCTTGCTTGCTGCATTGGGACATTCATGCTGGAACAGCCTAACCCAAACTGTTCCCACAAAATGGGAAGCATAGAATTCTCTAAAATTGTCTTGGTATGCTGAAGCAGTAAGAGTACCCTGCAGTGGAAGCACATGGCCTAGCCCAACCCCTGAAAAATAGCCCCATACCATTATCCCTCCTCCACCAAACTTTACAATTCACAATGCACAGTCAGGTAACATTCTCCCCTCATCCACCAAACCCAGAGTCACCCATTAGACTGTCAGAGAAGTGTGATTCATCAGTCAAGAGAACACATTTCTACTGCTCCAGAGTCAAGTGGCAGCGTACTTTACACCACTCCATCTGATACTTGGAGATGTGAGGCTTGCATGGAGTTGCTTGGCCATGGAATCCCATTCCATGAAAGTCCTGGTGCAGTTTTCGTGCTGACGTTAATGCCAGAGGAAGTCTGGAGCTCTGCAGTTATTGAGCCAACAGAGTGTTGCCGACTTTTATGCACTATGCACCCTGGTACTCGGCGGCCCTACATGGTCTGCACTTTAAAACCGAGTTTCTGTTGTTCCTAAATGATGCCACACTTTGCAATAATACCATTTATAGCTGACTGTGGAATATCTAGCAGGCAAGAAATTTCATGAGTCGGCTTATTGCAAAGGTGGTATCTTAGAACAGTATCATGCTTGATTTCACTGAGCTCTTCAGGACGACCCATTCTTTCAAAAATGTCAGTAAACCTGACTTCATGCATAGGTACTTGATTCTATACACGTGCCAAGTGGACTGAACAAAACACCTGAATTCAATAATTAAGAATTGTGTCCCAATACCTTTGTCTATACAGTTTATCATTAAGGTAGAAGTGAACATAAAGACAAAGATTCTTTGAACATACATGGACAAGCACCATAACTTTTGCATTTGATTAAGCAGCAAGATTAGAAATTAGTCATTACAGTGATTCAGACCAATCAGCAGAGACATGTAAACCTAATAAAAAAACCAAACACCAAATGAAACTGGGATATTTGTTCAAGAAACCCACCAATTAGCTTTCATTCAAATGCCATTCCAGACCAGTGAAAAGTTCAAACCTATTTTAGCCACATGATTTCATGATGTACCCTGACCTTACAACACATACCTTACTTACGGCTGCTTTTACATCAATAAAATTTTTGTACTGTTTTAGACGTAACCCAGGCACTTAAACATACCTCATTCAATGTTGGCTTGGGTTGTGTAAATTGGACTATAACTGAACCTAGCAGAGGGGAAAGTCAATTAAGACATTTGCCAGCACTAATAGAAAATGGTTTTTATACTTTGATTTTTCTTTAAATCTCAAGTACATTTAAAACAATTTCATACAAATTTTTGCATTTTATTAAATGCAATTAAGTTTGAATATGATGGGGAATTACCAGAACTTGCAATTTTGCCCTCACCTTTTGCCAGTGCTGGCAAGATACAAGTGAAGAAACTAAAGGATAAAAAAAACACACACAACAATCTCATTTGTTGATAGCTTTATTTACATTTTATATCTCACACCAAAGAGTATGTAATTACAGCTGTGAACAGCAAGATAAATGCCATGCACATGATGTGGGTGATACACAAAATACAATTTTAAAAAGGCCAATTATTCCCAAGTTCCAAAGATGCATTTAACCATTGTTTCCAGTCAGTGCTACAAAGCGACACCAGTGAAATAATGTAAAACTACTTCTAGGAGTGGTTATGTAACTTCAGCACTATATTATGGTAATGTGTTCATAGTAAACCACTCTGATACACACCATGACTGCCACCACTAACAGAAATCCACTGATCACTGAATGAGGCACTTAAGAGCAAAGCTGAAGCTTTAAAAACAACCCCATTTTACTTATATCCTCATGTAGAGCCTCCAAATCTGCTCTGTACTTTGGCTAAACTTAGTTGCTGTGAAGAATACAGCTCGCATAGATGTAGATTTTGTAGTCTTACAAGTATTCACTGAATACCCGATTAACAAACATGAATGTCCCAGAAGTTTCCAGAAGTTCACATTACTGTTTTGGAAGCGGTCTCCTAAACAGGAGGATGTGTGGTTCTGGAAAAGATAAGAAATTCATAAACAAACTGTCAACAAAAGAGGTGAGCTTCAAGCAGTTAAACAGACTGGCCCATAAAAATAATAATTTAAAAGCACTGATTCACAACTGGTGGTTTGCAGGACCATTTTCATTGGGTCACAGTTTGCCTAAAAACAAATAAATAATTTTCAGATTGCGTGTTTAATAGTGCCAGAAGGTTACGTGCTACTGTTGAGGCACTATGTTCCATTTAATATTACAACACTATTCTATGAAATAAATTTGGTTCTAAATGTAAAAAAATGCATTGCAACTGAATGACCAAGCAAAAACTTGTAACTAAGCCAGTAGAGAACCACAGATTTAAAAGTATACTATGCATGGTCAGCCAAAACACTCATGGAGTGGGATAACTCTGGAGGTAAAGTACAAGAGAAAAACATTACATCCTAGTCAGTGAAAAACAATGTTAATCTACTACCACAATCCAGAAGCAACCACTTTACCAAGATTTTAAATGGTTTGTCATAACATAGCAAAAAGAAAGCATCTTAGCAGTACACGTACGAAATGGACCTATATGTAGTACGATAAAATATAAACATTAAGTCATTCTTATTTTAAGTACTTTATAAAAATGTCATCCTGTCAAAGGCTTATAGTGGTAACTAAGCAACGTTCTTTTAATACAAACCAGGATCGTGGATCATATAGTGCACCCATCCAAGACTCTGCTGCACTCCAAGTCTTCGCCACTCCTCCTCCGACATTAGATGCGATTTTGGCACTTGTTTCGCCAGTTCCCGGGGTAATACGACATGTCTGCCAGTTCCCATTAAACGTGTAGTATGTTAGGGGTTATCAAAAAAAAATTTCAGTTTTCAATAAGCTGAAACGACTATTTCTCTTAGTGAACCCGGAGGCAAAGACTTGCATTATTTGCACGTTCGTGAAGCATTACTTCGAAACTGCAACACATCCCAAACACTTCCGTAGGTTTAGTACGATTAGCACATTGCCATTTACAAACCAACCCTCATATGGAACTAGCATTAAATTCCATTGGCAGCAACTAAAATCACGATGAAAAGGAAAATTAATCACCTTTTCGAAATGTCAATTCAAAAATTACGAACAAGCATATCTACTAGAAAAACGCCAGAGAAAAGAAACGCAAATAAGACAAACAGTAGAAAACGACCTAACTTTTATCGTAGCGGGATACTTGGGCTAGTTACCTACATAACTCAAGTCAATTCGTCCCTTTAATTGGCAATTAATTCATAGACATGCAACACATTGGTTATACCGGTAACGAGACTGTTTTCCATTAGCTACTCCACACATTCCATGCTAAATTAAGTAGCCTGCTCAAGTACGTATATTGGCACATTTTACCTGTATTCATAATGCTCATCGTTGTATTTGTCAGAGTAATAGATCTGCTTGTGTGCCATTTCCTTGAACGGTCAAATGTAAAAACAAACTTTGCTGAATTAATACGGACTACAGAAAACCTATCTAACACTCCGCCAGTACGTCTCACGCTTTTCCTATTGCTAACGGACAATTTTTTAAATATCGAATCAGAGCGTATAGAAACTGATGATTGGGCAGAACAAATCACGTGGCCACAGAGGTCGCCGTGTCAAGCCACGTGATTAAAATGAATCGCTGTTTCCTACTGTAACCCTGTAGTAGTAGTACTTCGACTTTTTTTTTATATATATATATCTTTAACTTTTACAAGTTTAACTATTTTTATGGTTTGTAACTATAAATCGTGTATTAATATAATTTTTAAGTATAGTTTATGTGTTAACACTTTTTAAAACACAAAGGTCAGATATTACGTAAATCTGGGTTTGCCAAAGGTTGCTTCGGAGGCTCAGCGTGTGTTGTGGTTTCAGGAATTTTTCTTGGTCTTTAAACATTTTTATTGGGATTATCATGACCACGTTGTAAATAACACTGCCGGACTCGGTATAATTGTGTAATGGTAACTACTACTTAATGAACACACAGAACGCTATTCTGTCATTTAAAAATGTGACTACCTCGGGTAGATAAACGTATTCGTTTCAACGTGAGCTGATTTAAGGCCCAAGACCGGAGTAGAACCATGGAGAGTACGCAGCTGAATCCAAAAAGGCATTTAAGAAACAAGTTAATTAAGATGCGCAGTAAATTCCGCGTGTACACAGTTGAGTGCCCCTCGTTTGAGGAATAATACTGAGTATCTCCAGTGAATAAGGAAGACTAAGGCGCATTTTGCGAACCAGATAGCATCTAGACCCGGCAGTTAAAACTGGGCAGCTAAACAGGAAGGTTACTGTTGATCTATCCACTAATGCCAGTAAGAAAGACAGAAACCCGTCCTACAATGCAGATAAACTCCGTAAAACTAGGGAACAGAATTGACAAGAACAAATCAAGTCGATTGTTTTTTTGTAAAAGCCCCAAAACTGGTGTGAAGATTAAACTTTCATGTAAACTTGTAATTATTCAAAAAGTTCGTGAATCTGCTAACAGTTTAAAATGTAATAGTTCTTATATGTTTCTTGCAGTCTAAAGTTGGATACAGTCCAGCTAGGACAAGGTATCTGAGAATTCAAAATATGCTTGGAAAGAAACATCTCTACAGAGAAGCATTAGACAAAAATACAACAGTCATTACTTTGGTGCTTTGACCCTTGCATTACATTGCTAATGTATTTGTGCTGTGAAGATATTTCGTTGCTGGGTCACAGTATTTTTTTGGGTTACTTTATATCCACATGCGTGTGTGCTATCCTTACACCAAATATATAATTTTTAAACTATAATTGGAATGGAAAATTTTGTTTCATGGTGATTTAAATAAAATGTTTTACTTGTTCTTTCGTGGAATAGAAACCTTTAAAGGTGCCAGTTTAATTATAAAAATATTATGCAATATATATTTTTTGTATGCGCAATACTTTACACAACTAGGCCCACGGGTAAATTTTCAACATTGTTACACTTGGTGAACATCACACTAATATCAAATACTTTTATCCAAAGCTCTTCACCAATATGCTCCCGAAATGTATGCTGTCCTATTCAAAAATCCAATTGAAGTACCAGTTTTTCTTATGGTACTTCTTAAATTTGTAAATTATACTAAATTGGTTGTATTTAACAAAACAAATCCATGTTGGCATATTTGTCAAAAAAAGTATATGCAATCTAGCGTCCAGTAGATGGCGATAAGAGAATTACAATGTACTATAAAAGAGAAAAGGAAGTATCTGAGCGTTTCCATGGTTACCGGTTGCCTCGATGAACCTCATCTGTCATAAACTGCACTTCTGTGACAAAACGTGTAGCAGAAGGTATGAATTCTTAAATGTTACATCTGAAAATTTACTCAGCTTGGTTTCCATAAAAGAATATTTTTGTATTTTTTAATGACATTCTTTTTTTGTTACACTTGCATTGATTCCATTGGGTTTTCATTAGTATATTGAAATTTTTAAGAGTGATCTTTTTTCTGTGATTGACAATAGCAGTGAACATTGACCCCAGCCAATGAACACTGGAAAAAAAATATTAAAAAGCAATTCCATTTTTATTTTGCAAACCCACAATATAGTTCACATTTCAATTTAATCATGATGCTGTTTCAAACAATTTAGCAGCATATGCAACTGATTTGAGATGTAAATATTACCTAAAATATGGAATTAAATGAAGGTTTAGCCTGCACCTACTCTGCTTGAGCCCACTTCAATAATGAATTAAACTTGACCGGGAAAAAAGAAGTGCTCCCCCAATTTCTCCGTTCCATAGAAATTATAGTCAAACAAACAAAAAAAGATCAACACTCACTTTAATTTCTTAAATGGGTCACAGACCCACAATATAGCAATCATAAAAAATCTATTGTTTTAAAATACCTTAACAAAATGTGCATTCATTTCTTAACAAACTTTTTTAACAAAATATAGCCAAGACCATTTAAATATGCATAAATAGCTAGAAAAAAGCATTAATTGGGCAACACAATTTATATTAAAGAGACATATGCATATGTGAAATGATATGCAACGAGATTCATTTTTAAGGCAGACATTACAAACATAGACTATACAAACAAAAAGAGCCAGTCTCATACTGACATGACCAGATTCCGAATAAAGTTGTAAAAATTATTTGTAACTTTAAATTCATAAACATTTAAACAGTTGTGCATTGGTCACTTGGTCCTTTTGAACTGTGTATTTAAAATGATACACTAATGACTGTAATTGTTTACTTGTGGCTTTTTTTTACTAAAAAAAAAGCAAAAATTCCAGTAAAATACACAAAGTATTCTGTGAAAATGAATAGGAAGCTATTCTGCAATTTGAAAGCATTTTCACCATAAATATTTAACATTTGCCAAGATATATTTACGGCCCAACAGTATTTACAATAGAATTTACTTCTGATATAAAAAAAAACAGTTTCCAGTGGCATCACATGATTGTAATGTGATTAAAAGAAAAAAAAAAAACAGCCAGAATTGTCACTTACTGGTTACGTCTGTGTTTGGCCACATCACCCTGTGATGGGTAGACAAGTGTAAACCACTTGTAAAAATAGACCATACAATTATACACAACATACTGATTGTACAAGGTATTTTATAATTTTCATTCATGTGTAAACTTGCGATCTGTATGCTGAATTAGATGAAGGATGTGTGAGCGCAGAAGCTTTAACAGCGCATGTTAGTAAATGGCCAGTTGGGGGCAGCAAAAAAACACTGACATTCAGAATTAGAGTGCTGACTCAGGTTGCACAGCACAAATGGCCTGTTGTTAGACATGTGCTTTAAAAATAAGCTCTCCATCACTCTGTTATTAATGCTGTTATGACAGTCATTTGTTTCTTAAGAACCATGTAGTGTGTTACTTGCATTTCTACATTAATAATAATTTAATACCACCCATCATCTTTAACTGCTTATCCAGTACAAAGTTACAGTAAAGTTTAATACCATCGAGTTTAAATTAAATTTGGTGTAAAATTCTTTTAAAGACATCAATCTGTCCCATGTTAAATACATTTTTTATGTTATGATATGTTTAAAGTTACCCCGTGTTAACTAAATGAAACCTTTTTGGTTCAAATGAAAAATTATATGTATATTTTTATACCTTGAACTGACATTTTGTATGAACTAAATCACACTACCATTACTGTTTACAAGCAGTGACCATATTTCATATTATTACCCTTTTATAGAAGTGTTGATATTGCAATTAATACCCACAGCAATGTCAAACTGTAATTTGTTACTCTACATAAAAAAAAAAAAAACGTCCAGCAAATAAACTTTAGAATGGATTCCCGTTAACCACACCAAAGACCATGAAGTGGTATTATTTACTAATGCTTTGGTGCATTTTGTCGTCATACCAGTGGTCACTGGTATTGTGTCCATCCCTACAGATTAACTAGTGGCCTGTGGCTCCACCCTCATGGCCCAGTGACCAACAGCTGGAGAGTAGATGGGTGGACGGGACAGGATGTCATCCCGCGCCAGGGCAAAAGCAAACACTCCTCTCCTTCTCTCAGCCACCCCTGGTTGGTTATTGTCCAAGAACTTTGCTTCTAGGCTCCGCCTGTCATTGCCGTCAAAGTTCTCCAAGGTGCTGGGGAGCTTCTGGTCAATGAAACTAGGCTTGGCGGCATCGTGACTGGTGGGCAGGAACCCATTGAGACGCAGCCTGTCCTCATGTGGGGTGCTGGGTAGATAAAGGGGGTGGGGGGGGCGTCGAGGCATGGGCCTGCGTCCACGGCGGGGTCGCGTCACGCGACAGCTCTGCCGCTTGACGTGCCGGTGGAGGTGGTCGGAGCGCGTGAAGCTCTTGGTGCAGTGCTCGCACTGGTAGGGCCTCACGCCCGTGTGGATGCGCAGGTGGTTCTTCAGGTCGTAGTTGTGCACGAACTTTGAGTTGCAGTGCAGGCAGATGTATGGCCGCTCACCCGTGTGTTTCCGCATGTGGATTTTCAGCTTGTCCTGCCTGGTGTCGAAAAGCAGAATAAAAGGTAGCGCTAACATGTTTCAAAGCAAATTCTAGAAGATTCATCTACGCATTTTCTGACCGCTGATTCTGGACAGGGTCACAGTGTGAGATAGGGGAACACCTTTTACACCAGTGCTGCACAGGGCTTGCACACCCAACCGTGCACTACAGCCATTTCAAGGACACCACTGTGCTTTTTACATACACACACACACACACACACACACACACACACACACATATATATATATATATGTGTGTGTTTATATATAAATAAGTCTTTGTACATGTACTGCTATGAAAAATAAGGCCCAGCATTTGCACCAAATAATGTTTAAATTATCTTCCCAATGGTGTAAACAGCAACCATACAATATTCCTTATGGTTTTCAAGTTAATTTGTATATGTTCCAAAAATTTTCTGATTAAATATATATTTGCTACCCAGATAAATAGCCTTGCACATTTTCTTTGACTGCCGAAGACAGGGATGGCCAATCTTATCTGCAAAGGGCCGGTGTGTGTGCGGGTTTTCACTGCAGCGCCCTAATAATATTACTAATTAGTGGACTGATTGGCTGAGGAGTCCTCACACCTGGGTTTGAACAGGTGACCTAAAGGTTACCCCAAAAACCTGCATATACACCGGCCCTTTGCGGATAAAGATTGGCCACCGCTGGCCTAAGACTTGCACAGCTTTAAACTGTACAATTCATTTTATTATTTTAGTATTTCAATAGAAGTAATTTCTTAAATAATAATTAAATAATTCCTTATAATAATTCCTAGTAATTTCTTAAATAATGCTTTAATATACATCTATAGTATGATTTTCCATAGTATATTAAGAACTCCCATGGAGGGTTTTTGGCCTACCTGGTGAAGCGGACTTCACAAATGGTGCAGATGTAAGGCTTCTCTCCCGTGTGGGTCCTCATGTGGCGGGGCAGCTTGCCTGCACCCTGGATCACCTTGTTGCAGATGGGGCACTGCTGGGACGCCTTGGGCTTCATCTTTTTATCTTCCACCAGTGGCCAGGGAGGGAAGAAAGCCCCCAGCTGGGAGGCACTGAGGAAACTCAAGTATGAGCTGAGGTCTCCCTCATCCTTAATGGTTCCCAGGCTGGTGTCACTGTCTACAGACAGGCCAGTTCTTATGAAGTCTTTCAGAAAGTCACTGTGGAAATGGTTGGGATGGACCTCATTCTGCAGCTCTTCTTTAATGGCCTCCTTCTTTACCGCCAAGTCCAACGGCATGCTGGTCCTCTGGGGGCAATATGGAAGAGGGATGCTATTAGGCTCCAATATTGGAGGAAATCCAGGAAACTCTGGATTCCACATTGGGGGAAAGAACCCAGGAAACAGGGGTGCTCTATCAGTGGCAGACAGCTTGGGGTACAGCCCCTCCTGCAGCAAGGATTCAATGGAGAAGTCCTTCAAGGCCCGGTTCTCTGGACCCTTGGGGTCCTCCTGTTTTTCCCCCATGACCTCTGTGGGGTCAGGGTCTTCTGCCTCGTCAGACAGACCATCCCCTGGCGAGGTGCTTGTGGGACTCTCTTGTTCCCTGGCTGGTACTTCTTGCTCTTCCGGCTCAGGTGTTGACTTTTCACTAGAG
Source organism: Brevimyrus niger (assembly GCA_015164015.2). NCBI lineage: Eukaryota > Metazoa > Chordata > Actinopteri > Osteoglossiformes > Mormyridae > Brevimyrus > Brevimyrus niger. The sequence continues at coordinate 31,292,498 of JAABNY020000039.1, forward strand.
TCTTCTTCCTCTTCCCTGGAGGCCTCCCCCTCCTCCTCACTCTCCATGTCCTCCTCCTCATCCTCTTCTCCACCAGTGTCCAGGATTTCCTGGCACACGCTGATGATGCAGGGGATCTCCAACATCCGGGCAGCATTCAGGACCTCCTTCACATTGGCGTTGGTGACCGTGAGAGTAGAGGTATAGGCGAACTCTAGGATGGCAGCCAGCGGCTTGTGGTCCACAAAATCGATCTCATAGACCCCGTGCCAGCTGTCATCTGTCCCCACTGTGAAGAGCTTCTTGAAGTACTGGCTGCAGGCAGCCAAGATGGCTCGGTGCGCGCGGTACTCGTGGTCTCCAACAACCAGCACCACATCGCACAGGGTTCCATCCTGACGCTGCTCGTTTAAGCCACACAGAAGGTCACTGCAGTGGTTGGGGAAAGGAATCCCGATCCGGTCTTCCTCCCTGCTGTCCATCCTCTCACTGAAAAATCTGTCCAGAGGAAAGAAGTAAACAATCATCAGTTTCTTTTTTTCCTCAAGGTGAACCGTCAAAATGTTGGGTAGTCTATCATAACAACAACAACTGTGCTGAAATCTGGAGACATGACAGTGCTAAATGAATCCGGTGTTTTTATAAGATAGAGATCAATATGTTACTGCTGGTGGAGTCAAAAAGGTCAACTAGCATTAGCGTAGCATTATCATTTAACAAGGTGAACTGAGCTTTTTTAGCATCACATTTGCCAGCTCCCAAAAAAATTCAAGTGCAAGTCTGCTGAACTAAAAATGGACTGTAATAAGGCTTCATTTATTAGTCTGAGTCTGACATTTTTGACAATATACCACAAGTATGCATGCTTTACTTATATATACAAATAGTTATCCTAATAGAAAGGCTTTAGCAAATTTGATTAAAGCCATGAAATTATTTTTTCATATATAGCACTATTTATATAATTAATGTGATTAATGAATATAAGAGGTAAATCCATATGGTGTAGCTTTGCCCAGTCATGCCCTCTGGTGGACTGTGTTTCTGTTCAGGGTGTACCACTGAATTATGCTGCATGCCACCAGGAATTAGCTCCAAGTCCACCTGTAAAGTTGTACATTAGCAGAGGGATGGATGGATGAATGATTAATGTGACAACAGACTGAAAACCTGTACTTCAGACATTTCTCTAGGTATCCTGCAACATGTCGATTGGCCTCTAGGGATTATGGGTACTCTTATTAGGCAAACCAATCGGTTTTCCACCTGAGCATATATAAGAGCCGCTAAGTAATGTTCAAGTGAGATGCCTCTTACTGACGTGGTGACTTTAAAGGTGACAACAGGAATTCACCAGAGAGGGTATTGACTGCAGTGGATAATTGATTTTCTCTTACTCTTTGAGTAAAATAAAATAGCAATTCTCTAAACCTTTTCTCAAGCGTCCCTTCTGTGTGCGTAGGTGTGTGTGTGTGTGTGTGGGGGGGGGGGGTGATCCGTAAACCGCTCAAAGATGACAGGGTAAACAGCACTTAGTTAACATAAGCAAATTTTTCTGTAATGTTTTAATTGTATTTTTACTATTCTATTCTTTGCACTGATATTCTGTCATGTTTTTCTTCTGATTTCACGTTTCTAGTCTCTGCATGAACTTGTAGACTCGCAGAGGGTGAGGGCCTTTGCCTAGACAGTATCTTGGATTTTTGTTCAGTTTCTCTGTATGA
>JAABNY020000039.1:31298653-31310597 GCA_015164015.2 Brevimyrus niger
TCTATCTATCTATCTATCTATCTATCTATCTATCTATCTATCTATCTATCTATCTATCTATCTGTGTCTGTCTGTCTATTTATCTATCTAGTGTATAGTCTTACTGACTCCATTGTTCTTTTCATTCTCACATATTTTTAAAGCATGAGATGGTAGGTATTGTATATTTTAACATGAATGACACCTGACGAGAGAAGCAGTGGGCATCCGCGTTCACTGCGGTAACGTTATAATCTGAACGCTGCCCAGATCGGGGACGAGCTCGTTAAGGTGAGAGTCCCATAACCAGAATAGCTCCCAAGCCACGCGCCAGTGGGTGTTTCCTAAATGTCAGGAATATCGCTCTTGCTTGTTTTTATCGACTGGGGAGCACCGCCGCCACTCTCTAAGCGGATCAGAACCACAGGCTCCATTGCTGGGCGACCTGTCTGGGTCCAGTCTGCACCAGTTCTTCTAAAACGGGATTACTAAACCGAATTACTTAAAAATAAAACAAAACGGAGAGTCTATTTGTGACACGTTACCCTGCCACTGTTTGGAGCCCCAGAAGTAGGTCCTGCTGGTCATCTTAGCGCAGGGAAGCCAGGAGCGCCCCTGAAATGTCCGGTTTTCAGGCTCGGCCCGCTTCAGTCCCCTCAGAACCTGAAGCCCCTCATTACGGCGGAGCGAGTGGTGATTAAAGGCAGTGGTCAGACGGAGACTTCGGCTTCCCAGACGCGGGCCGCTCGACCATTCTGCTGGGCCTGCCTGGCGGCTGCGCAAGGGCCCCGGTTCAGGGCGGCTGTTTGCTTTCCACTACAGGTGTTTGCAGAGCGCCAGTGCAAATCATTACAACTGTCTTAAGTCAACAGAGCCCCGCGGTAGGGTTAAGGCAACACCCGTTTTCCCAGTCAACTGCGGGTTATGTTATTAAGCCATAATATTTCCTCTGCAAGGTGCAGATGCTTTAAGAATTTGAATTTAGGCCTTTTGCATGTGACCCGTTGGAATTTCAGCACAGCTCCGTGGTCATGGAAGACATTACGGCGGACATCACATCTCTTCTTCTGGAAGTTCCAGGAGTCTCCTGCAAATTGACTGTGGCTCCCTGACATCTGACTTCTGCGATCTGCTGTTAGGCTATATAGTGGCAATAAAATTAGCTAGCAAGAAGTTTTCCTGACGCAACATTACACCCTTATTTCATGACAAACAGTATTTTGACAGTATTTTAAAAACAAATGCTATTTCGGTATTTCCAGATAAAAATTGCTGGAGGGGTAAATCTTGAAATGCCATTCTGCGAAAATCTCCGCTTAATAGTCTTATACAATTATATTCAAGTACTAATATTTATCAAACATCATGGTGCTCATCTGAATTCTGTCTCTGTAAAGACAATATGCCATTTAAAGTTTTTCATTGAATTTCAGTGTTAAATCCGTCTGCCTTCCAACTGTTTATCCAGTACATGGTCTTTCAGCTTCTTCCAAGTTGCACAGAACACAAGGCAGTGGTGTCCCCCTGATGAGAATGTCATGCACCAGTTGATATTCTTGCTAAGCCTTTTTTTCGAAAGTAAAGTGCAGTGTATGAAATAAAGAAAATTCCAAACTAGAGAAACACATTTCTATTGGCTTGTTGTCCCTCCCCGTCTCTTCTTTTAATCCTGTCTGTGATTTTACCCAAAAGCCCCTCAAATATGACGTGCGGTTTGTTTCCAGTTGATGATGATACTGGTATTTTGCACAATGTGAGTAATTATTCATCCCTTCAAAGCCACCAGGTTGGACAGTAAGACACCCAGGCATCTGACCAGACAGGCTATTGAAGTCCTTGGAGCTGGTTGTCATAGAGACCACGAGGTAATGTGCTTGACACTACATGTGTCCCTTGATTGTTATTAATAACCACAGTAAGATTCCTTGATTTCTATAAAGAATGACCACCAAAATCACTCATCGCCTAGAAACAGGCACTTCTTTTGAAAGTTTTGGCTGAAATTTTAAAGAACTTGTATTAGGTCTATTTTGGGATCACTTTAGAAGCTCCAACATGTTCAAATTCTAGCCTCTTTGTCCCCAGACGCATCCCATGCAACCTCATTAGTCACTTAAATGAATGATTCTGTACTTCAGTTAAAAAAGTGATGAATGCTATTACGGTACTTCATCACGCTGTGGTAATACTGTAAAACTGGGGATGAGAAATATTCTGATAGTCCATGAAAAAGTAAGCATTTGGTAACTGCAGAAAGCAGTGGCTATGCCGTCTTCATGAAGGGTAGCTTGTTAGGTGTTACTGATGAACTGGAGTGGTTCATGAAAAGAAGAATGATAAATGGGAATGTCCATTGATATACAGACAGGAAATATCAGAAGCCATGAAAGCTTGTGGAGCAACACCCACACACACAAAGAAACGCAAACGCACACACATACCCACCCACACATACACACCACACACTAACACAGAGCAAAAACAAACTAGCAGCACAGGCAGCTTGCCAGATAATGTAATAACTGAGGTAAAAGGACTATGGGGGCCACCTTTATTGTCAGACTGAGTCAAGAGAAGACAGCTAAGGCGGATTTATTCAAAGTGATGACATTATCCATGCAGAGCTGATGCACTAGTCTTTGGGAAGAAAAGGGGTGTTTGAAAATCTCGTTAGACAAGTCAGGGAAATGCACTGTACGTGGGAGCAAATGCTCCTCTTCAAATTCCAAGAAAAGAGACCTAACAGTTTGCAGTGGGCGTGCAGTTTCATCATGGATCAATCCTTGACAATATCCACTTGTGGATGCAGACGGCATTCAGACCTGCACACAATGGGTTTCTCTAACAGCAAAGGGGAGATTTGATTTCAGGCTGTTTTGCCTGAAGTCATTAACTTTTCCAATTTCAGTGTTGGAATTAGGGGTATGAAGGGGGCGGCAAAACTACCGGTGGCGTGTTTAACTGCCTGATCTGCTCAGGTGTCCCAGAGCAGTGTTTCCCAAACCAGTCCCTGGGGACCCCCAGACAGTCCGCGTTTTTGCTCCCACCCAACTCACTGTCATACAGTTGACATTTTTGAGCAAAAACATGGACTGTCTGGGGGTCCTCAAGGAACGGGTTGGGAAACACGGTCCTGGAAATGGGCAGACGAGTGGCACTTCAACTGTAAAGCAAGCACAGAAATATCTTATCTGGACACTGTTCATTCCAAGCCTGACTATTATGAAATCTATCACAGTATTACCATTTAGTAAAACCAGTTAGCAAGTATTCAGTTAAAATTTGAATTGCTACTATTGCAGTGTTTACTGTGATCTGCACATTATGGATGAGAGCAGTTTACTTTTTTAGGGGTATATCGCAAGACGGCGTCACTGAATGGGCCACAAGCACAGGTGGAGGACTGTGGAAGTCCCGTTGCCCTTAGTAATGGAAATCTTTATAAGTGTGCATATTGACCTGAGGGGTGAATAAAATGGATGAATAAAAGAGGTGTACAAATTTTCCTTTTGAGAACATAAAATATATTTAGTTGTAGATGAAGTATACAGCCTTTAAGAGTGTGTTTCGCCTCTCCGGTGGAGAGAAGCCACTTCATATCCCCGTTTGGAGTTTGACAGGCACTCTGAAGACTTGACCCATCCCCTAACCCTAACTCCTACCTCCACCTTCTGCCCATGCCTGCAGTTTATGGGAAAGCAGTTGGCTTTGGAAAGCGAGGAGGAGGACCAGTCACGACTCTTTCTGCTGACAAATCCATGCGAATGTGTGTGTGGGTGCTGGTGTATGTTCATGTGTGTGCAAGCACGCACGCGTGGTGAGGGGGCGGCAGGCAGGACCACATCCTCCTGTGATAACGAGATCAAGCCTTTTCTTCCAAGAAAGGCATTGTTTGTCTGCTAGGTAGTACGGCCAACTTGCCAGTGAGCCAACATTGACAAACCTACATAGTCCACACCCATATATATATAACTGTACTCAGAAAATGGCTGATATTGAATGACAACCGTTGAGCACCTGTAAAGAAGATACATCACTGGCTTCCTTTAACTTCCTTCCTAATTATGCATTTTATATCTCTTGCATAACATGACATCTTAATCATTCTTTCACTAGAGAATGTTCCTTCCTCATCAGCTTTGATATGCACTCCTCCCACCATGAAATCGTGGTCGCACCAAGACGTCGTCTCCGTGAGTTGTGACAATTCATGTCTTAGCTAAGGGGACGCCAGCGCTACGCCCCGCTGCCGATCTTTTTTGTCTTTTCATTGGAAGATTCTGCATGCGTGACAGTCGTCTTCAGAAATCGTTTGGTGGGTATAAGCATGGTCACACCTACGAGTTGAGTTGGCTTTGCCCGTATTTTCTGACAGACTGGCAAAGCAACATAAGATAACCAGACTGGATTGACATCAGGGCATGTTTATACAGGATTTTGGTCATACTTAGGCACATTTATGCTAGATACAATAAAAAAACTCAATGCTGGTAGATGAGACTAGATGTTTTGTGTAGTTTCTCATATACACGTGTTTCATGACCATACAGTCTTACGAGGGATATGTTTCCTATAAAAACATTCTAACTGCACAAGTGAGTTTGCACTTTCAATAAATGATTTCCTGGTTATTAAGCTACCCATCTTCTAATTGATTGTCCTGTAAAAGGTCATTGGGATTTGGCAATTTATGTAAATGTTAATGCTTGTCTACATCATCAGTTGTACCAAACCTTTATATGTTTCATAGTTTGGCATTAACAAAACTGGGTGAGGAAAACAAAAAGCCATCTGGTTAAATTTACCATGTGACTACTTGCCCAATTTTTAGTTGGTAAAACACTTAATAGAGATAAACCAAACGTAGTTGTCCAACCGTATGAAACTCTGAGATTAATCACAGAGAATATTCTAAAGCATTAGGTGCCCAATGTTGATTAATAAAAGTTGGGCAGGCCATAGCCTTTCTGTAAGCAGAAATCTAGGCTGCAACCTTTATTCTCGATTCAGAGCTTTCAGCAAGTTCCTGTGATCTCCTCAGTGAGCTCAGTGGTAGGTGACAATGTCACAGTCTGGCTGTAATCTCGGTGGCAGATTAGGTCCAGAGCAGAAAAACTGAGGCAAGATTATATGTCAGCCGTGACTACGTATATGCCAGTAAGTTTCACAAGATACGCCACTACAATACATTTTGCTGAATTAGCAGTGCTATACCCCTATGAAATTTGAAAATGTGTTTGTGAGTCATCTGCATGGTAAACCTCAGTCCTTTTCCTCCAGATCTCTGGCTACTTGAGCATCACCACCCAGAGCCATGGTCCAGCTAACTCTACCAGGTAAGAAGAAGGTGTTCATTTAGAAACTAGCTGTGCTCTTCTATGGCCAGATCATTTAAAGATTTGCTTCCCAAAAGTCAGTCAGTCAATCACTCAAGGGTGTTGGTGTATGGAGATTCCACTTCCTTTGAGATGCTTACTGCACTGTAAGAGCCCAAGGATTGTGATGTGGGGTACAATCTAAGGGACCAAGTATTCCATCTGTGGACCACTGAAGAAGGGTGAACAAGGAAGAATGGGGCAGATCTGCTGTGCCTGCTGCATTCCCACATCATTAAGAAGCAAAAGCTAAGGGAAAAAAAGACATCGCATAGCAGAAATGTGTGTATGGCAAAATTGTGCATGTTGCAACCATGGAACTACTTGGGAAAGGTTCACCTTTACATAAACCATGCCCCAGAGTGATAAACAGTTATTATATGTATCACTCAGGAGATTAGGCTTACTGTACCCTTTGTCCCTGCGTACCCCGTGCTATTCAGGGAGGACAAGCTATTGTGTAGCTGCTAGCTTAGAACAAACTGAGCGTCAATGGAGTCAAACATTACTGTAACATTATTGTCACTGGGCTGAGTGGGAACATCCAAATACTGATTTCCGATCTGACCATGAATCACTGTAGTTCTTCAAAAAGACATGAGTATCTATGTATCGCAACGGAAGCAGTGCAGTTAAATTTATAGGCTAAATGCAAACTGCAATTGTTTAGAACTGGACTTTTAACCATAAAGCTGGAGGATTACTCCTTGAGCAAACACTGACAGCATTAAATTTGGGCTGGAAGATTTCAATGTGTAATATTATGAGCGCCAACAGAAATGCAAACCGAAGGTCACAAAAGGCATAAAAAGTGACGAAATACTGTGTAAACAATACATTGCAATAGTGCAAAATGCTGCAATAATTTTGTTCATTGACAGGTCAGTAACCAGAGAAAAATCAGGCATTTTACTGAAATGATGACAGTGCGTGGGGTAAAATATGTCTATTTTAGAAATAAATGTGTTGTTGGAATTTGGATTTATTTTTAATGAACTGCATTTATGTGTGGTCAGTACTGTCATAACTGTCACACTTACAATTTTATAAATCATATTGTTGTAGTATTATTTCAAATCATATTTGAAGTACACTTGTACCTACTCCTAGTTTTAAGTTTTAAATGAGCTCCACAGAGTTGTACCCTGTTGTATCATCTGTCCCACTCAAACCCTGTAAAAGCTCAGGTTGAGATCTTGAGCAATGTGTGTAACCTCAGCTTGACAGAAATGACCACAAAAACCCAAAACAAGGGGTAGCTATGGGATGCAGGACTCTCACATCATGTTCATCCCGTCAGTAATGCATCAAGCACTTTGAAGCTCAATGAAGCAGTATCATTAAAGAGAAAAGCTCAAAAGCAGAGCGCTGGATAGATCAGCTCCGTGGACACCTACACTGTAGCAGGACAATTTCTCAAGTACATGTTAAATTATGATTAATAGCACAAAAAACAAAAACAGAATTTCTGTGACCGCCTCAGCTCTCACTGGAGACAGAAAGACGAGTCTGCTAACCTTTCGCTGGTGAATCTTTCAGGTTCCGTTGCCCCGCTGTTCTAGAGGTGAGTCGTATCCGTTTTAGCACGAGAAGCGTGTGCCTGTGAGCACGAGTGCGAGGTAAAGAGAGCGAGCTTCCCAACTTTGCTGGACGTACCGCCTCAGTGTCAGCAAAGGAAGAAGGAACCCGCGCGCACACGCGACACACACACACACACACACACACACACACACACACACACACACACACACACACACAAAACGGTTGGAAAGAACGGCCCCCACCCATTTCCCGGCACCCTCCCTTCAAACTGAAACTATTTGGCAGCGATCCCCACACCTCCACCTGTGCTGCTGTGAGGAGAATGACGCTCCCAGCTGGGCCAGGCCTGGAGGACTTCCTGCATGGGGCAGAGAAACGCTGCAGAGAAAGGGAGGAGAGGAGAGGTTTTAGGCCAAGGTTACACGCTAATGCTGAGAACAGGCGGATCACAAAGACTGACAGGATGGGGGAAGGTGAGGGTCCCACAAAGACGTGTTTTTTTTTTTTTTTTTACTCAGGTGTGGATTGACCGTGATGCAACAGCGATGAGCATTTGTACCCCTAAGCATTTTCCAGTTTGCATCAATCTGTCTGTTTTCCTGTGCAGTGCAGTCAGAAGTCCTCCCTCACTTCATTCACTGAGGTTTGCTGGTGCTAAAAATAGCAGCCTTATCTAATGGGCTCCATAGGAAACCAAACCAAGGTGTCTCACAATCTCAGCTGTTTAAAATGCCAAGAATATGACAAAAACGTGTTGTAGCGAAATATGCCAGGGTGCCATTCAGCTCATCCGAATGACTCCTGCGTTTCTCCTTCAGTGAATACCATGGTTTTCTTGTTTGTCCCACATTGCCACCGGACTATGTTCTTTGCTGGACCTTCAGATGAAGGAACTGTAAGGAATGGAGGCCGTTGAGTTGACGAAGACTGGAGATGAGAGTGTGGTATCTCCCCTTCAGCTATACTGGTGTAGCTGACCATCTATGCAGCTTACCTTGCAGTTAGCCCAATCAATGATTATTGTACCATGCGCTGATCCCTCTAACCTAGACCCTGACTGTGCTATTATGGGGCACGGATTATATTTATTATCTTACTGGATTTTTTACTGAAGCAAAATATAGCTATAAAAACTGGAAAGTGAACCAGGAGCTTAAGTCTACATCCTTTGCCACAACATTAGTGGACACCATTCACGTCTTCCTCGGTGATGAAACGCTGATTAAGAACATCTATTTGTAACTATTGTTTGTTGAGGATCAGGGCAGTAAGAACAGTATTGATGTGGGTAATATGAAATTTTGTAACACATAGCTGTGTGCGAGAAGATTCCATGATTCCTGGACCCCCTCCTATAAGTTACCCATTAAAGATTGGACAGGTAGCAGAGCCAAAAGCACTTAGTTGGGTTTTACTGGCAGTTTTTATGCAATTTGTCAACTCATGTATGTGTAGGTGAATATTGTGTAAATGTCATTGTTTTCATTGACTGTATCGCAACGTATCATTTTTGTACCTAGACTGTCGTATATCAAGGTGAAAGCAATGACCCTGTACAAATTAGGAGACCCTGTTCAGTTTTTGCTGAGCCATGGGCGTAATTTTTGCCTGGAATGTGTCAGAGTTCAGCCCTGCTCAGAGCAGAGTAAAACAACATTCTTAGATGGGACAATGGTGCAGTAACCACACCCTAACTACCAGCCCCCCCTCCCATTGTCACTCCCATTTTACACAAAGGTGCTATGGGACCAGTTTTCCCATAACACCTTGTCATTGTCACTGGGCACAAATTGCAGGTTTTTTTTTTCCTGTATCAACCCTTCTTTAATGCGTCGTAAGACGACAGGTTAATCATGTAACTAGGGCAGAAAGAGGGCTTGGTCACTCCTTTAGTCCTCAAATGAAGGCCATCGAAATTATTTGATGATTTGCCTTATAGTGTTTTGCCTCCTGCACTTAGAATGGTAGTACTATAATTCTGTTTGGAGAATAATGTATGATGCGGCCCTAGGGCTTTGTTATTGATCTCTCTTCTCCTGGCCGTTTGCTTCTCTTCAAACTGACTTACCTGAAGAATTTAGTGTAAGAGATGTAAAAGCAGCAGATCCCGTGCCCGTTCTGAGGGTCCAGCAGCAATGACAACCGAAGCTGATTTGATATGAAGGACGATTCGCTGTCGGCGTCTGGGTGCTGTGAACATTTTTGGAGAAATCTGCAGGTACGCAGTACTGTGGCCGTAATGCGCAGTGCTGCTCCTGAGAGGACCCCAGTGTTACTTTTCAGTTGTGAGGCTTAACGCAGCACTGGTCCTGTTTCCGTCCGCAGCCTTTGTCCGGGGGTTTGGGTTCAGGGCCAGCGCCTTGCGAGCAGCCCGTTCGCCTGCGGGACTCTTCCTCGGCCGTGCTTAGACCCATCTCCCCACACTCTGGGCCGCCCAGACCCCTGACGTGGCCCCTTGCCTGTGTCTGCGTCCAGCTTGCCATCTGTCTATTGCTGATTTCTGCCTTTTACGCTCGTTCTACACCAGGAATTCGCAAAAACAATGGGCAGTCTCATATTGTCTCAGTTACAGGGGCAGGGCCGTAGGTGTACGGCACGCAACAGACTTATTTAACCAGCTTTTAATTAGACTGAGCTGTTTGCTGCTCAATCTAGTGTCAGTGTGATTTGTTTAACGGTTATCTGTGACTGGTTCTGGTCGCAGTGATTATTGAGAATGATCCAGTGCGCATTAAAATTTGAAAAGCTGCAAATTTATACCTCACCAGGTCTGATGCTGACACCCAAATGGTGCTATTTTTGGCACTGCACCGCCACCTTTTGAAATTAATCCAGGGCCACACAAAACTCGCAGGAGGAGGACTGCTCAAAATTCAGCATTTACTTTAGTTTGTAACTCTAGATAAGAAGTAGGGAGAACACCCTGTTTTGTCGTTATTCTTGTAATATAGTCAGAAGATCAGAATGAAATACGCTAAGGCCATCCATGCTGTTACTGTATCTTGAGTTACTGTATTTTTACATATGAGCCTGTTGCCAGTTGGCTGTAATGAGAGTGGACTGGAACGTGCGACTCTCATGCCAGTTGACGTAGACTGACTTGATGAGGACTGTGCTCTGAAACGTCAGCTATAATTAATCTTCCTTCACGAATCATTTAACGCAGCGTCATGTTTATTTTCCTGTTTACCTTTTTTTTTTAGCACCTGTCAAATTATTATTATTATTTTTTCTTTCATTTGTCTAAAGCATCACAGGCACCACAATGATCTAGTCCAAGACATCCAAACTCCAGTTGTAGTGGACTTTTAGTCATTTTCTGAATGTTGTTGATTATTGAACTATAACAGGAAGAGTTGGGAAGAGCTGCAGTTTGGGAATTAGTTTAATGAAGTGTTTAAATGGGTAGATGGAATAAGAATCTGCATGTTCCTACATAATACTAGAAGTGACACTGGTGTGACTGAAACATGTCATGTAAGAAAATAATAAATTAGCAGAGTAAACCTCAGATTCAGCATTCAAATTCAACGTCTTCATCATTTTCCATTTAAAGTAAGTTAATTTAAATCACAGTACAAATGACCAAATGACCTCTGTCAGAGCGCAGTAAAAGAGAAGGTTTTCCCTGGAGGGAACCTTAGAATAGGTGCCGATTCAGGACAGCCATGCGTGTGGCCAAATCCTTTTTTAATAAGCCTTTGAAGATGATGTAACAGGGTCATTAGTTCATTTTGCTGGATTCTTTTCTCTCAAAAACAAACCAGATTTATTCATGAACATTAATTTACTTGCATGGAAATTAATTGTCCCCAACTCAGTAAATACTTAAAGTAGTTGAGTGGCACATCCCCACAATATCATTACTGTAGCTGTTGCCTACTATGAATAATTTATGCTTTTGACCTACATAGTCAAATGATTGGCTATTCTTCTACCCTGGAAAATAAGCAATTAATCTGGTTTAGCCATATTGACTTCTGAAGTATCTGACCATGTTAATGGCCAATAGGCAAGGATACTTCAGACATAGTTAAGGTGCTGAGGTTTCTGGTGTCATCTACAGCAGTCATTATTCATGCACTTGTACACACTTTAAAGCATGATTATTTTGACCAGACACAGGAAGTCAGCCTGCACTTGTAAAGAGCACTTCACAGGATATGGTAACTCTTATCAGCTCTACGATTCTCTCAGTGCTGTAGAATAAAAAATCTCCCTCTCGCTTTTGCAAATCAGTTTTGTTGGCAGTGTTTAATTCTGATAATTTGGTGTCCCTGTTTTTTTAAATATTCTTAGGACACGCAGTGATGGTGTTAAGCAGTAATATGTGCAGTGGCAGATGAGTTCTCTCTTCTGGGTAAAGACTGAGAGATATTTCCATCTTTCAGCTGTCGCTTTCCCTGAAATTGTGGGCTTGTCTCTGGTCCTCTACCCATCTCCCCTCATTAATTCCCATTTATGATGTTATTTTCTCCATCAGTAGAATATCAGGGTGGTAGGAAATTGACAGTGAGGGCCGCAGGTTTTATAATACCGTCTTACTGTTCTATGCTCAAGCTCAGAAAGTTTGTGGAAATGGGATTTGGCTATTTATACATTTATGATGCTGTCTACACCTCCTCCACCTAGTCCTGTGCACGGGTTCTGAGACGGCCCTTCGGCACAGTGCAGAACCGGCGACTACTGCATCCAACTGCCAGCATGTATCAACAACTCAGGCCCGAGCCTAATTACAGGAACAGGGCAACGGATTTAGCAGGGATCCTGACCGACGCAGAGCAGGCTGGACGGGAGGGTTCTCCTGGAAGGCCAGGCTGGACGGGAGATTCACAGGCGCGGACCGCAGAGAGAGGAGGGGCAGAGAGGCTATTTCGAGACTCACCGCCGTCACTATTTATCATAGTTTTAGTCCCTGCGCGACACTGCAACCTACAATTCCCTGCATGTTGCGGGGCCGGCTCCCTTGCACCCCCCCCCCCCCCCCCCCCCCCCCCCCCCCCGCCCCCCCCCCCCCCCCCCCCCCCCCCCCCCCCCTCCCCCCCCCC
>JAABNY020000039.1:31354763-31369051 GCA_015164015.2 Brevimyrus niger
TGCAGCGTGAATGTGTGTATATATATATATATATATATATATGATACAGTGTGTGTGTGTATATATATATATATATATATATGATGCAGAGTGAATGTGTGTATATATATATATATATATGTATATGATGCAGAGTGAATGTGTGTATATATATATATATATATGATGCAGGATGGTGAAGCACCTCCTGGTGCAAAACTTATATGTACCAGTTTCCAGCTTAGAAAGCTCTATACCTCGACAGCATACTGTATAAATACCTTCCTGACCAGTGCAATATGTGTTTATTTCTGGTTTCCATGGTGACAGAATCATCTCCCCTCCCTGGCTATATCTTACTGTACGGTAAAGTAGACAAACACCTCCCAAGAGCTATGTCACTTATTAAAAACAAATGAGTTAACAATATCAGTGTAAGTATGCAGAGTTTATTGATATATTGAATATGTTGTAACAGCGTTGGTAGATGATAAGCGAGCGGTCTGACTGTACTCCTCTGCTGAAGCACAAAGGACCCTTGTCTCCAAGGAAACCAGAGAAACTGTACACATAAGCCATTGAAGCTGCAACGAGAAAAAAAAACCTGAAAAGTACATATTGTATAAGGAAAGATGGGTGGGCCCCTTTCTTTGGAGTGGATTCTATAAGTGTGATGTTTACTTCAGGTTACCATGACAGCGCTCTTTCTGAAAGATGAACACCCCTCTCTGGCTGTTGTATGGACTCTCAGATAAGACAAAAACAAGTATATGTGTGTAGGAGGGGTTCATTAGCAATTAATAGCACTTTCATGCTTCTTTCATAGTCGATTGCTCGTTCAGCTGTTCCGGTTGAACCTGTCTTGGGTTGGCCGTCTGGCAGCCCTCAGGACAGCCCCAGGTCCGCTATGTGCCATAAAGCTCTGTATCGATTATATTCTGCAGTCTTCTGCTGCCCCTCAGTTTTGCCGACTCCTGTGTGCAGCTACACATACGGTACCAGTCAAAACTCTGGGCACATCTGCTTTTAATGCAATTTTTCCTGTTTTAGCTTGCTATTCACCTTACAGTAAAAGGCCTTGAAGCAGTGACGTAACATACATCTAGCATTGCCATGACCAACAGAAATGTTCAACATCACAGAATTTTCTAAAATTTTAGACTCTTTAAAATATCCCCCTTTCGCTTTGATGACAGCGTCACAGACTCTTGCCGTTCCTTCAACCAGCTTCCACATGTAGCCGCCTGGAACGCTTCTCAAACTGTCCTGAAGGAGCCTTCACATGGCCTGGGCCTTGGCTGCTTTACTCATACACTTAAATCCAGCTCCTTCCAATCCAGCTCCATAGCGTTTAGGTCAGGAAATTGTGGGGGCCAGGTCATCTATCACAAGATAGTACAGTACTTACATAACCTTGAGGTGTGCTTAGGGTCATTATCTGAAAATTTTTTCAGTAAGTGTGTCCAGAATTTTGACCGGGACTGTGTATATACACATATATACACTCACAGTCATGCACGCATCCATAGAGTGTACGCTTTCAATCCTCAGCCCTTTATTGCATTCAGAAGGAAACTTCTGGGCTGTGCTGTCAGATCAGTAGGACAGCCGCCCACCCAGGAACGGTGCTGCCAATTAGGAATACTACTGCACTCCCTGGCAGACATCCACCCCACCTTCCTGCTGCCACACACTATGCCTGCGGGTTAGTAACAAGTGCTGAACTCTCACCTTTCAGATTACAAGATTTGCACCACCCTGCTGAGTTTTTTGGTCACAGGTCGGATTGTCAAACATAATCCTTCTGCTAAGAGCTGACACCAGTTCACTATTTATACATTATATTTTCAGTTTTTTTCTTTTTCTCAATAAAAGCCCTTGTTGTATATGTTTTTGTATATCATCAGTTAATGCGTACAACTTCACCCAACATTTCTTATATCCAGAAATTTAAATATAAAATTAAAAGTTCACAGTTTCTAATAATTCCTTGGGACCAGAAAAACTATAAGGAAAAGTTTAGGTTTTGGGTCTTATATCTGAGACACTGCGTAAGATAAGGTTTCAGTGCTTCTTATAGTTAATAGGTATCTGATCAGGCCCTCGGTAGAGATGAACCTGGAACCCATCAGTGGGCCAAAAGATGATCACACAAAGAGGCCAAAAAAGAATCGTTAAGACATACTGTGCAAGCATGGTTGATGTGCGTTTTGTTTTCTGTTGAGGTGCTGATGGGTGGGTGTGCCCGGTGATGGGTGGGTGTGCCTGAGATGGGTGGGTGTGCTTGAGATGGGTGGGTGTGCCCGGTGATGGGTGGGTGTGCCCGGTGATGGGTGGGTGTGCCTGAGATGGGTGGGTGCCCCATCCTGGGTTGTTCCCTGTTTTGCTTGACCTATGTCCTCCCTGACTCTAAGCAGGATGAGCAGTTACAGAACATGAATGGATGAATGAATATTTTTTAGGTCCCAGCCTTGAATGATTAATTAATTGTATATTTAAATGCATTAACTTAGTTAAGTACAGTGTCTGTAACAGAGTTACAATGTTGATTATATTCTCTTGCAAGAAGTAATTAAATGCACTGGGAGTTCAGTGCTGTTTCTTCCTTTCACTTACAGCACTTGATGAATCATTGCCTGTAAGTAATTATCCATCTATCTGTTAGTCTGGTACAGGGGCACAGTGTGTAAGCTACTATGTGTGTGTGTACTATATCAATTCGATCTAGTTTGTGCTTCTGTGAACTGATACCTCCTTTATCAAAATTACTCATATTCTGCATTTATACAAAGAATAACATGATTCTGTTCCCTCACTGACAGTTTTTTATATATTTTTGCCTGTTCCGCATGCTGAAAGTCATTGCCAATTGATATCATGCCACCTTAATGGTTTGGAAAATCTTTCTCTTCATTTTACAGCTGAAAACAAACCCATGGTATTACCTCAGATATGGTTCCTAAGTAGAATGATGTTTTTTTCACGCAATGTAATGTGCCTGTATTTTGCCAAAACCCCGACTCTGCATGATGTTGAAATAATCCCCCGGCTTTGCCAAATGCTCACCGTGATCCGCATGCCAGGAAACCACCCATGAGCGAACATGCAGGAAATTTTTGAATTTATGTGGAATTTCTCCTTTAATATGAATCAAATAACCGATAAAATTGACAGTCCTTTGGCGTTTTGTCTGACTCTCCTTCCAGGACCCAACCCACTTCTGAGGACAAAATTTTGTAAAATCTTTTGTGCTGCTTTAATTTATCAAGTAACACTTGTCAGCTCATAAATATAATTGTTGTAACATGTACACACTCCTTCAGTACCCAGCCTAAAACCTGAACCGGTGACCTTTGGGACCCTTTTTTTGCTGCTTTATTCTTTGCCTTCCTGTATTCTCCGTTTCCCAGGTGATCATTGTCAAGGTCCTACCCCTAGGGGGCAGCAGGTACCACAGTGGGAAAAGGAGTAAGACAAAAATAAAATCTAAGAAGGTTTTCCTGTTGTGCCTTTTAAAATCACATATAAATGATGCAAAAATTCATCTACATATTTGAGTTACTATTGCCTTACTATCAGCTTGAACCAGTCTGGCCAGTCTTCTCTGACCTCTACCATCAACAAGGCAATTTTGCCCAGAGAACCGCTGTTCACTGGACGTTTCTGCATGAAAATCCCAGTAGACCAGCAGTTTCTGAAATACTCATACCAGTCCATCTGGCAACGATACCACATTCTTGGTCACATGATTCAGCTATCTTCTGTATTCTGATGTTTGATGTGGACATTAACTGAAGCTGCTTGATTTTACACATTGCGCTGCTGACTTATGATTGGCTGGTCAGATATTTGCTTCAATGAGAAGTATGAATAGATGTACCTAGTGAGTGAGAGATACATTTATAAGCAATGGTATTTGCTAAGCTACAAAATAATTACAGAATAAAAATACAATTCCATTTATCTAATGGTATAGCTCACATGTAGCAGATGTCCTTATGGTCCCGGTTTCCCCATATGTAATTGCAAATATAAATGTAAATTAGCTGCTGATAATTGTCTGTGGATTTTTGCATCTTTCTGGGTGTGGTACCCCTCTTCAGTATGCAGCTGTGATTCCATAGTACTGATTTGTTTAATATGTAAATGAACACTTCTGACATGAATTGTAAGTACATGCTAACCACCCAATTTCTGAACTGTGGTACAATAGTGGCCAGGATGCTTTTCCGCTGCTAGAGCTGATGCAGGTCAATGACAATGCTGCAGAAAAGAGATGGTAAATTTTACTGCTATACATGAAAGAGGCAGAGAGATATTCTGAAACCGTCAGTCTCAGCTGACAAAAGCTTATTAACAATTAAATGAAAGATAACACAGGAAAAGCCATCGTAGGCCAGAAAGGGAAGATATTGGGGTAAAAGGTAAGGTTGGAGGTGTATGTTTTGACAGTTAAGTGCTTGATAACTACCCCTTTAAGCACAGTACTTTAAACTGGGCAAGCTGCCAGCGTTTACCGCAGCTCTGGGCGTCTTGTTCCGACCCGCGTCTGTCAACAAAAGAAGGCCGGCAGACAGCGCGAGGTGTTTTATTTGTACTCTGGTCGGCTTCCCCACACCGCCATTCCCCCGCCTCCCAAGAGCGCCGCAAAATGGCCGGTTTGCCGTCTACTCCTCGTCTCCTTTGCTTTGGCGCCACGAGTCCCACGCTAGCTCGTCTAGACGCTGGGTACGCCATCCTGAAAGCTACCATCACTTCTCTGCATGGGAAATGATGACGGTTGGGAGTAACTTAACAAACAAGAAGCCAAAGGGGGTCCCAGGTTCGAGAGAGCCAGTCTGCCTGAGCCACGTGATCAGGCTCCTATTTTCTGTCTGCTTGTTTGGGTCGGCTGCATGCGGACTCCTTAAGGACTCTTCGGCGAATCGTCTCAACGCGCAAAACCGGAGGAGTAAATTAGAGTGGCGCATAGGGTGTGGGGTGGGGACATTTTTGTGTCTCCTCTCTTGACAGGTTATGCATTTAAAGCCCTTTCTCTTACGGATGCCTCTACTTAACACCCCGGCATAATGGGCCAAAAAACTCGCAAGCTTATAATAGACGACAGAGGGAGGAGTGCGGGGTTTTCACAAGCGGCGCGATCACCGCGGCCCCATGCCAGACGTAGGAGGCGGGGAAACCTGGAGTAACTTCATTTGTGTCTGCGATGAACTTCAGCCAATGCTGCTGCCCAATCGGTACCTCTGTGTGTCTGCTCGCCGGTCCCCATGCAGCCCCTGCCTGTGTGTCCGACTTCAGGTGCGCGGCCTGTTTCTACCTGCCTGGCACATTGAGATGGGTCACTGTTCCCCACTGTCAGGAAAAAGGGCAGCCATTTGTACCTTCACTTTTCACTGGGGCTGTACCCTCAAGGGTCTGCCAACTGTACCCTAGCTGTAGGTAAATGTACCTTTAGGTCTAATTTAAGATGCAGAGATGGACTCTGAGGAACATCCACAAGGTACAACCGACATTAATTTACCCCCAATAATACAAAAATGTTTTTCATAGTCCATTTCTGTACCTCAAAAGGTACATTTACCTACAGCAAGAGTACAGTGGGTAGACCCTTGAGGGTACAGCCCCAGTGAAAAGTGAAGGTACACATGGCTTCCCTTTTTTTGACAATGCAGGATATTTGTAAACGTGTAAACAAGGCTTATGCCATTTTAGAAAATCTTTAAATGTATTCGTAAATGTACAGATGTACAACATTTTACATTAGAATACAAAATGAACCCCACAATAAAACATAACAAGAATGTACTCTGTCCCAAAAATGTACTGATATCTCGTCGACAGCTAGATGAATCTCCTCTGTGCCCCCCAAACCTTTCCTCAGGGCCACCCCTGCCATTCCGTGTATTCATTAAATTTCACCACCAGCACGCTTAATTAATTAGCTTAATCAGGTAAATAACTTGATGAGGTATCGATTAGCCAAACATGACATGCTAGTGCAAAGACTGGGGCAGCTTCAGGAGAGGTTTCGAAATGGCCGAGCCAACACACTTTGACAGGCGTTCAATAATTTTACAATGACAAGAAGCTAATCTAAACACAATTCCCTTTGGCAGATTTTGCGCAGTGCTGTATGTGTGTACATAAATAGTCGAGTGTGTGCATATGTGTGCTGAGGAGTGGAAGAATGAATGGAGAGCATCAAGGTTAAGAGCCTGCCGATCTGCATGCCCTTAGCCATGGATTTCATAACAGCATGAAAGGCAGCTCAGTCTGTTACTTTGCTGAATTCCCTCTTTTTCTCTGCATGTACAGTCTGCATGTCCTTCGTGAGTTTACTCCAGTTTCCTCCATGAACTTAGATTTCCGCCCACAGTCCAAAAACATGTAGGTAGGCAAACCGGTGACTATAATTTGCCCGTATCTTGTAACCCTGTTTGCTTGTGTCCTGCGACAGACTGGCATTCCGTTCCAGGTCTCCCCAACATCTGCTTCCTGGGACAGGGTCTGCGACGTAGGCTGACACTACAAAGTACAACATTCTGTTGTATTTTTTTCTGATCTTGTAGCACTAATACCATTTACGCATTTTATCCAGTAAGGATTATGATTAGTAACAAAATATGAAAAGGAAACACAATCAATCCATTTTTAAATGCACAGAAAAATGAATAGTTTATATATATAAAAAAAACAAAATATTGTATTGCAGATTTTGTCAAGCTGCTAAGGAGGTAAGAGAGTATAAGGCTCAAGGTAAATGAGATGCATGTCAACAAGGGATGAAGCCATTCAGCTGTTTATGATGTGGCTCCATTCTGAGGCCAAGAGACCCATGAGATATGGAATAACTCTGCAGATACTGTGGAGAGTAAAAAAACACAAACTGTGCATTAAAAAGTTGGCTTGTTATCTTTTTTTTGCATTTACCTCATTTTGCCAAGATGCTTAGCTCAGTCATTTAAGTGGCAGCAAATCGATCATTGTTATGGAAACTCATTTATGCCCTTTTTCGATGAATGGAATTTGTCACTTTGGATGTGACCATGTGACCCTTTCTAATCACAGTGTGTTATTTGACATAGATGCTACTTTTACTTGGTAATAGGCAGGTTCATCACCAACATGAGTAATATGGTTCTCTTTGACCTTAAAATGAGCCGCGGCATAAAAATCCAAGGGAAAAAAAATCAAAATAAAAAAATCAATATCTATTCCGCAGTAGCAGACTAAATCAGTAACCTTGTTTCAATACAAGACAACTGCATGCATAAGTGCAGCCCAACTGAACAATTTCAGTTGTGTCTGGTTATGCTAAATATTAGTCAAACAATTAGAAAAAAAAAGAATATGTCATCCGACTATTAAATTTGCTGAACTGGTTGTTGAATACAGAATTCAGGTTGTACTTGAACACCATAAAACACCTTGCAAACCGTACTGCGCTATAGCCTTAATTGCTGGAATCTTGTTCTTGAATGTTTTGGAAAAAAAAGAGGCCATGTTCTGCCCACGGTTATATATGCTATAAAACCTTACTCAGAAAGTATGGCTGAAAATAGTAAGGTGGAGGACAGAAGAGTGTATGGTAAAATTATATTTAAAAAAAATAAATAAAAATGAAGGAATGAAAGGTTACGAAAATCTATGTTGGATGAGATGGTAGTCTCTTTTGGTTTCCTTCTCTGCCTATTACTCTTGATTGCCAGCCATCTTTGACTGACACAGCCCAGAGCTGCCCCAAATCACTTTGATCATCTCTTGCTTAAAGGCCCCCGACTTTAACAAAGAGGTGCCTGTTTCAGTGCCTGTGTCGGGGCCTGCCTGGTTTCCCTGACTGATGCCGCTCTACACTGCTGCCCACTACACCTCCCCTGAGAGAGAAATGCAAACATACAAGCCCTCTGTGCTGTCTTTGATACTGCGTGGTTCCTCAAAAACAACTCCATGTTTTATTTTTCAAAAACAGATTAATGCAAATATGAAATAAGAGAGCGTTTGATCGCTCGCCGCCAAGCCTTTGAATCTGGACTTCATGCTATACCCACGTCTACGTATTATGAAAATGGTGCCAAGATTGTTATTGTAATGGTGAGATGAATATCACTGGTTTTATTTTGTGCCATAATATGAAGGAACACAGTATTGTATTTATTTGTTTAGCGGACACTGTTATCCATAGCAACTTCCATTATAACTATTTATATAACTACATATTTGGTTGGAACCAGGTTCGGAAAGCAGCAACAGTAAGTCCTCCCTAGCTTATCTCTGTCCATAAAATGAGACGCAGTGTTGAGGGTTGCGAGGCCCAAATCCCGAGGCTGACAAAATGGTCACTTTTGACAAATGGCCTTTGATTGAGCTCCTATGCATGTGACACTGCTGGATAAATAGCTGAGCCTGTAATTTCATCCCAAAAGTCTGTGTGTCTCATTGGAGAACAGGATGAGCCCTGGGCATACGGAGTAATTCCTATGTGCAAGTGGCAAAATAAAGTCATATCACCATTTTCAGATGCTGAACACAGCCGTAACACAGTGAACAGTGTTAATAAAACAGCCGTAGCTGAACACAGTGCCGTAAGCCCTCCGGTCAGACGGAAGGTCAGTACCGGTCAGAGTTTCCTCCGTAAGTATTAATACAAAAGGGAGTGTTACGGGTTACATTTGTCATGTTTTACCGATTTTAATGAAAAGCTGGCCAGGTGTGCATATACCAGCATGCGTCACAAGTGATGCTAAATGAGCCCTTTTATATGTATTCGCTGTGGTAAATATCCGTGTTGTGTTTCTCTGTTATTGCGCGTGTCTGTCCGTGTCTTGCGTGAACCCTGCACCAACCTGACGTGTCCCTAGCCTTGTGAAAGTTTCCCACCGGGTGTCTACCTGACACGATCAGCATCTGACCTCCCTCCGGTGCCCTACTACGTTCGGTCGTTTATTATAAGCATCTACATATATGTATTATATGTGTTTTGCAGAAAAGCATTCGCCGGGAGAGTTAAACGTAATTGCGAACTGCATAAATGAATGAGAAATTGGTCGGATAGATGCATATATGCATGAATGGATGGATGGATGGATGGATGAAAGGGTAGATCTAGATGCATCCACATGTTTTGTGTGAGGAGAACATGCTCTTCCCCTGTTCTCTTAAAGCTGGCTGTGTTAGCTGTGGT
This sequence comes from Brevimyrus niger, assembly GCA_015164015.2. Lineage (NCBI taxonomy): Eukaryota > Metazoa > Chordata > Actinopteri > Osteoglossiformes > Mormyridae > Brevimyrus > Brevimyrus niger. The sequence goes on from JAABNY020000039.1 coordinate 31,363,924, forward strand.
CTTAAAAGGCTCCACCCTTCATTAGAGACTCGCTCTTTATAGGATAATGAGGATGCAGGGCTTTTCGGTTCTCCAGACCTCATTCTCTGGTCTGTCCATCACTGCTCCCAACTTGCTGTGCCGCTCACAGCTATTTGAACCTGATGGAGGGTGAGCATTGCCCATTCATTTATAAAACTGACATTTCAAAGTGTACCTATGTTTTATGCATGGACTCCTTATGCATGTTTTGAAAATGTCAGAGTCTGACTTTCAGATCACGGTCAGAAATGGTCACCAGCAGAGATGGTACCTTGAAGTTCAACACAGCCTTTCCAGACTGTTACAGTTCCTGTAAGAATTGAGGCCATGCACCAACCTGCACATTTAGGTACAGAGATGGCCAGCTGGGAGGGTAAATTTTCTCCTGGTCTTGTTTTGCTCCAAAGCATTGCCTGATTTGTCAGGTTAAATGAAAGACTAAAACAATATTGCATTTTTTTCCCATCTCACCCGCTTTCAGACGTTCCTCATCTTTTTTTCCACATCTCACCCGCTTTCAGACGTTCCTCATCTTTGCTCTGACCACGACTCTGCAAATGTTTTGCCGAGTGAGTCGACCTCACTCACGGTTTCCCCTGAATGGACACAGCATCCGGCTCGGCCATAGCAAGCTTTTGTTGCCACTGTCTTAAACTGTGCTTTTCTTTAATGGTCTTAATTAGTCAGAGGAGCGGTGGGAATCCCGCGGGGGGGGGGGGGCTCGTGGTGGCCGAATCCACTGGCTGAAGTACCTTGAAAGGACCATTTTTTTTCTCTCCTCATAAATAATGGAGCAGCCATATGGAATCAGAGTCCAATTGACCTCGGTCTGTAAATGGGCAAGAACACAGGAAAGAACTCTTCAAGGTTAAGCGCAGGTCCCAGAAAAGCCCCCCTTGGTTGTAACCCCATGTGAGGTGGGCTACTTAGGCTCGATATCGCCAATCAAACATCGAGTTGCATTTATGGATGAAGTCTGAAAGTCATTCTGGATAAATGCTGAAGTCTGACATGAAGGCACCTTCAGGCCGACTGCAGAATTCCCCGATGGCGTCCAGGGGGGGGGTCGTGCTGCTGTGTGTTACTTAGTCTGAGCTTTAGGACTCTTTAGAGTGCTGAACTCAGGAAGAGCGTCTTTGGTGTCTGTCGTTAGGGGAAACAAAAATGTAAAACTGCGTAGCTTACTTGGCAGGGTGGATGTGGTAGCTAGGAAACCAGAATATAGGCGAAAGCTTAAAAACCTTTATTCTGCTACTTGAAGCTAAAGTTCTCAAGTGGAAATTCCACAGGAAAAGTGACAAATAATGGCTGCACATACATGCTGTAGCTTCTCTGGGTTTAATTTGGTTTCCAAACCTTTCCTTCAGATGCCTCAATCATTCCTTATATTTACAGAGTTCAGTTCGACTTCTGCCAGTCATAATTTTGATTAGACTGAATCCCAAAGGTTATAATGTTACTGGTAATTAACAAATGATCTGTTTCAGTATATATGAATTCAAGGAAATAATTTTTTAATTTGTCATATTAAAGTATTATTGTTGTTATTCTTAATGATAATTATTATTGCACTTCTTCTTCTTCACATACAGTCATTACCTTTTTTGTGTTCCAGAATTGCATCCCAGAGTTAATGTCATCAGAACATGGGAAATCAGGCAATTAAGATACACCAACATCTATTTCAAGCAAATTAATATAATTCATTCAGTCACTGGTTTTATTTTGGCTTATTTACCTCATTAAAATCAGAGGAGACGATCGCACCATAGGTGTGCTGTTGATTGTGTGGGTTTTTGCTGTGTTACACCTTGAAGTTGATTAATTATAAATGGGTACAGCAGGAGTTGTTGTTTTGTGTCCAGCTGGTTTATCTTAATGAATGTATTCAGCTGGGGGACACAGGTTGTCCACTGCTGATTTAGAATTATACTTTTGGGTAAAGTAATCTGTAACCTGGCGGCATGCTGGCACTGATTAGCAATGTAGCCTCACACCTCCAAGGCTGGGGGCACATGTGGAGGGGTAGAGTCCTGCTACTTTAGCACACTGTCTGCCAGGAACTGCCAGACATGCAGTTTGTAACTGAACTAGCACTGTAGGGCTTCTCTGAAAAAGGTTCCTCCCAACGGCAGAGACTTATTAGCTGGTGCTAATGGTAGCATGTATGGATCCTCCAGAAAAATTTGTGTCTTCCTTGAAAATATCCATCCATCCATCCATCCATCCATCCATCCATCCATCCATCCATCCATCTATCTTTCCTTCATCTGATCGCTTCACCTGGTCAGGATTGTAAGGATTGGGGGGGCGGAAGCCTATTCTAGGCAGCATCAGGCACAAGGGTGGGGAGGTGGCAAAAATGTCACCCCAACTTCTAATCTGTTTCTTGTGTGTGTGTGTGTGTGTGTATGTGTGTGTGTGTCTGCACATGGGTGTTCAATTTACTTATTAGCTATTGTTATTGTTACTGCTGCCTAAAATGTCTAATGCTGATATTATGTGTACTGCATGTTAAACATCCACAAAGGCTGATGTCAATGTATCTCTCCAAATCATTAAGGTCTAAATACATATACCTGACATATACATATACCTGATATATACATATACCTGATATATACATATACCTGACATACACATATACCTGATATATACATATACCTGACATACACATATACCTGACATATACATATACCTGACATACACATATACCTGACATATACATATACCTGACATACACATATACCTGATATATACATATACATAGATCAACAAGCCTAAATAAAATATATTGCTGTTGGACCATGGAGGGAAAGTCACTGAAACTTCTGTATTTTTGATGGAGCTTAATTACAAAATAAAGAATGTCATTAGAAGTATGTGTAAATGTCATCAGTAAATGTGTGTATCTAACCTAGTGTGACATGGAAGCTTGTCTTGAGTTTTATTGACTACATATCATAGAATAGCTCTTTAAATATGATGCCTGCTCCTCCTTAAGTGAGCTGAATGCCTGTGTAGGCTCCCAGCTGCCTTTACTCGGTTGCCTTGCTGCGATCCTGTCCACTGACTGTGCCTGTCTCCATTGCCGCCCTCCCTCCTGCTCCCTTGGGCCAGCTGCGGTCGACTGGCCGGCTCCTGGAGGAGCAGCTGCCAGAGCTGATGATGGAGCTGCTGGCAAAGATGAGGGGCAAGACGCCATGTCCATCTGAGCTCCCTGCTGCCGGAGGTCAGCGAGTTGCGAGCTCGACGCCTGCGCCCCCTAGAGGTCCTCGTGGGCAGCACCAGACTGAAATTTGCTGTTACAGCCCCAGATTGATGAAACAGGCCCAGCTGAAGAGGGGTTAGGGAGATCGAGGATCTGGGGAAGGGAGGGGATTATTATTTGGGGGCACGGGTTAGGGAGTTTGCCTTATGTCACTGCTAAGAAGCCAAAGGGGAGGGGTATGTTTTATGGCATGTGTAAAGGTTACCAAGGTCTTCAGGGGGGTGGGACACACTGTCTCTGCTGCTCAGCACCCTGCTCTTACCCAAGCCCCCCCTGCACAAACCTTCTGCCATTAAACATACAGCCCTGCGTTAGACATCGCACCAGCCTGTCTGGGGGGGGGGGTACACACATATGTGCAAGCAATGTCCAACATCCCTGTATAAATCACATGACTCATGTGGGGTGTAATACGGTACACAGTGATACCAGAACAACACAGGCATCTACAGGTCAATCATTCAACAAGTTTATTTGCAGACACATCTAGGATAAACCACGTATACACAGGATGGAGTAGATCAATGATGCTTTTTGGATTACCACAAGTTTAAACAATATTTCCATGAAACAAAAAACTTCAAACGATACAATGCCCTTATAGATTTTTCATGTATAAAAATAGTTCTCCATGAGTACAAGTGACATATATAAAACATTTAAATAATGACTTATTAATATACTTCATCTTATATACAATAAAAGGTCAATATATAAAATATATTTATGTACACAGACAGATTGCACATTCTTCGACAGAAATAATAAGTTCAAGTATAACGCCGGCCTGGAGGTCGCTTTCTGCGCTTCGCTCCAGGATCCTGTCCCAACATGCATTGCACATTTTGGAGTCTCTATATAAGGTCTGCCTTGTCCTTCCAAGGAGACGCTTATCAGGTGACAGTGAGGTCCAGGCTGTCACATGATGTGTGGGCGGAGCCCTGGGGGGCATGAGACAGCATCCCAGAGTCCTGCTGTCCAATCCTTCCTTGGAGGGAGGAGCAGATGTCCCGCAGTCTTCTGGCATTGATGCTCCTCTACACCTTATGGGGTAGTCCTTGTGCCCACCTTCCCCCCTCCCGCCCCCCGGGGCAAATCCCCCACTCTCCTGCCGGGTGATAAATAACCCTCCCGTTCCCCCTCCCCCCGGTGGTGGAATTGGGATGCGTTTCGGTTCCGCGCTGGCAATCCGTCATTCATGTCTGCAGGAATGGCGCCCCCCCACGGCGCCCCCCAGCCAGCGACCGCCGTCTCCGGCCGTAGCCCACCGGGCTGATCTTGTCCATGGGGGCGCTGTTGGCATTCTGATGGTTGCTGAGCTCGCTGAGTCGGTGGGCTAGTATGTGCACGGTGCAGGTGGCGATGGGGCAGCCCTGTCTCCAGCTCTGGTTGGAGGTGCCCTTGGACCTCCTGACCCGGACATTGAAGTCAGAGGGGCTGCGATGAAGAGGAGGGAGGAAGAGGAGAACATTAACCCACATGTATAAGATATAACAGGTCAGCCATCCATAATATGTATGAAGAAATGTGCATTTACTGAACGTATGAAAGAATATACATCTTCCCAGCTGGCTCAGAGGTCTACAAGATCTCTGTGAGGTTTGAATTCAGAAATTTCCCAACTAGATTTTTCTACGAGTTCAAATAAGCCCAGCAGACCATAATCCTCCTACCTGGAATGGACATCCAAGGTGTCTTTGACGTCTTCTCCTCGGACGAGCGGCGCCGGTCGCTCTTCCTGGCCTGTCGCCAGCGCCTTCCCCGAATGTCTTTTCATTCTGCTCATCAACCACGGGCTAAGTCTGAAAGGGGGGGGGGGAGACGTGACGTCAGGAA
>JAABNY020000039.1:31383364-31400286 GCA_015164015.2 Brevimyrus niger
GGGGTTAAGGTGGTCATAGTTAGCATTAGCATTTTTCCCATTGAAATGAATGAGCGGTCCCCATAAGGATATGTTTAACCTACATGTGAGTGTGTGCGTGTGTGGGTGTGTGTGTGTGTGTGTGTGTGTGTGTGTGTGTGTGTGTGTGTGTGTGTACATACATGCAAAGACATTTGTGTGCTCCTTCTTCCCAGGCACAGAGTCTAAATCTAAGGAGTTCTGAACTTCAGAAGATCACATATGCATCTTCCAGCAAGTGCGGATGAGCACGACACGTGTCATATGTGCAGGATGACAGGCGATTGCAGAGATACATACCTTTGCAGAAGGTGGGTGCTGTCCAGTGTTGATCTCAAGATGAAACAATGTAGCTTGATGTCAGGGCTACAGGAATCTGTGGGGTCTCCATTGTGTAACCACAGGAATATACAGTCCAGAGAGTGAATCTCACTCAGGGTATAACTGGTTTGCCTTTCCATGTCTAGAAGGCACTGGAGCTGGTTATAATGTTATCCTTGTATCTTGACAGGATTGACAGGATCAAAACAAAACAGTAAGGTTTGCAAGTCATCTCAGGAAATGCCAGCCAATGGCAGCAAATCTATGTCACTTTACCATCCAACAAAAGCTCGTGATCCAGTGAGCGTTCCGTCATGTGTGTCCGCAGTGAGAATGCCGCGCTGCACGTTAGGCTCAGGAAGGGGCTGAAATCCTGAATTGAGCGAAGCCATTTACTGAGCCTTTTAAAGTCGAGATGAGAATCTAAACAGTGTTTTGCTTGGCAGCCGAAGCAGACACACTTCCAGATCCTGTCTGCGGAAGCGCCAGAGGAAAACACTCTGTTGACAAACTATGCGTGAGGCTCTCTATCACGCCTGTCTGATACAAGCAAAACAACCGGAGAGCTGAGCTTCTGATTGATCATGACGGAAATCCAAGTAATCAAACTGCAGTACAACGGCAATAACACCAACAGCAACAACAATATAAACATAACATCAGTAATAACAACAACAGCAACAACAACAACAACAGCAACAGCAGCAACAACAACAACAATAATAACAATAACAATAATAACAATAATAATAATAATGATAATAATAATAATAATAATAATAATGCACTTCTAGTAGAAGGATCACTTTGAGGCCATTCATAATTACTTGCAGTATTAGCAGTTAAGTTCCATGTGCTCCAACTGGCTCCATAGTCAATATTATTGAAGAAGGACTTTTCCAAAAACCAGTGATGCTGTTTTGCCATCATTGTTAAAGAGTGCAGCCTCACCTTTTTAAAAAGGACACACTTAATTTCTGGCAGGATGAAGATATTTCAGCATTGGGAATACATGCCGCATGACTCACAACGACATTCTGCCTGTGATAATGTCACTTTGTATGTTTGAGCGGATGAGAAACACGACGCATTCATCTGCCATGACAGACGTCTTCTTCCCAGCGGTGCAGAGATGTTTAATGCATTTCCCAAGAAATGTCATGAATGGAATAAACAGAGCGACGTCCCATAACTGTCAAACAGGAGCTATGTCTTTTATGGTATGGAAGGCTTGGCTCTCTCTAAAGCAGACGGCGGATTTTTTTTGTATTATTTGATTTTTCCAATATATCAACTTTTCTGAGTTTCTTAAATCATTAATTAGGCAGAGTATGATACTGTAATTTAAAGAGCTACATTTATGCTCATGAGAGGTTTACTTACACAAAAACGTTCTGAGAGCAGAACATAAAATGATTGGTTTAGAGAGAGAACCAATAACACTGTAGAGGAGATGGGTACAAGCCAATTACAGGAGGTGAGACCAAGATAATTATCTGATTGGTTGGTCCCGCCTGCTCTAGTTTCTCTAGTTTATTGTAGCAATTGTACGAGGAGATGCCAGCTTCAGCAGATCCGGTTCTTCAAAAATCCCAAACCCCAGCCTCCAGTTAGCTACTGCCATGTCCTTGATCTGTGACATTATTTAAATAAAAAGTCAGGGAAAGATTGGAAGGTTGTTAAGGCAGGGCCTCTCAGATATGTGGGGTACGCATGCCTCTCGACTCCCTTTCCTGTATCCATTTTGAAGCAGCCGCAGGAGGAGACGGATCAGGCCGTAATTCAGGAAGCCCTTCCAAACACGCCAGGGGCTGTCAAAGCAGGACGTGCCCCACCAAAGCCTATGGGTTAGCAAGCATTCTGGGTATTTACAGCGCTCATTCAGTCCCTGTGCATACAGGTCCATGCAAACTGGGATACTGGGAGGCACGGTGGGATACAGAGGCTTCATATGTGCTCTGAATAAACCATACTGATGTTTTGGCAGAGACTCAGCAATCTCATTCTCTCGACATCCAAGATTGTCGTCGAGGCCGCCCTCATACGTTACTAACTAAGGGGCTTGCGTGCAGGAGTAGTGGGGGTATGAAAGCCTGTGCCCTTCTGACCCCAACTCTGCTCTGGAATTTATGTGCGTCCGCAGTTGTGTCTGGACTATGTGTCTATGAACGGATGCATGTGTTTCAAGGTCAACTGTCATGCATGAAATTGAGACATGACACGCTGACAGAAGAACTTATCTGCTGGTTTGCTGCTCGACGTTGCATTTGCTTGTATTGGGACCATATCGGGGTCTGTGTATGTTGCATTATGGTATGTGTGTGTGTGTGTGCGTGTGTGTGTGTGCGTGTGTGTGTGTGTGTGTGTGCATGATGGGCATCTAGAAGATTTGTGCATCGATAGTCCCCACTGCCCACAGACCCCACTGGAAGCTGTGCTGGGCTCTCAGCTTCACTGCTTCATTTACAGGCACATTTGTCTGGGTGTCTGTCATAAATAGAGGGAGAAAGAGAGGGAGGGAGGGAGGGAGAAGGGGAGGAAATGTACTTTTTGCAGTTCTTTGATCTTTTTTGTTTATATATGCTGACTTCACTGAATACCCAAACCATTAATTAGGTAGATTTCAATACCTCAGTAGTAAATAAACTCCCACTGCAGATTAGGAGGTAGGGTGCTGTCATAAAGCTCCACAAATCTGAGCAGGAACAGGCAGTATGACCAGTTTCCTTGAGTCAGCTTATTTTTATGACACATGAGGTGGTGATATCAGCTTGTTTCTACACTACTTTTCCTTAAAAACTATGTAATACCATACTGAACGGATTTAATGAAGCCCTTAACATTATAAATTTACCAATATAAATGAGTGTTGGTGAATTCTACTTGTCTCAACATTCAGTATAATTAAATTGCAAATCTCTATTCAATATATTCTTGGTGATATTAATCATGAATTGTAAATTAATGTCATGAAAAAAGGACTTTCATTCCCAATGTTCCTTTAAGGTAAGGCCATTCTTTAATTGAGATATTGATTATTGGTATGTTTGTGAAAGCAAATGAAGAACTAAACAATAAATCAGCTTCATTGCTGTAAAATCATTTAATCTCAGTAATTCTGAATTATCATTCATTTTGTTTCATTAATTTGTTTTATTTCAATTTAAAAAATTAGGACCTATTGCCTCCTCTGAGATACTTTATAAAAACCTGGCCTTTACTGGAAAAAATGAGCAAATGGAAAACAAAGGTAAATAATGGTTCTGGGATGATAGGACCTATGAGAAGAAAGATCATTCGTAATAAATGTCAACAATGTATTAGTTGAAGTGCAATAATTAAATATTGTGTTGATGTACCACGGTCACCAGCCAAAAAGATGGCCCTTGGTCATTAATCGCACAATATTGCAGAGAAGGAAACATTTCCTATGTGCAAAATGCAGAATTCTAAAAATAATGTGAATTAAGAATTGAAAATGTAAAGTAACTTTTTAACTATATTTTGGTCACCATATGAGAAGTCCAGGACTTATAACGGAGGCTTGTAATTATCATATTGATTTAGAATAGACAAAGACAGGAATCATTATTCTGATCGGTTGTGAACATTACATTTTGATAATGTTCTTAGGAGGCAGAACAATTTCCTCCTATCTGTTCAGTGTGTCACATTCTACAGGAGAAAACCTACAAAGATTTCTCAACCCTTGCTGTAAAAAATAGAAAATTATTTATAGGAATTGATCTTACTTTCTGCCCAAAGTAGGCATGTGGAAATTTATAATGAGTTCCTACCTCCTACTCTGAGAGAAGAGGTCTTTCATGTGAGAGCCATCTGAGGTTCCTGCTGAATTGCTGGGCCAGACATTGTGTTCTAATGGGCTTCCCAATAAGGAACCACCCACATGTCTACCAGGGTCAAACCTCAGGGAGAACTTCGCTTCACGCCACCTTCCTTCGGAAAATTCGCCCCCCTACCTCTGTTTGCAAGACTGGGTGTAGCTCCCAAAAGTCTGATTAGGAGAAACGAGTGAAAGTTTTCTGCAAGACCCAATAAGACATTATCAATACATTATCATTACATTATCCCATTACATTATCAATACATTATCATTACATTATCCCATTACATTATCAATACATTATCATTACATTATCCCATTACATTATCAACTGTAAAATATAAGTGGTTTTTTTTGTTTTTTTTTTTGCTGAGACCGAAGAATGAGAAGAATCTGGACAAAATAAATGATTCATTACTGAAACTGCTCTCCATGTATCAATTAAGGTGTACATACAAGGTGTACATATAAAGGATTAATGTGTCTTTCACTGAAGAGCAAACCACGACTGCTGCTATTGTAAATGTAGTTCTTAAGACAATGTAGAAAAATACTTTTAGTGATTGACTGACATGTGGCTGAGGCGAAAGCAGTTCTGGAAATATTTCCTTATCTGTGGCCCTACTTGTGCCTGTCCTCCACTGTAATGGTAAATATTATTTCCTGTATCTGCTGTTGATGCTCTTATCTCTGCTGCCCAGTATATTGATGGTGTCTAGTCAACGCGACAGAAGATGGCCAGTACAACAATCCAGTAACATAGATACTGAAGACTAAGCATAAGCACAAAACCCTGAGAGGAGCTTAATCAATCATAAGTTTAAGAGAAAAGCTGGTTTGTTGTCAGGCATATTAAGGGTGCATAGTTTTTAGTGTATGATCGCAAACAATAAGCCATCTGTCAGCCTTTGCAGTTAACTTCAGGATACAGTTCGTACAAAAAAGTAACGGGTCAAACAGACTACAGTAAAATAAGTACATACATTTTGTAGACTAGGGTATAAGAGACCATTGTTTATACATTTTAATCATATTTCCATAGCTGTAGCACTATTTTTAAATAATATTTTGTTTCAAGCAATTTTTTACAAACATTATATGGTTAGTAGAGGAAAAGTTATTTAATATGTTCTTTGTGTTTAGTATGTTTAAAGCAGACATTCCTATGCTTTCAGTGGGTTGATTTTTTTTGTGCTGCAGTGGAGGTCATTTTTCCTTCATTACTCTGTGTGGACGTCTTGCCTCAAACAAATAAGGGCTCAGTGGATTCCTCCGTCCTGTTCCGTCACATGCCAGCCTCCGGTCGCCGTGGCAGCGGGGCCGACCTCGCCACACACCCCGCAGGAGACAGGAAGTTTTATCTGCAATCTGGATTTCCGCCCTCTTCCTCTGTCCTTTTGTCTTGTTTGTCTGCTCTGGAGACAGAAGACCCAGTGACAGCTGAGTGCCACTTAATGGGGATTGTTTTTCATTAGCATGGTGAGGCGGGGGCCTGTTTTAGGACCGTGCAGCTGGCACCGTTTGGGAGGGCTGCGTCCTGCCAGCCTGCCACTCTCTGTGGTGCGGCCGTCGCCAAGCCGTCACCTCTGCGGAGGAGCAGAGAGGTCGGGCAGATGTATGGCATATGATGTGAACAGAGGGAAATGTCTGCAATGTCACAAACACATAAATACAGCTGGATGGGTCAACTTTATTTCATAGCAGAATTCACATTGTCATGTTGAAAGATGCACTAATTTTGGCCTAGAACATTTGGTGTATTCAATGCATGATGACCTTTACAGATACCCCCACGGCCACATGCTTTCAATATGTACTGTGTTCTTGTGTTGTAATATTGCGTATTAAATTTTCTTAGACCCAGTAATAAAAACGTTTATCCACGGTAAATCTGTGACATATTGTCATTTTTCGTAAAATATCATAAAATGCAGTTAAACTGGCAAAGGACGCCTCTAGGTCTGGGACTCTGATGAAATTACAGAAATGCCTGGATGTCAGTCAACAAAATGCAGATTTAAAAGAAGCACGACTAAACTCCTGCAGGAAATAAGACACTCAGGAAGGTTGTCTCGTCAAGCGAGGGCAACTAACTCGCCAAGTTGCAAAAATGCTTATAGTTTTTTACAGGGGATATTTGAACTCAGCAGATGGCATCATATTGTCACATTTTGGTAAAGGAACAGAGAGATTCAGGCATGAAATGGTTAAATATGATATTCAGTACAAAGACATTTAACAATTTTAAGGAACTCTCATGCCATCATATGGAGCGGAGTGACATCATCAGTAGTACAAATTAATTGAGTTGTGCTAGTTAAGCCAGACACCAAGAGGGTTACATTCCTCCTGCACCAACTGAGTAAACATACTTTAGATGTTTGTTGTCACCATACTTGTGACACAGATGATGCAGTGGAAAGGCAAGGACCAGATCTCCAATCCCGTCTCAATGGAGTGACAGTTATGGCTGGGGAGGCTGCTACAAGACTCCAGTTTTACCTCTTTAGAGTAGGATTAAGAATTAAATGTAGGGCATGTGTCCTTTGAGCACCGAGAGAGACTGTCGAGAGTTACTATTCGCGATAATTTTAAGCTGATGTGACATAAGTTTTGTAAATGTCTGTTAAAGAGTTTGAACTCTTGCTATACCACTATATAGTTATTGGTTTCATTGTTACATTATTCCTTTGATTGACTGTGTTGACGTGGGAAGTAAAATTTTGGGTTTAATTTTCAAGTGTGGTACCCTTTGTTTTCAGTTCAACTTTTTTTTTTTTTTAATAAATCAAGAGTTTTGTTGCTTTTTTGTATATGGGAGTTTTCTCCACTTTACCCACAAGTCTATGGTGCGCAGATTTAGTGGTGTACCAGGGGTGTGTCCACCTCAGTGTAGAAAGAGAGCTAATTTGGGCTGCCTGTCTTTAGCCTGGTGGTGTTCCTCTAAGGATCCATAATATAAAATCTTTATCTATGGCATGAGGTTCATGTTGGCTGGCTTGTTACCACTCTTGCCACCAAAGAGTTTTGCTGCTGGGTACTTTGTCTTATGAGGAGAGGTTAGCTGAGCTGAATCTGTTTAGCCTCCAGCAAAGGAGACTAAGGCGGGGGGCATGATCCCGGTATCTAACATTCTAACAGGTCTGGATGTTGTTCAGCTAAATGGCTACTTCAATATTAGTTTAAATACTAGAACTCGTGGCTATAAGTGGAAATTAGTGGGAGAACATTATAAAACAAATTTGAAGAAGCACTTTACACAGCGTATAGTTAGAGTATGGAATAGTCTTCCTGCTAGTGTAGCGGAAGCTAAAACCCTCTTTAAATCAGAGCCAGATAAGATTTTAACAACTCTGAGCTATTAGTTAAGTTCTCCCCAAACGAGCTTGATGGGCCGAATGGCCTCCTCTTGTTTGTAAATTTCTTATGTTCTTATGTTCTTCCTTATGTTCAGCCTGGGGGAAGCACATAGTGTCACGTAATTCTTACGTGAAGGACATTTAGGGTTACCAAGCCTAAAACGGAAGAGTCAGCCGTTTGAAGTAAAAAGAGGAGACTATTTATTATTTATGGAAAAAAACAAGGTTACGGTGCAGATCTTTTTAATATATTCATATATAGGCTCTTTAAAATACATACTTTTTGAAAACTATTAAAAAAAAACATCAGAAGATGTTTGCCTTTCCTTTTTGCTACGCTTGAAATGGCACTTTGTGAATAAAGTAACGGGTATTTTGTGCTAGAGAGGCTGACACTCACCCATTCACGGAAGCATAGCAAAATCTGGGTGTCAGTGCCTCTGTGGTTTTAATCATTAAAGCAATTCGCTTCTTCACTTTGTTCTCTGATGGGTTTTTCATAGCCTACCTATCATGAATGATGGATTCTACTAGACATAACGGCAAAGGTGCAAAATACACATCTTTGTGGAGCGCAAATTGCGATGGTAATGGGAGAACAAAGGGTATAATTTCTATAATTCTATATATATTTCTTTTTATCACCACATGATAGAAAGTTGCATAACAGTCACCCAGAACCACCTGAGTTATTATGCTCCTTTAAGTTAACTGTAGAAATTTTCTACTATGTCCAATAATATTATGAATATTGAGTGCTATCCTAAATGTTACAAATTTGCTTATTTTGGGCTCATTGTGAAAGCACGCAACGTGTTTGGGAGAAAAAAAAAAACATACCTCTTGAAACCTGGCAAATGTCCTAGACAATAGCGATTGAACAGAATTTATCCATGTCTAATTACAGGCAGTTAGCGCAGCCCCTGATCCCCATTCTGACCATCTCCTACATAGCTGTGAGACCTCAGAGGCAGACCAGTAAGTGAAACCTCCTGTTTGAGGCCGAGGGAGACTTGGATGACGTCTACATGCCCGCCTTCACGCAGTGAAGAGATACTGGGCTTCTGCGAAGATGAGCTGGGGCTTTACAGGATGGGCCAACCCACACAGAGTGAGTCAGCAGAGCGGGGGCTGCGATGCCCCCTGACCTGAACCCCACGGAGACACCTCCAGGCATGTTCCTCAAGTCAGTCCAGAGGCTCTCAGGCTCTTCTCTCCCCCTGTAGAGAAGGACGGGGGTGACAGTGGAGAGAGCTCAGCGTCACGCTCAACCGAGGGGGGCCTGAAGCTGGAGACAGTCTATCAGCCCCCCCTCCCACATGACTGATGTTAAAGCTTACAGCGCAACCCCCCCCAAGTTACCCAGCACACACAGGCCAGGAGGTTTCCTCCAGGGGGGGGGTCGATCTGCTCAGCCAACCGGCCCAGATCTGACCCCTGCAGCACAGCAGTTACATGCAGAGGTGTGGGAGACGGAGGAGAATGGAGCTGCCCGCTGTCCTCGGGGATCCTCTGCGTTGGACACTGACCACTCCCCTCCAACACACCCGACACAAACATAAAGGTCACCCCGCTGCATGCCTCCTCAGCCCTTCACAAAGCCGCTCTCTCTACCCTGTTTGCCGATATTTGTATATAATGCTGTATTTCAAATATCGTACTGATATTTCAATGATAGTAACCAAGGGAAAGGAAACTTGTAACGGAAAAAAATGCATTTGCGTTACAAACCAGGAGTTCTTGTGGTGCTGTGGCTCGACGGGTGGGTCTGTGGGCGCATATCTGCAGCGGGGGGGGGGTCTGTGCATTCACAGCGGCACTATGGGGCCGTAACACCTGGGCATGTGGGATTGGCGCCTGGGGGGGCAGTTTGCACGCTCTCCGTGTGGGTTTTCTCCTACAGTAGAAAAACACATGGATCTGAGTCTTTAAATTCCCATTTGTTGCTTCTGATGAACCGCTGCCCGTTTCCTGTACTTCCCAGGAAAGGCCTTGGACTTAGAGGCGTAGGAAGCTGGGGGGATGGGATGCACCCCCCAATATTCAATTTGACCTCATGCGCCCCTCTACAGCAAAGTAGACTTTTACAGTCAAATCATTAAGTCGTGTCCCACTCAATTGTAGTTGCCGAATTGCCCATACGTGTGTATGTGTGAGTGTACGAAAGGTGTGTGTGTGTGTGTGTGTGTGTACAATGTGATGGGTTGGCACCCTGTCCTGGGTTATTCGCTGCCTTGCATCAACAGACTCTGGGACACAGTGAAGGCCCCCAATGACCCTGAATAGGACAAGTGGTTCCAGAAAATGGATGGATGGATAGATGGATGGATGGATGGATGGATGGATGGATGGATGGATGGATGGATAGATGGATGGATTGATGGATGGATGGATAGATGGATGAAGTTGTGTAAATATGTATGTGCTTTTACCCAGAATTCACAAGGACAACATCTCGCTTTAAACCGAAACATCTCCAGCTGGGTGTGAAGCATAAGCACAGATATAACCCTAACCTCCATCTTACTGCTCCCCCTTGGGATTCCGGGTCCCTCCTGCCACGTAAGGGATGCGCTACCCAAATTTACTAATCTGGCCAGAGACAGCAGGAGGCCATTTCTGGCAACTGCCTGAATGCCACCTCTGCAGGGCACTGATGCATCGAGGCCTTTATCTGCAAGCTGCTGTGCTGCCCAGCCAGACGACCCGGAAAGCCTGCAGCCCCGCAATCAGAGACAGGGTCATGGCTGTAACTTCGTGGAGTTTTACAATGAAAAAGCTTGATCAGCTCAACACCCAGCGGTCACTGTCTAGGAAAAGATGGAGCGTTTTGAAGAGCTGAGTGTGAGAATCCAGCAGTAAAGGGTCATGCTGTGTGTGTCAGTAGGACTCCAAGCAGTTAACACGCTGTCAGGCGTCAATACGTGCACCTATTTGTCTTGTTATCTAATCTCTGTGTCACGGGGGGGCAGAAACAAAAAATGGAACCTCCTCGAGCAATCAGAATGGAGAATTATTCGGAGTCAGCTTGCTCTTACATTATTTTGGGTGTTTGTGGAAGCACCCACATGCAGGAGAGTTACTCAGAGTCGGGGGGTTTCCAGAGGCTGCGAGGGCAGGATTTATCCACGTGTCAAGGCTTATAAGCAGGCAGACAGCGGCCTATTTCGCCGGATTAGGGAAGTCCTGGGATTACCCCACCCAGGACAGCGCCGCCCTAATGCTTAAACCAGCTTGCTGCAGGGATCATGCAGGTGCCTGCGAGGTGGAGGTGCATCCAGGGCAGCTGGGGCAGCCGGCACCCCCGCGGCCTGCGTTATCTGCCGGCTCCTCGTCTGGCTGCGGCCTTGAGCGGCCTGGGGGGTAGAGAGGTGGCCCTGTCTGCACACGGCCCCGGGGCGGCCGGGGGGGGGCTCGGGCAGCTTACCGGCCTAATCCTGCGGGCAGACAGCCCCAAGGGGAGGAAAGGGGAGGAGATGCAGTGGCAGTCTAGACAGCGAAGACACATGATTCAGCTCCAGCAATATCGACTCGGGCTTCTGATATGTCCTTCAAAGGATGTTTTTACTTACGGACAATTCCGACAGAACAATTGGAAATTTGCTCCAGCGGCATAATTATTTTAATAAAAAATGTGTTTGGGAATATTTGAATGGATCTTTCGTGAGGAATATTTTGATAGTCCTCTAGATATTTCATAATATTGTTACATAGTATTCCGTTATGGCATCCGGACAGCTGTTTCTATCAGGGTCATGGGTGGCCAGTCAATCGCAGGGCATACACACGGGCACCAGGGGGCAGGGTGGGGGTGAGGATAGGACTATTCCAAGGGCCCCCGAGTGATGGTGCCCTAAAAAAATTAGCACCAACCAAAATAGTTGGGTCAGTCTGGGTCTCTAATGGGAGCCCTGCACACACAGCCAGACATAAACTATGGGTCACATGTGCTGCCAAGTCATGGTAGCCAATAGGTGAAGGCGTCAGGCAGGAAACCCAAAGCGGTTTCCCTGCACAGGTTCCCCTCCTGTTTTGACAGTGTGATGCACTTAAAACACAAAATCCCCCTGCTTTTTGGCGTATGACCCCTAAAAAACCAAGCCCAGGGACTCACCCCCCCCTTTTTGTTTCATTAGTAAAGGGGGGGGGGGGGGGGGGAGTACTCTGTAGATTTATCACAACCGGCCAGTAGTGGTCATGGTTAAAATGGAATGTTTTCATTACACAACTTTAAGGGGCAGTGTGTGGGTTAGTGGGATAGGATGAGGTGTCTGTGATCAGAAAGTTACAAATCCCTGGGTTGCCAGGGTGATTTTACTGTTGGACCCTTGAGCAAGACCCCAGTTGCCCCAAAGGTAGAAGAAGATAATGGAAAGTACAGATCAAACAATAGGTCAGACAAGAACAATACAATCGAAAATAAATACAATCCCCTGTGTTTTTACATTAAGCATATATGTTATATTTAATTGGTTTTCTACTGTAGTATTCCGAAGGTCTTTGGTGACATACTTTTTTTTTTGGGGGGGGGGGGGGTGGGGGTTGCTACGAATGTTAGGAAATCTCATGTCTTGTTATCTAGTAAAAACATTGTTTACCCCCTCCCACTGTAGTCAGCAGCACACATCCAGTGTAATGCAGCAATCGCAGTGATATTGCTGCATCACTGCACTCTCCCCTCTGGAGAGATAAGACCTTTCCAGAAGGAAGTGGAAGTACTGGCACCGTCTGGCCCTACGGATTGCTGTGGAATTCCTTGCAATTGAAGCGCTACAGTTGAAAGGGATCGCCAGACAAATCCCATCTTTCCCTTGTCTCTAAAGCAGCCCCACTCTGTTTGCCTTGTCTTCCCATGCAACACGACTCAGAGGTGCATGCCCCCCCCCATCCCCCCCAGCCCAGCATCTGCTCTGAGCTGCGTCTGGCGCTGCGGTGGGGGGCACTTCTGCGGCTTCCAAGCGTGGGGGCTTTTCTTTTTACAGGCCCCTGGATGTCATTATCATGGCAACTTTCGTAGGATGTCAGAGGCCCGTAAATGAGGATGGGGACGGAGGAAGGGAATCTGCCAAAGAAGCTGTTCGAAGCCAAATACGGGTTTAAGGAATAAGTTTTGCAAAAACATTGTTGTTTCATGGCATAAGAAAAAGGCAACCTTGTATGAGCTTTAAAATTCCGACTACTGACTTTTTGTTATTTATATTAATAGTAAGCCAGGACAAAAAAAGATGTTTCTTCAATACTCCATTAAAAATGTAAAGCAGATATGAAAAAATTAAGGTGTTCTGTCCTTTTAAAGATCAACTTTATCCTAGATTTACGACTAGGAGAGCAATTTCAGCCGTTCATGCTGAGTGGGACTTCCTTAGTAGAGGAAAATGACAGGCGATGCTTCCATCAGGGACTCTCAGCCGAGTTAAAGTGCCTCTGAGTTGCCTCTTGGATAAGCATGTGATGCAGCCACACTCAGTTTTTCACCACTAAGGCTTGCAGGGGGGCAATTTCCTGGAACTTACAGGGATGTGTCACAAGCGGTCGAGCACAAGGGGACAAAAATGGACCAATTGATTAAACTGTCAAACCCCATTTCGATGAAAACCTTTAGGAACAGAAATGTTGGCAACGCATAGTCTATCTGAGGAAGCACAGGGCATAAGGCCGGATATGCCTCAGATGGGACACCAGGTCACTCATGAATACACGGTGAAGGTACTTTTGGGCCACAACATCTCCTGAATTGGCTTTAAGGAGCTGGGGTAGCTGGGAATTAGGAATTAGTCTGGGGGGGCCAAGCTGGTGGGTACTGAATAAAACAGGAAAATACCACAAAAATACTTTCGCCAAATGCACATACTTTATGTCAACAACGCTAAGCATACTGGACTTATTTTGTCAAAGATATTTTTACATACTTTTAGAAACTACGAGATACCATGTATAAGGTTTCCTGTGAGAGGAAGAAGGAGACTGGAGATAAAGGTAAAGGTGTGGTTTTATTTTAACAGAACATTAACCTCCTTTTAAAAACATTCAGCTGGGTTAGAAAACCCATAGGAAAAGAAACAAAACATCAATCTTGTGTCTCAGGTATTATTTTAAAATTTTGGCATTTTTTTGCATTTATATTAAGCAAAGTGCATCTTTTCTCTCTCATGAACACATTGCACAATACATAAATAATGCTGTATATAAAACGTCTTCATATTTACAAGTAATAATATATATAACATAAAATACATTTTTCTTTTCTTATTAATTAAATCTACGTCATTTAAAACTAGTCACCGAATTCTGACTCGACTTCTCGGTTTGCATTGAGTGACCCCCCCCCCCCGTTTGTTTTACTCGAACCCGCTGCTACCGGTTGCTGAAAATGACCTCCAGCCAGCAAGGACAGCTGCTGATGAACTGCCGAGTGTAGCACTGTCCCCAGCCCTTGACGAAGCTGATCTGCACGGTGAAGTCGGCCCTCGGCTGCTGCGAGAACTCGTGGTCGTTGGGCCGCCGCAGGCTGCCCGCCTTCTCGCGGTCGAAGGCCTTGATGGAGAAGCCGGGGAACACCTTGTGCACCTGCAGAGTCCGCGAGTCCGGATTGTCCAGTGTGGCGGACTTGATGAAGATGGGGTAGCAGCTGCGGTTGTAGAGCCAGACGCCGTCCTGCTCGCGGGTCAGCTGGATGCCGTAGCCGATCTTGCCGCGCACCTTCTCCACCAACTGGCTCTTGTTCTCCGAGCTCAGCTGCCCGAGGCAGAAGCCGTTCCCCTGAGGTAGGTCGTAGAAGATGTCCAGGGATGGCTCCTGGACGGAGTAGAGGCGCCCGACGCGGGTCTTCTCCTCCCAGTATGCCACCACGCACCAGGGGGAGCGATCCTCCAGGTGACTCTGGGAATCTGATGAGAGAGGGAGGGGTGGGGGGAGCCGGGTCAGCGTCTCAAATCTCATGCATGCATCCATAAAGCAGCTGGAGCCTGTGTCTTCTCCTTCTCACGACGCGTTTCCTGCTGGTACTGAATATGGAAATGATCTATTATTAATACGGGTTAATTCTAACAGGACAAGGAGACAAGGAGAATAAATCAGGAAATGAACAAGTGTGTATATTTATACGAGTATATACATTTATGTGTTTACTCCTATTTAGAGATGAAACGGTATGAAAATTTTATATCACGATTATAGTGACCAAAATAATCACGGTCATCAGTATTACCATGGCATTGTTAAAATTCACTGATAATGTTCCGAAAATACACAAACTAAAAAATAAATTAAATTAAGCACTTTTTGTTTGCATGAACATTACAATTATAAGACAGCCAATACCATATGCGAACAAATGAAAACCATATCAAATGTGCATCTCCAGAACGGTCACTGCCTTCCGGCATGTTCTGTCTGACACCACACTGCGTGCCACACTGCACACCTGCACCTGGGAGACCGTCGCTAACTTTGGATGATGCTTGACAGTATTTAACGGGAGTTTTTCAAAGTGCTGTGATCAGCCACACTTTTAATGATAATTAAAATTCAAAATGGTAATACCAACCCTCTGAAATTTTACCATAGTTTACCGTGAAACCGATGACCATTTCATGCCTACTCCTATAAACATTTCCAGAAGCCTTTGAGGATATTGCAACAGTTATACTATTATGTTACTTTGAGACACAGAGGTAAAACTATGGTAAAAAGAGGTGGGCTTTATCTGGGGGTATTCAGACACTGGCATAAAGCTTTTAGGCGACTGGACCTGTGATGTAAGGAACCCAAAGCATTACTTCACTCTGGGTTAAGCAGTTCAGGTCAGAGGTAGAAACAGGGAAAAAAAAATCTAAAAGCGTCTTGCATACTGGTGTCTGTGAAGCTAGTAAATACTAATAAATCAAAGGTAATTGATTCTGTCCTGGTTTCCTGTGTGTTTGGCAGCGCTGGACGCAAATTGATGGAAAAATGCTAGACTCTTGTAAAAGTAGTGGTGTTTTTTCCATAGACAAACTTTTCCCAGAGAAAAACCACATTTATAAACAGAAGAGAAGTTTATCAACCACATGGTTTGCGCCTCTGGGCAGCTTGACATTTCCATGGAAATTAAAAGTACAATTCCCATGCAAAGATCTCCCCGCTCACTAACAGTGGGCATTTCGGCACCCCATCTGTTAAAAATTGTATTCATCAATTTTTATAACGCTGCCCCTTTAAACACATGGGTACTATTATGCATATGTAATTACATCCTGCCTCTCCGGAGCCAACGCTGAGATTCAGGACAGCCCACCCCCCCTGCCCCGTTTCTGAATCTACATTTGATGAATTTTACAAACCATATTAAATGACAAATTTGACTACCGTTCTCCTTTAAGAAATAAACTATTATGATGAGGGGACCAAATACCAGACTTTTCCATTCAGAAAAACCCTCATTCCAAGCCTGAGGCTGAAGCTTTTAAAGCATTTTCTATGCATAAAAAGTAACCAAATCCCTCATTGGGGTTCATTTCTGCACTGTTTTCCTTCCCCTCTTTGTTCCTTTCATCTTTATAGGACGCCAAGTACACCCCATAATTTTCTAAACATGGGTAGAGGGAACTGTTCAGTTATGTTAATTGCGCAGTACCCCAGCAAGTCTCTTAAAGCGACAGCAGTCTGTTATTAGGAGAGGATGCAGCGTGCATTTAAGGATGAAGGAGAGACGCACATACAGGAGAAGGTTATTTGCAACAAGCTACAGACAGTTCTTTGATGCCCTAGTGCATTGCCTTTAATCTAGTCCCAGGCACACTGGAGTGCTAAATGTCTTTCGGCCGACGTATTCATCTTCAAAGGGTCATTTTTTTTTTTTTTTTAATAAAACCCATGAGCGAAGAATCTAAAAAAGACCCAGTTAATTATAATCGGTTATCAGAATCATTATTTCTGTGCTTAACTACTTAAACTACTTACGAATACATATATATATATAGATTAGCAAGTAGGTTAAGGACCTTGCTAAATTGTTTAATAGTAGACACTCTCCGGAGACTTGAACTAGAAACTTCCGCGATTCTTATGAGCGCCACGATACCTGCTCCCCCATTGAGCACACGGAGAACGCCCAGACATCCTCCCCCAAGACCATAATCTGCATCTGTTCTGGTGAGCGGGGGTGGGGGTGCCTGTCAGTACTTGTCTTAAGGACGAGAGCTTGATCATAGCCATTCGCTTTAGTGCCCCTTTTAAGAGCATGGATCCCTGTCCCCGGACGGCGTTTTTCTCCAGACACGCTCCAGACACGCCATGTCTAACTCCGCCGCCTGCCAGTTCCCTGACTCCTGGCAGGCCACACCGTGCTCCTCAGTCTGACACGGGCCATCAATCTAGGCCGTGTTGCCGACTTGCCAGTC
>JAABNY020000039.1:31420335-31435102 GCA_015164015.2 Brevimyrus niger
TCAGAAGGAAATACCATAACGGTAACTACGGTCCGTCAACGCGCCCAGGGCCGTGGGCGGGGGAGGGGGGGGGGGGGGGGAGGGGGGGGGGGGGGGGGGGGGGGGTGGGGGTGAGCTGGAGCCTGTCCCAGACAGCATAAGCCACAGGGCTGGACTACAGCGTAGACAGGATGCCAGTGCATCACAGGGCATATTCCTATGATGCAAGACGAATAACATAATCGATTACTTGCCGCACATGTGATTTAATAATTTTTTGTGGACCTATTAAAAAGGGTGATAAGTCAGCAATAACAAGAGAGCTGGTCTTCCTTTGTCCTCATAGAGGTAGGGGAGTGCTGCATTACAGACAGTAGCACCCCAGCGCCGATTCGTCTCGGATTCAAAACCACGTACCTTTCAGAAGCCGTAAATCGAACCCCCCCGAGGAGGACCGCCTATAGAGGTATGCGCACGACATACAGCATGTAGGCTGGCAAAGAAGCAGTTCAGCTACGCAGCCACGGAAATCTGGTCGTCGTGACGACGACGTGCGACGTGGAACAGGCTGGCTAGGCCTCCGTCCAGCATTCCTTACAGTTGACAAATTACCAATTAAGGCGCGAGAGCCAGAGGGAAAAAAAAAATCAGCGGAGGGGCGGCGTAGGGGGAAAAGGCCGAACTGCTCGCGGCTCTGGCGTAACAGTGTCTCTCCGCGAGCGTTACTGGGGAGTTTCCGCAGGCATGAATGAGGAGCGGATTCCCCCTGCTGCGGAGACAGGCTGTCTGCGCTAATCGTGCCAGAGACTGGAGCGAGGCGACGTTGGCTGAGCGGCAAATTCCACAGGCGCGACCTCTAAAAGGACACTGGTCCTGATAGATGGGGCAGCAAAACTGGTTTATCCCAGGGAGGGGGGATGGAGGGGAGGGGAAGGGAGGGGAGGGGAAGGGAGGGCCAGAGCTGGAAATGGTTGGAGCTACAGTGGGGGGTGGGACTTGCCAGCACTAGGGCAGTTAGAGACACCCACCCCCTTACTTTCTATTTAAGTATATCCCCCAACACGACACGGGAGTCTGGTCACCAGCCCCTTTCTGAAAAACAAGCCCCCCCCCCCCCAATCATTGACACTTTTTCCAACATTAACCAAGGATCTGTTTGTGCTTTTAAATAGATTAATTATTACAGTAGCTGAGCGTTTCACTGATTATCAGTATAGCTCACCTGTCAGTGGTCAGGTTTAATGTGAGTGTTTGGCACAATGCTGACTATTTCACGAGTGTCACTGGCCCCATAGAGCGCCTGGGAACAGCTCAGTCTCACACATACACACACATGGTAACGCAGTAACACACAGGCACACATCTGAAAGAGTTCATGCACACACGTATTTGATTTAATTCAATTCAATAATTTCATTTATCGGAATAAGCCCTTGAACGTGCACAAACAGATACATACATCTGACACTAAAACGAGCCAGTACATTGCAGTTGAAGCAAATCCTTCTTAGTTACAAAGCATTCACGAGTGTGTCTCAAAATAAAAAGAATAACTAAGCAACTGAGACACAGTCGGGCCTTTCCATTTGTTCTGTCAGCATGAAATCTGACACATAATCCTTAATGAGATCTTTTTGTTTGGAATTCTTTGATAAAGCATGAATGAGGTTGCTGGTGCATTTGACAATGCCTCCATTTTGACTTTTTGTTTGTCGGTCACACACCAGCTTCTGTACTGAGTGTCACTCTCTCCTGCACAGAGCCAGATGTCGTGTACCTTGGGTGGACACCAATAGTTCATGTCATGGATATAGCAGACTGCAGGCAGAGCAACTGCTCAGTAGAGGACTGAAGACAAGTCTGCAGATGGCTGAAGGCATGATCTTACCTACAGGTAATGATCCGCAGGCAGTGTGACAAAGGATAGAACTACTATTGTTCCCTTGAACTGTTCTGTCCGCATGTGATGGTGTTTTTGTATTTGTTAAGCACTTTGAGGCAACCAGGTTGAGTTTATTTCTGCATTGTTAAATTACACAATACAGGATTGAAGTACAACAATTCAAGCAACACAGTAATGACAAATACAACATTCTCTGTAAATAAGAATTTACATGTAACCAAAAAAAGAACATAAAACCAATAACAGGACTAGACAAATTAGGATGATGGGACAAACTGCACATTGTGTTTGAAGGGAATCATATTTAAATCTGAAACAATTTCAGCCCATTTGCCATATCTAACATCATCAAGAGACATGTACAAATAGGCAAAATGGTGGCATGACAAAATAGTGAATGGCTTCAGACACCTACAGTACATCTTGGGAATATCCTGACATGATCACGTGTCACATGAAGGCCACAACAAAACACAATCAGTGGGGGATGTACTGGGTGCTCCAGTGATGCGAGTCATTGACCAGCTCCATCTAAGCCAGTGCTGCCAAATTGGGTTTCGAAAAGATGCCACGAGGACCAGTTAAACTTTTTTAAAGACGTGTGACACCTAGCAGACGTATCTTCAGCATGCTGCCTTAGAGTGGTCCACACAGAGGCCGAACAAGAGACAAATACACTCATGTCCAAACTACAGAGATTTGGCCATCTCCTGCGAAAAACTCAAACTACATACACAGGACCTCCACCAGAAAATGAGCTCATTGGACTGGCCTGTGCAGGAACAACAGCCATGGGAATTCTCAACAAACATGGAAATTGTCTTGGCATACATTGGAGAACACTGCATCATCTTTATTTCATAAATAGATAAATGTATAGTATCCAGAGCCTGCAAGATGATTTTTCAGGCTTGTTATACCAGTACTAGATTAGTAATGAACAACATTGTCTGTCATGTGTCTATAATTACTGAAAACTGAATTTTGCATCATATGAGGTGATGAGAATTGCATCATGCTCAGTCTATTTTAGGTGATTGTATAGTATGAAAATCATATATGCATTCAACATACATCCATCTATGTTTCGCACTACGTCTCAACACACTAAGCCAGGAAGCACTGTTCAATAAGTGGGGTTAGGGTTAGGGTTAGGGTGACCACGATGTCAAAATCTTGTGAATTAATGATAGGCCTTCTTTGGGATTTATAAAATTATGCATCCTTCTAATTATATGTGAATTATATATCCTAATTGATGTTATTAGAATGTGGATGCTTTGTTACACTTTATTTAACACAGTTTTGTATTGCTTGACTGTTGTCGCTACAGAAACTGGAATTATGGCCCTGGGGGCTGTTTTACCATCCTGTAAGGTGATTTCACTCAACTGCTTCAGAAAAATATCCAGCTGTGAGAAAGACAAGGTGTGTAAATCATTAAAAGAGAACATGCTAAATGCTGAAGGCTTCAGTCAAAGTACATGCATTAACATTTGTTATAAATCATGTTTTTCTGGATGGTAACCCAGGCCAGTATATGTTTTATGTAACATTTGCTGGGCAGGTTACTCTTCTTTATGACGGATGCTACATTCTGCTTTCAGCCCGGGCTGTTTTTCTGTGACAAAGCACCCTGTGTGTTCCAGCCCTGCGCAAAATTCACCTTGTGGACATATCCACCTGAGGTGAGCTCGGGTAGCCGTCTGTCTCGACATGCCTGCTGGGAACCATGGGCCAGCTCAGCCAAATAAGTTACAGTGAGTTTTATTGCTTCCTTGCCCATTGTTAGCTATAATTCCCTTTACCCTCCCAGGCAGCGCTCAGCTTCTCTGACTGACGACTGCACCCTGGGGGACGCTGGCAATGAAAATCAACCCAGAAAATTACACCCCCCCCTTGAATGTTTTACTCCTGGCACAGGAATTTACCAGCCCACTTGGAATACTTCCGGCATTCTCCATGGCCAGTCCATACCCGATGGCACCATTTTGTGACATAAATAAGTGACATACAAAATAACTCATTAACTGGAGGTGGGATATTATTCAGTCAATAATAACATGTTCAGATCTCCCTGAATTTTTAAAAAGTGTGTAAAATAAACGTCTTTCCCCATTTAAATTTGTATTCTATCTCAGTAACTAATCTGACTACTGATAATTTGCTTTCCATTAGTGAATTTAACAAAATACAATTTCTAGACAATTATAAAATGACATACAGTACATTTCAGTTCACACTATGAAGTGCTTTCTGATACACATCCATTGTGAAAATACAGCCATTTTTGATCATGTGTCATGAAGGTTTATCTGTTGCAGATGACTGTGTTTTGCTGCGCACACATGAAGTACAACATCTTCTGTGAAGATCACAATGTACTTTAATAAATTAATCATCCAGGCTGACAGTGAGGCACCAAAGACTTACTTAGCTAACTGATGACACAGAGCAAAATAAGTCAGACAGAGAGTCCACGTTGTTTCAAATACAGACTGATATGAACTCGCTATTCTATCATGAAAAGTATTTTTGTTAATAAAAAGACTCCCCATCTCTTAAGTATTTGAGAAACTCACTATCCTAGCTTCTCCAAAATAGTCATAGTGTTTAATCTAATTTTTCAAAATTTAGTTTGTAAACGTCCTTCAAACAAACTGAATACCTATTTATCATATATTAAAATGATTATTCAGTTAATTAATCAGAAAATCAATTTATTAATTAAATCTTAAGCAGGAGAGTCATGCCCATTTAATTAAGAGCTCAGCTGTAATAAAACCAGCAGAGAGACTGTCCAAGGACCAGGATTAAAATTACAGCCATAGGGTTCATGAACTCAAGATTTGTTCTGTAAATCATACAGACAATAACCACCAGTGCTTGTGATTTTGTTCCATTCTGTAAACAATGTTTGTTACTAGTTTATACATCAACATCAGTTTAAAGTACTAAACAATGTGCTTCACAGTACTGTATCAATACCAAAACATACAGAATGCTAATAATGAATTAAAGTTTAGCTTAATTTGTAGGTCAGCAAATACCCCACAAATTAAAAAAGAACACAGATTACAAAATGCACAAGGCGTGATTGGTGGCATGATAAGTAACACAGAAAAAAATCCATAACAGAAGTTTTTCATCTAGATGGAACCAAAACCGGTGTTTCTTAGTCTGATTCTTGGAGACCCCAAGTCTGCAGTTTTGCTCCCTCCAAGTTTTGAAAGAATACTGATCTAAACAACAAGAGCTATTACTAAATCTGTAGAATTCTGTACAATTCAGCTACTATTTATGTTCCCATTAATTTCCCGTTCAGTGAATCTAATTTTTGGTTCATATTCACAGGACTTTAATTCAGGCAATTCAAACAAATACATGCGTGTTGATTTTCAGCGTTAACCTTGAAGAATGCTGTTCCCACAGTAGTCAAAATGACTTCTAGGGCCTTGCAAGCAGAACTGATCACATGGGACAGGAGGCCCCTGAGGGTTTCAAAACACAGGAGTTATCTGGTCTCATGCCCATAAGGTGAGCTGCTGTGTCGGTATCTGCCCAGCTGTATTAACAAGTGAATCCATTGTCGTTGGGGGACATGTGGCTTGCTTGAGATTCAAAGTAATGGTCATTACATACAATCCAAGCCACAGCTTTATGGTCACTGTAAGAAAACAAATCACAAAACAGAAATAACACCTGAATGATTCCTGCTGTCTCCAGGCCATATCATGTCATAATTAGCATTAAATGTGAAATACAAATAGCTTTAAATGTTATGTATTATTATATATTATTTACTACAAGAACACCTATCATTTTAGGATTTAAAAAAATATATATTTATTGTTTTGCAGTCCTTTAATCACATAAAATCAAAACTCCTTTAAGAAAAGAGTAATTACGGTTCAAAAGTACAGCTTAATTTATCATTTTTTCAGTGCATCAATAAGACTTTTTCCCATATATTTAACCCATTAAGAGAAAATACAGAGAAAATGCATCCTTTATCTCAATTTCATAATATTTGACAAGTTTAAATCATCTTCATGCGTTCACAATCAGCTCAGGTTCAATGGCTGGTGTAGCTATGACTCATGCAGCTTCCGGATTCCAGCCCTGGATTCCCATCTAGTTCTTTCATTGTTTCCCTCTTCTGCTCTATTCTACACTTTAAAGTTAGTCACAAAAATCATAATCGATTATTATTTTTAGTTGCCACAAAATCTGTGCTCCTGCCGTGATGACTGTGTGTGCCCATTTTGCTGCTGGCTGTTCTCTATCTTGTTTAACTTTAAGGTATTTTCCAAAGCACCGGGTCTTCTCATAATATGCACAAAATGAGGCAGCTTCAATGAAATCATCTGTACTTCATGCGGAAGTTCAAGCTTGACATGATCTATAATCCATCTGTTTGTTTTCCTTGCAGTCCATGATTTTTTTAAGAGTTTTTTTAAAGATTCAGTGCGAGCAGTAAAGAGCAGTGAAGTTAAAAGGCTTCACTACCCTCCTGTCCTGCTTCT
Source organism: Brevimyrus niger (assembly GCA_015164015.2). Taxonomy (NCBI): domain Eukaryota; kingdom Metazoa; phylum Chordata; class Actinopteri; order Osteoglossiformes; family Mormyridae; genus Brevimyrus; species Brevimyrus niger. The sequence goes on from JAABNY020000039.1 coordinate 31,426,744, forward strand.
TCATTGTTCAACTTTCACATGCATGAAGCATCATGGGAAATACCATATTCTGGAGATCAAGATCTTCCATTCTACCTTTAATCCTAATCCACCTGCATTTTTAATTCATTAGCTGGCATCTCTATATGACTATAGACTCCCTCTTAAGAGAAGGAACCATAAATAGTTTGTATATAGCTCTGAAAGGGGCTTTTTAGTTTAAAAGAAGTAAAATGACAATTCCAGCACATAGCATGCTTCCTGACAAAAAAAAAACAATGCATAAATAACTGTATGCCAGTGTTTCCCAATCCAGTCCTCAGGGACTCATAGACAATTCATGTTTTTGCTCCCTAAGAAGAATTGGGAGGGAGCAAAAATCTGCACTGTCTGGCGGGGAGCTGGGAGGTAGCATAGACGTGTACTGTCTGTGAGTCCCATAGGACCAGACTGGGAAACACTGCAATCTCTTTTTTTGTTTCCAAGTCCCAAAGAAAAGTATTTCATTATTTTTTACTGCATGGAGAATACAGCCAGTATCCAGAGTATTCTAAATGTGGTTTGACAATGTTCCTGTCCGCTCGCTTGTGTAGCAGGGTGGTTCTATGCTGTGATAGGTGGTGATTTAGGTCATGGATTGCCTATGGATTGCCAAGCACCCTGTCCTGCTACTGAAAATGGTTGGATTTATGCTTTGAAGAAACCTATTATACCTCATATTGTGCCCAGATATAATTCATCCTCATTTTATCGCAGTTTATAATAGGCACCTTGCTTACTTGACATAAGTGACTCTCCTGGGAAGCCACAGCCTTAGTGACATGATCTAGTCATAGGTTATCTGCCTCTTGTTGCTCTCCATAGTTTAACAAAGCACAGCCTCGTGAGAATCGCCGAAGACTAAATACGTGATTACATTACCTCAGACCAACCTTTTCATTTGACATGTATCAATTAATTTCATGCAAACCTTACTGAAAGCAATTTTATACATTTGCATGTTTATGGGTTATTGTTTTTTTAATAAATTCTACCCCAGAGCACTTTGAAAGCATATCTCTCTAATCTGATGAATCACAGATGATACACAGTCTTTTGGAATAATTGAATCCCTGAAGGGGTTTTTCAGACACTAGAACAGTGTAGACAACTTGGTCGGAATGGCATCATCCTGAAACAAAAAGTACCCCGTAGTTAGCAAACAGATAAACTCTTTTCCCTCTCTTACCCAACCTCCTCCATTTCTCCTGTTGGGATCTTATTTTCTTCTCTTCTGCCGTTATCAGCCGCAGACAGACAGCAATGGGGCCAGAAGCTTCAGGTCCGATATGACGAAGGTCATAAATACAATGTAGTAAACAATTTTATCTGGGCTCCCGTTTTTCTTTTTTCTTTTTATTATTATTATTTTCTGCTGCTGGATACCTAAATGTGGAGGGGGCATGTTATAAAAAATGCTACAAACTTCTTGGAGGTTATTTCCATATCATTACACGCATTTTGCAAACATCATGTCTTAGTAATATTTGTATAGTATAATATAGTATTATTTTTATAGTATAGTACAGTATTTTTTTTTTCCACTGGGCACCATAGGTTTCCACATATCATTATCATCTGAGCTACAATCACGCACCATTAATTTATCAATATTATGGTATTTCAGAATCCATTTGGACTGCATATTTTAGCTTATATGACCGGGATTATGTGACATAACATTAAGCCCATTATTTGCCCTACAGAGAGACATTTTTGGAAAGGTCTGAGGCCAAAATCAAGCTATCAAAAAGCCACGCCACGATGGTATGCTTTGAAAATTGTGGGTGAATGCCACGGACCACTTTTTCTACATCTAATTGTTGGTGTCACGTCTTGCCCACCATGACCACCTGACTCTCCTGTCTGCTCCCCAGTGTGACTCTAACAAGCCCTGCCTGTTACTTGCTTGTCTTACCTCTCATTCCTGCCTTTATATTACAGTTTTTGCCAATCATTTTACCGCGTGTCTCAATACCATGTCCACTTTTTCACAACACTTACATGCACCATACCGTTGGACTATGTGAGCTAAACTATATATACGTTTTCATTGCTTTGATGCAATATGCATTCAAATACCACTTCCTCTAAATTTCATGAATACTTCTCAGTTAGTGTTCGCCACCAGCAAAACTTTGCACAACTACAGCTGATTTTTCATACATTTAGATAATCTGTTCAAAACAGTTAACTTTCAGGTCAAAACATAATGAAATTTAGAGCACTGTCAATTGAAACATGTTGCATTTTGACAAACAAAGGACACTATGCACTTGCACTAACACAAATAATTATTCTTTTAGCAGAAATTTCCTAATTTTGTTTTTGTTTGCTGCTTCGTTACCATCTACACCATCTATACAAATGAGGTCATGGAGTGTCTCTTTCCTTTTTGCAAGGCAACACAATGCAATCTGTGCAAAAACAGTGGGTATGGCAACACATATATTACAGTAAAACATTTACATTTTTTCATTTAGCAGACACTTGTATCAAAAGCATCTTGTAGTGAAGTACGGTTACTACAGAGACTGCCCCCTTGGAGCAAGTTGGGGTCAAGTGCCTTGCTTAGGGGCACAATGGTGGCACCCCTTGGGATTGAATTCACAATGTTCTGGTGTTCCTACAGTAATAGGAGCCCAGATCCCTAACCACTAGACCACCACCATCACCCTAGATCTGGCATCTCCAAGTCCGGTCCTGGAGAGCTACTGTCCAGTAGGTTTCCTATCTTACCTGGCTTCTGATGAGTCACACCTGTTCCTGGTATTTACTTGAGTAATAAGATTGACTCATCAGAAGCCAGGTAGGATAGAAAACCTATTGGACAGTAGCTCTCCAGGACTGGAGTTGGAGACCCCTGCCCTAGATCACCCCAAGCATTTTACAATGGTTGAAGCTGGAAAGCTGAATGAAAACACACACCAACCTGAAATTTCAGCTAAGAACCTATTTAGGAATATGTTTGATTAGTGCCAATTTGCCGTATGTACAAAAGGGGCCATATTTGGATTGGTATTTTCTGCTAGGAATAGAATATTTACATACTGCAAAAAAGAAACAGCAACACCTACATGATTTCTAATGAAATATATTGTAGCATTTCAGAATTGGTTGGTATTACAATTTTAGCATGCAAAAGTAGTTCTTTTTTATTTTATTTTTACAATGCAGCATGACAGTAATTTGTGCCAAACTAGAGGATCCAGCCACACTTTATATATGTAATTTGCAATGTTGAAAGTTGTTAGTGTTTTTGAGCCCATTGTACATTGAGTGCCCCAGTAGTGTTGTTGGCTGACAGCAATTGTCATTGTTATGGCAGCATAAGTCACTTTTCGATGAATTGTGAAATGTTTTGGTGGTTGTAGTGCATTTTGCACCAAAGGTTAAGTGATGTCCTCAGGTGTGTATTGGTACAGCCCACTGTGTGAAGTGTTGTGAAAAAAGTAGACATTGTATTGAGACAAGTGTGAAAATGATTGGAAAAAACTGTAATCACTCCTAGCTGTCTCTCATTAGTTCCCTTGTTAGTCTTGCATATATATGCTTCCCAGTCCTGTGATCCCCAGTCCAGTCATTGACATCAAACCTTTCTGTTGTCTGTGCCCTTCCTAATTTCCGATTCTCCCATTTTCATCCCTCGCAGTACAGTTAATATCTGTACCCTTTTCAGGTAAATAAATCTCTTTTGTTTCACTACAATGTCTGCCCTTGAGTCTTTTGTCCCTTAAGTCATGACAGTTGGAAATTATTTAAGGTACAGTGAAATAAAGGCCTCATTCTCAGCTAACTGCTTCTGTTTTAAAGACTTTGCATATCTCAGGAGAGCAGAGGCAGAGCTATAAACAATGACTAGAATTTGCTTTGACTATCAACCAATTCTGATATCACATTTAAACTGTTCCCATCCTTTCTGGCAAGAGACAGGTTGAGGTGGTGTAATCGAATATGGAATAAGCTTTGCCCTGTACTGCTATCAGGAATTGGTCATCAACAAAAAGAGTTGGTAACACTTTCTATGAATGCCATGTCCATCGGAATCAATGAACGGATTCATAATGCATTATAACACATTCATAAATCATTACAGACATGGCTATAAATATTCATAAAAAGGCATAACACATTATAGCCATGTTTATTATGCATTATGAATGCTTTATGAAACTTCCATTTACAGTGCATTTTAGATACCTCCACAATGCAGTACAAAGCATCCTTAATTCTTATACTGATCATTATAATGGTATATGAAGATAATTATAGTGCATTATAGATAAAAGCACCATTGGAGCTTCTGAAGTAGTATAATCAACACTATAATGCTTTATGACTGTCAATAGAAGGTGATGGTGTAATGCTTTATTAATACTTAGACTGAGCATTATGATGTATTATGCAGGTATATATAATGCATATAGGTGACAGCTCTAAGTAAAGTGTTACCAAAGAGTTTTACGTAACCGTTTGCTTTTTTTAGGTATATTGTGTATAAATTGAAAATAAAAACTTGGCCAATATGGAGAATGACAGCAAATGCCTGATGCCCCAGTCACAGTGTTGAAATCCTCAATACTCCCCTTCTTTAAGTGTTGTACAGTATGTGAAGTGCAGCTTACCGTATGACACCTTCATGGTACAAAGAGACCTTGTCGCTGCTGTTTTGACACGCTTGAGAAGCTGAGATCTGTCACACTGTTAAAAAAACGCATAGAAAAACTTCTAGATGCGTGAATAACAAAGCTGCTGTTTAGCATGTTGCCCTGATGCAAATCTGAGCTCCTATACTTCCTGCACCTGAAGGGGGTTTCCATGTTCGGATCCAGTGTTTACTCTCAATCCGATTGCCTTATGCAGATTTTCAGGTTCCTAGAGAAGTATTAGACATATTTTTTTCCATTGCCCTAAAATTCTGCTTGGCCAATCACAGTATGTTAAGAAGAAAAGCAACCGACTGTGACATGCTGAACCCCATCTGTGGTTTACCTGAGGAGGGCATGTTGCAGAGCTCACTCTTTCTGCATATCTGGTCATGCTGTGTCTGGTCGCCTTGTGATTGGCTTTGGAGCATTGCGATGGTGATGCAGTGGACGGTGGCATTGAACTGGCAGCAGTAAACCTGCTGGAAATTGGTCATATTTAGTGTCGTAACATACATACATGTCAGACTGTGTCCGGCTCTGGGAAAACCGTCATGTGTCATCGTAAAGCTGCCTGCAAAGCTATGGTTTCAAACCTCCATCCCTCTGCTTTGATTTCCTTATTAATGTCTTGTCATATTGGAGTGACAGGCTAGTGTAGACCTGTCAGGTTTACATCTTTACGTGCCCAACAAACAGTATGGGGAGAGGAAGTGAAACAATAGTGCCTACAAGATCAGCCCAATAACTGACCGACCTTCGATGTCACTTACATTCATTGACGTAACTTTATATGCACAGAGAATAAGGGTGCATACAATAAAAAAACACAAAAAAGTTGTAGGATTATTGCAATTGAAGAGTAAATTGCAAAAAGTCAAGCAGCACATTTTTTGTTGCTTTTGATATGAATCCACCAATGATCTAAAGTCAGGCTTCCTCATCACATGTTACAGTACTGGGAACCAAAACTCACTCAGTCCTCATGTAATCCAACCAGGAATTTACACTGAAATTCCAAAATTCACTGAGCTTATATACATTTTCTTGAAAACATATCCATTGGAATGAATGAGTTTTAATTGAATGAGCTTCAATTATCTGCACAGAAAGTGTTTTAGTCACCTAAATAGGCCAAAGTGGAGTCATTCTCACACCTTGACAATTGTTTCTCTATTAATTAATTCTTCTGCCTACTTGCACTACATTATATATGTAATTCAAATACTTGTGCGTATCTGAGTACTGTGTCGATTTGAGCTCATAAATTCCTCAGAAAGCCATTCAAAGACATCAGCTTGGTATTTCGAGGAAGTTTAGCTCTCTGTCCTTTTGCTGGCCAGTTCGCCACTTTCCATGCCACTTTCCATGCCACTTTCCATGCCACATCAGCACAGACTTCAATAACTCCTGTTTACAGTTCATCCTGGGATACTGATACTGTGCGATTACCGGCTGAACTTTCCTGAAGATTTCACAGCCCAGTTTCCAATGAATAGCTTTTCCCTTCAGCTCTGCTGTCACACCTATTTGTCACATAAAAATTCTGCATTAAAATAGTTATCAAATGTTGCCCCTCATCTTTTAACAAAAAAAAAAAAAATGTTTTAACAAATTTTCTTAAAAAATGTTTTTGCAGTTTTTGCAGTTTTTCAAGAACTGGGCCATTTTACAAATGAATTCATTCACATCATTAATTGTAATTAGGTATCATAAACAAACCAAAACAAAATAGGATTCACTCCATTTAATGGCAGCAGTCACATCAAATTGCCTTATTCCTTCATGTAGGAGACACATAATTGAAGGCAAGTCATATGCTATTCCAGAGTCCGAGTCCCTGAGACCCAGTCAGCCCCAGGCGTGGCTCAGACCCTTGGCTTGGGTGGTACGTTGGCGGCGCTCTGAGTCAGGCAGACAAAGATGATTAAGAGAAGCATTACCCAGAAACATAAAGCCAAAGTTTGGATGCTGTTCATGTACCAGACTCTCCAGTGATGACTGTGCTTTCAGAACTGTGCTTTCAGAACTTAATGTTTGCTGTAGCTATTTTTGGATAAAACTGGCTTTCCATTTTGACACAGAAGCGTTTCTACTTATCTGACATACACAGACAATTTACTACGAACGGAAAAATATAGCAAGATTCTGAATGCTGCTAGATTGAGCTCATTTTTATTGTGTCAAATAAAATGCAGGTTAAATATCTACTGCTTCAAACCAACATGGGTGGCAATCCGTAACGAACATAAACGGTGCTAGGAAATAGTATCATTACTCGGTGTATCTGTGCAGTAACACAGAGTTATTCTTGGCTCGCTGTGATAGTGATAATCAGCGGGAGAAACTCGGTTCAACTGTGCAGATTACAGAGGCGTCGAGCGTTTACTCTCCTGTTGTCACGGAAACCTGAATCATCCGCGTCGAAATAACCGCAAATCCCAGCACCTGCTCTGAAAGCGGGCGCTACGAATCAGCAAAGGCTTGTCCAGGCCCCTGGTGGCCCACTGCAGGTTTGCATGTGACCGACCACCCGTGCCGGGTCTCCATGCCAGCTTAGGACAGAACTTTACAGACCCAGCAGACAAAAGGGGGAGTTAGGAGAGGCAGTCAGAGGTCCCAGAGCTTCAGCCAGGGCCTACTGTGTCCTGAAAGCCTCTTTCGGATGATTGGCACTATACCTCCCTCCTGTATTTTACAGATCCAGCCAGTCGGTCACTGCAGCATATTTCATTGATTTGTCCCGAGCAGACCTAAGCAGGGATCAAACTATGAAAAAGAGGAACCCTGACTGCCCCCCCCCCACCCCCACGTACCATCCCCCCGACCCCCCACCGCAGTGAGGGCAAAGGCTCCTCCTCCACAGGTCTGTTTGTGTGGGCTGGCTGGCAGGGCGTCAGCAGACGGGCTATTGATTTTCACATGGGGAACAAGCCAGGGCCAGACTGAGAACCACTGGCTGGCTATGTCCGTGAACTGAGCCTGTGGGGGGGGGGCAGTGTGGTGAGACAGTTGGGCGCTATCCGGTAGGCGCCAGTCTCAGGGAACAACCCGTTTCGGGGACACACTGGCGAACTCAATGCTTCTCGACTTGTTGCTGCAGCACAAGGTCGACATACACTGGCTGCAGTAAAAAACTGAAAATTGTGCTCGAAGCCCCCTCGTTATGTTATATTGCTGTATCAGGGGCAGGAGCATCACTGGGGAATTAAGAAAGGGTGGGGGCTAAGCTTTTATTCAGTGAGGGAGGTGGATCTAATTTTAATGAAAGTGAATAAAAACTCATTATTTAAACCCAGGTATATAGACCCCCCCCCCAAAAAACAGCCCTAATGATCGCACTGATTGGTAGCGCACTTGTCTTTGCTGAGCTGCCTGCTTTTCATCACATTCAGGGCTTCTGTCCTGGGAGGAGATGACGGCATGGCGTCAGGAGCAGGAGCCAAGCGCGGGCAGCCATGCAGACGGGGCGTCGATCCACGCAGACGATGGCGTAAGCACAGGGGTCAGCTGGACCCCTCCCGGGGGGCTTGGACTAGCGTGGCCCCCGTCAGCTGCTGCGGCGAGATGCTGCTGGGGCTCCGCGATGAGAAGCGGTAATTAGCGGAGCCGCACTGTCCTCGCGGCAGCTGCACTCGCGGGGGCTTCCGTCCGGGGATCACCGAGCCTGAGCGGCCTGTAATAAGATCACCCTG
>JAABNY020000039.1:31491956-31503120 GCA_015164015.2 Brevimyrus niger
CAAACTCCACACACATGTAACCCAGGCAGAGACTCGAACCCGGGTCCCAGAGGTGTGAGGCAACAGTGCTAACCACTATATATATATATATATATATATCAGAGGATGGGAAAAATGTGTAAAATATGATTTGTACTAAAGAGTATACTGAAAAAAAATCTAACGTGCTTCTTCCATATAAAGTCCTGAAGTAAGCACCTAACTAGGTTATACATTCTCAATGCTCACTCTCTTTGGTGGGTGGATCCGTCCGGCGGGCGACCGCAGAGAAGTGGAACAGGTTCACTGGGCTAAGAAGATCTGCACACTTCTGGAGGCCTGAGGATACAGAGGCCTAAGACAGGAAGGATGGGGGGGGGGGGGTCAGCACTGGTATGTGCCTGCATTAGGGTTGGGGCCATTCAGTTCCAGTCCAAATCAGGAAGTGGAACTGGAGTTGGAACTTAAATCTCACTGAAATTCAAATAAAACTGCAATTCTGTTCCCGGTAGTTTTTTTCCCAGTCCCAGCTCCCATTTTCTGATTTGGACTGGAATGGATCAATTAGAATTGATTCCGGAATGGGCCCAACCCTGACCTGCATGTAGCCTTTTTGATTAAGATGGCAAATATCCCTTAAACAACCTCAAACAGCTCCAGCTCCCAGCCAAGGCAAGTCCAAGCTCCTGTTTTGAAGGAGGCCTGAGACTAAGCCAACGTCACTTATGGCATGTTTACCCACTGTCAATCCCTTCATTGTTCTCCTGACGCAACTATAGATTCCTATTACTTGTCAGAACGTGCCAACAGCCAGGCTAATTGAAGATCTTCTCTCTCTGCTACACTGTACATTACATTCTACTGCTGCAGACAGAGTCACAAAGTGTGCATCACTCAGCTCAGACTAAAAGCGGAATAAAGCGGATTTATACTTTGAACTTTCCGTTTATCACTGCAGATTACATGGCACTGAATGAAAAATAGATATTTATAAAAAACATACTTAAATGGAAAGTTGAATAGGGGATCTTTGGTCAAGGTGTATTCAACATAACAGCCAACTTCAAAATTAGTTAAAGTCCTCGGCTAAATCCTGAACTAAAATTCTTTCAAAAGCATAGAAGCTCATGCCTGTTATATCTGAGCCGAAGTCAGTTAGAACCTCAGAGAAAAACGTGACTGTGAATCAAGGGGAAATACAGTGGTGACTTATGGGAACTTATTAAGGGGCGAGGGGGACGTGGGGGTGGGAAGGGAGACATGTGGCCATCACCTTGTTCTCCTTCTGAAGAGTCTCTGGAAGCATAATGAAGATAAAGAGCAGGTCCGCCGTGGAGAAGCCCAGGGCCAACAAAGCTGGAACCAGGTAGATGGTCTCCTCATTGCTGGCTCTGGACGCGAAGTAGGCACCGATCATAGGGCCCAGCGTGAAGCCCAGGGAGAAGGCCACGCCGATCATCGCCTGGTGGTGACAGTGTTTTTACCACAAATAAGCATGAACACACTGTACTTGTTACAAGACAAACAAAGGGGTGACTCATAAAAAAACAGGTGTTACTGAAAGGAGTTTCACTTCAAAATGAGGCATGTAATGGTTTAGTATGAATCACCTAGAAGATTAATACTACAAAAGCAGTTCTTAGTTTTATTACATCTATCCATATTGAAAATAAAAATGCTAAGCAACTCCAGAGCTGTGGCAAGATATTAGAAACAAAAAACATGCGTCTGATAGCTTGTGAGTTTTTGAGCGGATGTGAGCCTGTGCATTTATTAATTTTAAAGGCAAAGTTCATTTCGAATTGTTCATCCATACAGTAGATGGTTGCTATAGCAGTTAAGCTAACGGTCACCTACCATGCCTCTGCCTCGAGCCTTAGGGCAAGCGAGGTCGGCGACCACGGCCGTGCAGAGACTGACGTTTCCCTTGCAGACGCCGCCCACCACGCGGGACAGCAGAAACAGGCTGAAGCTCTGGGAGAAGCCCCAGAGGGCGTAGGAAGCCATCAGCCCCACCTGGAGGTTCAGGACAATCGGACGTCATCAGCCGTGCGTCTCAGAAACAAAGCGTACTGAACCGGGACACCAGGCAGCTCTGTCACTCAAGGATGGAAGCTAATGGTTCCCGTTTACATTTCCAGAATAGATCCTGCTGTCCTACTCTGGATCTGACAGATTGAACAAAAATATTTAGGCTGTGCAAATCAATGTCGGGCATAAAGTATAAAATCCAAGCAAACAAACAGATTTCGGCACTAAATTTTAAATAAAAAAAGTCAAAAAATACAAATTTCACATGAAAATTATTTTTGGTAAAAGTAATTATTATAAGAAATTCTTGCAATTAATATTAGGTGAGAAATGCTAGCTGGAAATACAATAAGTAAAAATTAATGCATTGTTTTTTAAATGTCTAAGGTTTCTAACTTGGCATTTCTGTTTACAAGCTTCATAGTTTTTCTGTAAACAAAAATCCACTGAGATGCTCTCCCTATGTTTACTAGGACCAAAGGGTTGGTTAGATTTATGGGGTATTCCAGGAGAAGAGGAAACAAACTGGTACGAACAGGTTTTCATAAACGTTGACTGAAGAGCTTCAATTATATACAAAAGACACAACAGATGCCACATATTAAACACTGGTGGCCAACCGTGGTCAACATCAGCAGGGGTCTCCTCCCATAGTAATCTGATGCTGCACCAGTGAGGGGTGAGGACAGGAATTGCAGCAAAGAGAAGAGCGATCCAATCAGGCCTGAGTAGTAGAACACAGAGAGAACAAGGCATTACTTTCAGACTTCATAACCAAAGTCCCACTGAACAAGGGGTAACAACACAGCACTGTATACATCCCAACCCTCCTCTAGATAGCCTAAGGCTATAATCTTACACACCACGCTAAATCTCCACACACAAGACAAGCTGAAACTACTAATTAATTAGCCACTATGTAACAGGTTGACTTCCAAAATCCAAAAGTAGATCATTCAAGTTAGTAAATGAAGGACAATCTGAGACTGGATCTGGGTGACCCCTTTCCCACATAATTAGTACAAAATTTTTTGAAATACTCTGTTAATATCTGAGAAACATTCGGGGCAGTGAACAGATGGACAGGATCACATTCATCTTTCACCGCTTACCTCCGAAGAGTACGCCATTATATTTAGTTCCAACGGGAGCTGCAATAGCTTCTCTAAACCAGTTCACTAGGCTCTGGAGCGAATGATACGCACTGTCCTGTCGGGTGCAAAAGAAGGTGTAAATGAACCAGGTCCTTCACTCAATGAACAGAGCAAATGGAAAATATTCACTCCCATGGTAGCACTGCGTGGAAGCCCTGAAGCAAGGCCTGTAAAGTCAGAAAGACCTACATGGGAAAAAGTAACTAATAGTCTGATGACCGGTTCATCTACATTTGTGTCATGCATCTAGTGGAAACAGCCAAAGGGCATCTTGTATCAAGTGCAATGAAGTCCGGCTTTACTGTCGTCTTGGATACAGCTTCAGCAGGAAACCACGCACCGACCTCAGAGAAGCCACTTACATCACTGCCCAACTGTATTTCCATCCACCAGTGGTCTGTATCTCATCCAAGCAAGGCTACAATAACTTGGAAAAACAACCCAGACGCTTACCTCTGTCCGTCCATAGTGGTCAAGTATGGAGGGCAGAAGAGGCAGGATGAGGGTGAACCCCAGCAGGTCCAGAAGGAGGAGGACAAAAACGACAGTGATGATCCTGGAGGAGCTGCTTTCTGCTGTGTTCTTCATCCTAGTATCTTATAGAGGGAAAAAATGCATTAAGTTAGGGTAATGACACTCTTCTGTACCTAACACTTTCATAAGTGGAGCTTCTTAATGTTAACTGGATGTTAGACACTATTAAAACTGCAAGCAATATCAAACAGCAGCCAGGCATATGATTTAAGATACTAACGTGTCCAGCAGGACACGTCAGCAGGAACATCAGACAGAATTGCAACACAAGTTTTCATAACACTACAGCCACTGTTCTGCATACCAAGTTTAGATCAGTAACCTTGGTAAAACATCATTTTAATAAAACACCCCAAAACACTTCATTACTCTTAAAATTGTTCTATTTTTATTCCAAAATCTTGGGAGCTACATACTGTAACACAGTCGTTGTAATCCAATAAATCACAGCACGCATATTCAGTACATTTCTCCTTTGATATTTTTTCCTGGCCTGTCGTTTCATTGTGCAACGTTTAATTGTGGTTTAAAGTCCACACTAAAAACGAAGCATCGCAGTTTTCACTGGTTTGCATAAGACTGAAATGGAAGTGGCGGTAAGATACGCGTAGGGAAACAGGCTCACGCCCGGGCGGCAGTCCCCGGCTCCGCGGTGGTGCGTAAGGGCTCAGCCTGCACATGCAGTCGGCTCTCGCTTTACCTTTCCCTGCTGGAGCCTGTCTGCGCCTCAGCTGTCGCACCGCCACACGGCTTGGTGGCGAGCACCTTTCGCCATCTCTTAACCAGGAAGCGGTTTCGTGTTTCAGCGGCAATAACAGGAATCCCACGCATGCGTTAAAATACCGCCGATGAATCGTTATGGACGCTCAGACAAACGAAAGTAAACTAACCTTCGGTTCCGTGATCAGAAACAGGGATGGTTGAATTAAAAGTTAGGAGTTAATGTAACTGCGGCCGTCTGAACGAGCGAGCATAAATTACTGCATCATCAGGAGGGGATATGGAGGCTCAAGCATACGAGATGCAATCTCATGCATAGTTTTAATGCATTATTTAGCTTTCTCTTTAATAGGGTGTAAATAAACATTTCAGGTATTCAAGAAAGTATGTTCGGTTTTTGTACTTATTGGTACGAACCATTAACATTTTAATTATATTCCGTATTCCAGTGGTATCCGCATTTTACTGCCTGTGTGGATCTAATGTAATGTATATTTTTTCATCTGTGCATTAGCACAGTAATTTGTTTTCACTTTGTGCTTGTCTCTTCCCTTTAAAGTCGTGTAAGACCATAGTATTTTCATATGGCGTAGTGGCGCCATTAATATAGTTCCCTTGCGCTTTCTACGGTTTATTGTGTTCTCAAAGGAAGTTCCTTATATCGCTGGATGTCAATCAAAAACCCTACGAATTGCTCATTATCAAGGTTTAAGGATTAGGCAAGTATTTCACATCTGCGAAGTGCAGAAAAGCGGGATAATCATCTATATTTTAATGATTAGGCAAGAGTTTCATAAGGCAGAGCAAATTTACTTCCAAATTACCTGGAGTAACGGCAATGAAAATTTTACTCTAATATAAGTTATAATATTACTATTTATAACATCCACTACAGGGTAACGGTAACCCAAGACCTAGTTCGAACCCCTTCTAACCGGGACATTACAAAATAACTAGTTTGCTATATTTATGATCAATTCAAGAAGTTTATAGTAGCTAAAGATTTTGGAGCATTCTTCTTAACAGCAGTGCCATCTAGTGGGAAGAAGTTGAACTACTGCAACAAAACCCATTCACACCCCAGCTGCTTTTTTCAGTGATACATTGTTTGAGTTAATTTGTGAACTTAACGGAATCCGTGGTCGCAGTGCATGCAGGTAAACCACAACCAGCTTAGTTTGACGAAGGTATTTTATATATACATATATCATATACAACTCTGTAAGAAAAAGACGACGGAACAATTTTTTGTTTCACCCATTTCTCAATTTATGGTTGTGCGTCTCTGGAAAATATACATTTTTGGCAAACTTCAGCCTGGCTCATCCCTGCTTTTCGCTGCTGAAGGGCTTCTTCCTTGATTTATGGGACTTCAGCAGGCACGTGCCGAGGGGGGCTTGAGCACCTGACCCTTTCCTCTTGGGTCCCCCAAGTGCCCTTTTCTTGAGGCCTTTTTTTATGTTTAATTTTGCTTAATGAAAGGATCTGGCTTGCATCAGTCACATGATGACCATTAACCAATGCTCACCCTTGACGGCAGAGTGCGCTGGTTACGAGCCGGGAACGAGTTCGCAAAGATCACGCGCGTTTTTTGCCGGCTGGGCGGTGCGGAGCTGTAGGGGAAACATAAATTAACTCGGAGATGCAGACTGATGCAACAAAACCAGTAAGTAGGGTGTACAGCGTACACTGTAGTCTATAGCATACACGCAGGAGTATTAGGTTATTATGTACACGTTGTCTTGTGGCAACTGACGAATTGAAACAAATGAGAAAGCTGTGTGTACACGGTGTGCAACATCGCGACAAAACATTACCTGTCATTTTATTAACTGCACAAGTAGTGATGGTCATTAGCCGCTAGCTAACTGGGTGTCATGGATCTGTAACTGTCCACCGTTTTAGGAAACATACAGTATTTTGTTTTAAAGTAAGTTACAGGGCTTTTCCCTGCCTTTCTGGAGGCTTATATCTCACTGGAAAGTTGCCCCACTAATATTCCGGTTTCAGTTTATTTCCCACAGTTTTTTTTAATTTGTGGCCTTATAGTTCCAAGCGCTTTCACCAATCTTTGCATTTTATTATTATTATTATTATCTCACAGCATATGTTTAATCAACTATGGACTTTTTAGTGTCTGCAATGTCGGATCAACACAGCCCTGCCGTCCTGTTCTATCAGCAGATCTCAACAGCAACATTGTGCCCCATCAGGTAAAACACAGGCTACATTTGATTTGCATTGTCCCACCCAATGACATTGATATAGTATGGTGTGATTCCATATTAGATTCTTGATGAATATGGGTTGTTGTTTTTCAGCCTGGTTCTATGTGGCCCTGATACTGTATGAACAGTCCTAGCAGTGCACTTCATACCTGCACTTCATGTTTCCCATTCCATTTGAAGGTCACTTGATTCATGAGATTGGATAAGTTAACGGTCATCTCTGCTATTGGAAAGCTGATTCCGCCCTTTGCCTGGCTGCTCTCTGGTCATTCTCAGTGTCTCCTGCTTCATCTTATTCTTGTGTGCTGCTGTCTTAGAAATTTTGTGCATGGAAACAACCTGCCTCACAGTGTAGCCTAACCCTAACCCTAACCCTAACCCTTCTGCCAGCAGAACCAGGAATAAACCAAGATTAAAAAATATGGACTGATTTCTTAATTTTTTTTTTCTCCAGAGCTGAATGTACATTTATTATTAGGCTGTTATACATCATGTCTGGTCTTTGGAGTCAGAGATTACATACTACCAAATTTTTTAAATAATGCTGAATAGCACTTTACGCATTTTTGGCTGTTAAAAAATTGAAAATGTTACAATTTAATTATTGCGTATTTTCATCATATTGGACTGCGCAGCATAAAAATAAAGCAGCTTTAAAATCTCTTTTCTATAAGGTCCCTTGTGTAATGAGAAACGTTTGTCACTACATATACATATTCATTTGCTAAAATTATCTTGTACATGTGTCTGCGTGTCTCACGGAGAGAAGAATGGGATCAGCAAAAAAGACAGTTTCCCATGGGGGTCAATAAAGTATCACTGTTCTGTCCTTAAAATATCTTGGTGAAAGCAGAGAGCATTGTAGCATGACCATGTCCAAATTTGGAACTGGAAGACCACGACACTGAGGCTTTCGGTGACAATGGGCAACTTGGCCGCAGTGAGCGACTCGTGGACAGGAAGCATAGAATGGCCAGCTCTGAGCGGAGCGGCGCAGGAGCAATGACTCAGTGCAGTGACATCCTGTGGTTAAACAACACAGGCCAGGTTGGCAGATGGACACCCAAGCAGGCACAAACGCGGACGGACCCATGCTGACAAGCCGAGCTTTATTGGGGGATCACAGGCATAGCGCCTGCTGTATGCGAAGTAAATGCGCTTGTGAATTCTTTTGGCTTTGTTGGGAGTGATATGTCGCAGTTCACTGTCAGCCGTATGGAGAGAAAAGCAGGATGACATTTCTGTCTGACAGGAAGAAGGGGACAGCGGGATGAGGGCTAGTTGACTGATCGTTATAAGCAGTTCTTTCAGCGTTTGAGGGCTGGAGGGGTCTTCTCCACAGAAGACTAGAGAATTACTTTTATTCTGCAAAGACTTCAGAAGAAGAGTTACATTCATGCTTTAAAAGCAGTGGGAGTGTACAGAAAATTGTGTGCAACTGGGGCACTGCAAATCATTTTAGACAATGTCCAAGGTTCCAACTATTCTCTCAAAACAACATTTCCTTCTAATTCCCAGTCCTACACTGTTGAGATTCTCCAGCTGTCTGTGCTGCTTCAGTTTTGATTAATATGGTAGTTAATGGAGCTCTAATTAGTCAATCAGTAAAAAGACAATGTGTATGCTCACCTAGTTAGTGAGTTTGACCTTGAAATGGTGAGTTTCGGTGTAGCTTTCACTGTCGTGTTGTGGACTGACCTTGCTAACCGGATGGTAGCATTTACGGGGCACACTTGCATCGAAAATGTGCTACAAAAGCAATACAAATATTATCATAGCTGATAAAAAAACACCTACCAGCCAAACATAAATGTATAGTGCAGTACCACAAAACCACCACAAAGGGGCACTATTCGGTTATTTTCTCTGAGGAAATCCCCAGCCGTTTCTCCTCGCTTTCCAGCAGCTTCTTGTAGGTGGCTATCTCTGCGTCCAGCTTCAGCTTAATATTTAGTAGCTCCTTGTAATCCTGCAGGTATTTGCTCATCTCAATCTTGGTTTCGCAGATCTGGGTCTCGAGCTGGATAATGATGTTCTGCAGATTGGACGCCTTGTCCAGGTGACTGGCTTCCATGTCCTCCAGCTGCTGTCCCAGGGCTGCATTGCGGGCTCGCATTGCATCCATCTGGTTCTGGAGGTCCATGATCTGGTTGTGGAAGGTGTGGATCTCTTCCTTCATCGATTGCACCTTTGCGTCGTTCTTGCCGGCACGCTCTTTGAGCGTGTCAAACTTGCCCTTGTACCACTTCTCGGCCTCCTGCACGTTGCGTGCCGCCACTTGCTCCATCTCCGCCCGCACGTTGCGCAGGTAGCCGGCCAGGTCGGGCCTCTCCGAGTCCAGTTCTGTTGACACCTTGGAGTCCTGAATCTGTCTCCTGAGGTCGGCCGCCTCCTCGTCATGCAGCTTCTTCAGGAACTCGATCTCTGCCACCAGCTCCTCCACGCGGCTCTCCAGATCAGCCTTCTCCAGGGCGGCATCGTCCGCGTCACGACGGAACTCTTTCAGGATCTTCTCTGCTTCCTCTGGCATTCCAGATCAGATCAGGGATTAGATCACGTGCGAGAACAAGCTCACATTATAAATCACTGCTGTTGTCTCAGTTTCACAAGTGCTATTCAACCAAGGGGCCCTAAAACTCTCCATTCTGTGCCATAACAGATGTGAAGGAGGATTTCTTTGATAAATACCTTGTTGTTTTAAGTTGGGTTTGACTGTGCATAATTAAATGATACTTGCCTGTGATAATGATGCTTATGTTCTACTAATTACATTAAGAGTGCAGTGTTTTTAAAATTCACTTCTTGTTGATGAAAGCACATTTGCATAGATTTGCTTACAAGATTACAACCAGCGGTGGAAAGTTCGCATGCAGTAACTACAAATCCAAGTTGAGGATTTAGTTTCAATCACCCACTTCAGTACTCTGTGACTGTTTATACTCCGTTGGTTAAAACAAAACCTTGGTCTGGATTTGTACTTTCTGGACCTGAACTTTCAACCTCTGATTATAACTTGCTGTATTATGTTGCTCCCGATATAAACACACCTTTCTGGTGGCTTACCTTTGAGGGCCAGCTCCTCCTCAAGCTTCAACCTCCACATGTCCACCTCCTCCGCATAGTAGCCCCTTTCGATATCTGCAGCCCCCTTTTCGCTGGTCAGGGTCTCGATCTGGGCTCTCATCTCGCTGAACTTGCGGTCGTACTCTTGCCCGATGCCGGTGGGCCCCCCCATCTGCTGGCCCCGCAGGGAGGCCAGATGGGCGCGCAGAGATGCATTCCGCTGCTCCAACGCTTGCACCTTCTCGATGTAGCCAGCGAAGCGAACGTTCAGCTTCTGCATCGCCCGCTTCTCGTTGGTGTCGCGCCAGTGGATCTCGGTGCCCAGCTCGACAGCACCTTCCGGGCTGCCTGGGCCGCCACGGGTGAACGGGGACGCCCTGCAGCGGGCGGGCGAGGGGCTCTGCACACGCCCCCTGCCGCTGCCCCCTGCCGGCACGCTCAGCCGTGTATGGGCGCCTCTCATGGTGCCGTAGAAATGTCTTGGTGGAAGAAGATATGAAACCCTCCTGTGCTCCCCGCCTGGCAGTCCGAGTTGGGTGTCCCTGGGAATCGCTGCTGGTTCTTTATACTGGCAGCCGGGAATGTTGCGCGCATCTTCGAAAGTCGACCAGGTTTCAGACATCCGTTAAATCTGAAATGTGATGGCGTGACTAGTATGACTAATAGGGCTAATTAAACTTGAAGTGTGAGCTACAGCCTGGTTGCCTGAACTGGCTCTCTCACCTGAGTGCCACATAGCCGGTGGCTGAATTAACTGGAAAAGTGAAGCCAGGCGCTATGTAGGGCAACTCTCACTGCCAGTGAAGGACCTCTCCGGACCCACTGTGTTGTGCTCACGGGGGAAACACCATGGCTACTCAAGGAAAAGTTTTTCCATGTGACATCTTGTTCATGTTGTGTGCGGAGCACCGTTCAGGCGCGAATCGAAATGTGACAAAAGGAAACGTCTGCAGAAATAGCAGGACGCTTCCTTTGAGGAAATGCCCTCGAGACGACAGAGCTGCGATCGTCAGCCTTTTTACTGCTGCAGTATGAAATAAAGTAAGATAAAAAATGACACAAAACCCTTCTGCCTTTTTTTTACATTCACGGCTCCTTTATATTTTCAAAAGCACTGTGCTTCTTCATAACGGCAAATTAAAAGTATTATTAGGCCATTTTCATGCAGAACAATAATATTTATTGCTGAACTATTTGTTTTAATATATGCGAAAACAGACTAGAATTATTATTGCAGTTGGTAACATTCATTTAGTCTAAACAATTATTGAAATTTAATAGTTAATGAGGGCCTAACAATGTTTCATTTGCAGTTTGTGTGTTGAAATAAGGTACAGGAAAGGGTGATCTGTGGTGTGAAGAGAGACATGTCAGACAGTGCTGATGCCCTCAGTGTCAGACAGTGAGAAGCTCATAGCAGCAGTGGTAGGGCTGTGGTCCATGCTGATGCCCTCA
>JAABNY020000039.1:31512624-31525383 GCA_015164015.2 Brevimyrus niger
GGCTCTATATTAACCTGACTAAAACAGCCATGTCAGCAGTACTTCATGATAAAGTTCTAAATGATTCAAGCTGAATGATGATTATTAAAAGTAATTAGTACTGTGTACTTCACTGTCATTGAGTGTATCCTTCACTTTTATGAAAAGTTCAGCGTACTATTTTCAAAGCCAATAGCCTGTTACCAATTTTTGAAGCGCTTTCAAAGAGTTCAAAGGTAATGGACTCAACTCCATTGGCTAAAGCTTCCTAGTGATCAGCCTGTGGTTCAAGCCCTGGTGATGAAACATGACTGACATCTTAACTTCAAGGTCAGGAGGATCTAACTCAGCCCAAGGTTCTCGGCTCACTGACGTATAAAGTGGCTTTGTTGATCTTTTAGGTTGCAAGCTGCCAGGTATTGCTAATGGGGGGGGGCGTTGTTAAGCTTCAGTCGTTGCCGTGTCCCCCTACACGTCTGTGAAATTGATTCAAGGCTTGAAGAAAGGGTGGGGTGACAGTGGTGTGAACCCTAGGGAGCTTTAGCATGTCATAGCTTATCATCTGTTTCCTAGCAGCTTGGAAGCTGATTTTTAAATAATTAATTATTCATAAGTAAATAATTAAGTCATAGTAAATAATGAAAAACAAACATTCTAATAATGGCCGGACAAACCCAACTACCCTTCAGAGGCTCTTGTTCTATGTAGCTTGTACCAACATTAACATCACTGGATTGTCTAAACAGCGTGAAGCCTCTTGCAGATGTTTATAGAACTTGCAGAGGTTATAGAGACCTAATAGAACTTTGCATTAAGATTTTAGAAGCAATGATTCCATGTATAAAGCTGTAAGCACAAGCAGTCGGATTTTACAGCCCTAACAAGCTCCATGAATATGGCGAAGGTGTGCACCGCGGTCCAACGTGAGGCAGCAGGGGCTGAGGATGCTGTGGAGATTCAGCACCGGGCCCATCTGTTCCTGTCAACATGTCAGTAGGACGACTACAGCAACAGTCACCGCTCCATGCTCAAGGCCCCTGCTGGACGTCGTGAGGAAAAGTGCGGCGACGCACGAAGCGGCCAGTCAACGTCCTCCGTGGAAGGTGTATGCATGCACACAGACACACACGCACAGCGATCTTATTGGCTGTGAGGATCAGTAGGATTACTGAGGCTCTGCATTCTCTCACGCTGGGGATGTTTTGCTTGGTCTGTGCCAACAATTAACAACGTGAAGGATTTGACTGCTTTTCATTTCCGTGCTAACATAATGGTTGTTGGAACAATGCAGATATCCGTATTTGTAAAAGAACTAATGTTGTATAACCACTACATAGAGTTTAGTGGTGTGCCAATATTTAATATTAACTGGTACTTTTTATTGATCCCCATGGGGAAAATCTCTTTTCGCATCCACCAACTTGCTCTCTGTGGGGGCCCCCTACTGCCCCCTACTGGTCCGCCATTATTAAATAAAATGGTGATGATCTGCAGCTTTGCGCTGCAACAAATCATCATAGTCAAGTTAAAACTAGTAGTTATAGTACAGGTGATTAAATATGAATAAATTTAGACATTAAGAACAACATCTGTATGCTAAAATCAATTAATTGCCAAGATGCCTCTTCCTAGCCCACCAATTTGTCAACTATCTTTAAAATCATGGAATATACCTAAATGTCACGCTGGGGTACAGCTGCAGTGCAGCAAACTGTGAATCATGATCTTTGATATTTACAGTCATACATAACAATAATGCAATATAAATATAGTATAATAAAAAGTTATGAAAAGGAAACCACACATCGTATTGAAAAATGACCAAATGGCAGAATTCAGCCTGTCTGTTTCAATACAAGATATGCTGGTGTTAAGTGGTACGTTTCCGCCTCACCTGCTTGTCTCCCTCCTTTTTCACTAAGCCAGTAGCAGCAGCAATGCTACCGGCTCCTTCCACGGTCTTATGGGCAACAGCTGTCACTCCGGTCACCACTGCCCCACCCACCTGCGACACATGGCTCGCAGTCTTCTCCGCAACTGTCCAGGATCAACACACAGCATACACAACAGGTCAGGTGTTCGCTGGTGAAGGGGAAAAAATGGCGTTGGATGTAGAGAAGATTTATGACTACAACAAAATCAATATCTGGTAGCAAAATCAACTGGATGGGGGCAGTGTATCATTAAAATCGGTCTCCCTGGAGATTGCATTGCCGAAAGAGGCGTTGCTGCCATATCCAATCCATGAAGTTGCTTTATTTGACAAACACGACAGTTTGTCTTATTAATGGTGTATACAAACAGTCTAAGGGACGGTGACAAATTGTAAATGGTAATGTAATTGCAGTGTTTTTTTTAATACAGGGAAATCAATGAATGAAGGTCACACTGGATTATAAACAGGCATTCAAAAATGTCATGTGTAATGATCATTATACCATATTTAAATGTTTACATTAACAAGTGTGGAAAATGAAAGAATAAAAAATTATCATCCCAACCAAAGGTTTTACATCTTGTGGTGTTAAACATAAGGTGAGTTATAGGATAATCTTTGAAGTGCTCATTTTGGTAGGAGTTTACTCGCAAAATACAGTTCTAGAGTCATTCTGATAAATACCTGCATAGAGCTCTCCCACTCCCATGCTCTCGATGGCCTTGTCTATACAGGTTCTCAGTAAAGCATAATCATGTTTGCTTAGATCACGGTGCCAGGCCCTTGAAGTCCACAAAAACTGTTTGGTCTTGCTCAGCCACAGATCCCAATTGTTTTTTCGAGTAATTTTTTTGGACAATGAAGGGATTCAATGAGGAAATATGGAATTCAATATCAAGCTATAATGAACTGAATTTAAAAATAGAATACAGATATTTTGCAGAATGATCATAGGTGTCATAAAAACTGGAAAGCAAGGACTTGCACACATCAGTTCCGCACCTGAGTACACATGCCCAGTTGCACAGTGGGATTTAAAATAAGAAAAAAAAAACAGCTGATTTAGTGCTTCTGGCGATTTAAATGAGACATCTCACCATGGGCACCGACAGCTCAAGGTAATCACAGGAAGCACTTCTGCACACCTAAGGATGTCTACGGCGCAGACTGGAAGAAGCGGCCGCCTCTTTGTCCTTGGGATCCCGTGTTCATTAGGACGACGGCCCACTGCAACTCAGTTACACCTCCAGGAAGCCGTTCCTGGCAACGAGGCCACGCCCCCCCCGAAAAGATATTCCCTGACTTTGGCCGTCTTAAATGTCTGCCGCCTGCTAATCGGGAATTCAAAACCCCCATCAAACACAGACAGCAGGCTCACCTTCAGACAGGGGTGGCCATGAGTGATTGACTCACCCGCGCGATGCACGCATGCGCTCGCTCCAGGCCAGCAAGGTCTGTTTCTGTCTGTAAGCCGTCTCATGGTGAACACCCACCTCGGGCCCTGATCATAGGCCGTTTAGCTCATAGAGAATTTTAATTCACCTAGCTAATTCCAGTGCTACCACATTCATGACATATTTTAATGCAAACTCAATTTTGTGCATTATTTATTTTGATTGATTCTGAAAAATGCTGTTTGCGGCAGTGAAAATTCCAGAATTACAGCCTTTTAAAAATATGCTTTCTGTTATTTCCTGTGGTATATAAATGGACGAATGGCTTCCTAGTATGCAAATCAAAAATGTACTATCATATTAATATCTGTGTGTAATCCATCCACCTTCCATACTATCCAGTGCAGTGTTGCAGTGTGTATATATATGAATATCACACAAGTGATGTGACAATGGATGAATAGATGGACAAATATGTACTCAAAACGTGTTTACCTGATGAAACTCCATCCTTTGTTTTAGTGCCTATGAATCAAAAGGAAATTAAGAATTAAGGAAAGATCATTGGCCATTCAGGTACTGTTTATCAATAAATATGAAAAATTAACATAACGATCTCTCGGCGTGGGGTTTGAATCTGTAATGAATCCGGCTCAAAAGAAGCGAAATAATGATTTAAAGTGGCCAATTTGCTTTCTATTTAATCAAGGCACGGAATATTGTGGAACAGGTATCGACCAGTATTTAAAAAAAATTTCAGTGGATAGTAATATGGCTGATATCCGATAGCAATAGTTGTGTAAATAACAAATAGGACAATTAAGAACCTACCCACGAAAATTACCCCTTCTTTTGTCTTCTCGGCTGCCTCACTCACTCCCTGTTTCGTCTTTTCTGCAGCCGCCACAACCCCGTCCTTTGCTTTCGAGAACCCTTTCATTAGCGCGTCCATGTTGGTACAAATTGATCGGTAATTTCTGCGAAGAATGTTCGCCCACTGTTACAAGAGCCGTTATAATCATCCTTATGTTCTCCAAAAGTTACATCTGGCCAAATTTAGGCAGGGTTACACTAAATATCCCGAATGCATCTAACAAAAAAATTATATTCACAGCTGACGAAGAATCTTGCTGGGTACCGTATACAAACACCTGTTAGCCAAGAAACGAGCTAAATTAGGTATGTGCACCATTTTATCAATAAAAATAAAATAGCAATTGCACAAATATTCATACTACACAAATGTCAGCAAACGCAAAATATAAAACAGATGCAAAATTCAGTATGTTATGGTAAAAACGGTGTAATATCTAAATTATAAAAGTTATATGCGTTCAAGTAGGTTCTCTGTGACCTTAGAGAAAACCTGTAGAGCATTTGCACACACCTGTTAGCCTCCCTGTTTTTCGCTTCTCTTCCAGAATCGACGAACTGCAAATGTATGTAAATCCGAAAAGCTGTAAAGTGCGTCCAGGTTGCGCGTGCAGGACAGAGGCTGAGCTCGTGAGTCAGCGCGTGGTGCTGATGCTGGAGCAGGTCGAGGAGCTGGGCTGCATCACCGCGTGCACGCCAGAGCTGCGCGATTCGTCGCGTCATCCTCTCCGCCTGCCACGCCCACTGAACAAAATGCGCTCCTACCGATTGAGTCCCATTGGCCTTCAATGTAACTATTTTACACCTTTGCACAAATCTTATATAAAAATACAAATGAAAGCAAATCGTAAGCATTGTTTGCAAACCAAAACAGCTGTAATAAAATATTTGTGGGGGGTTGTGCGTTTTCATAGAGGACACGGTTTTATTATTAAAACCTTATAATCTTTTATTATTAAGGCTTTATTATTTATTGCAGTTGGTAATTGTGGACCAAGAATCCAAATTCCACCAAACTTAAATCACGAACTTCACATCAGTGTAAAACAGTGTATTGTATCTTATTTTAGAATGCTATTTTCATTCAAACATAATGGATTAACCCTGATAATGTGTATTTTTTGTTGTTTTTAGATCCTATATCGAGGTTTACACAAGTGAGTCCACATATCTACATGCACTGCCTATGATCTGTTTGTTATTATTTACTTTGTTTAAAGTAATGCCAAAAACCAACCCTCACTGACCCTCATGGCAGGAAGCTTGTTGTGAATGATGTTTGGAATGATTGGTGCTTGAAAACACATACGTCCTCACAGGTGTATTAAGATTTCACCACAAGCAAACAAATTTGTCCATACATTTAAGATCCATTCATTTCTTCACCTTCCATACTGCTTAACAGTCCAGTTATAACAAACCCAAGGCTTACAATGGGGAACAATGATAAATTATAAATAATTGATTATAAGATTATAAGAGTTACAATGATGCAAGTCTTGCCCCCTAAAGGTTTAGAAAATTTGCATACATCATGGCAGAATTTCATATAAAAGTTTTCTAACAAAATCCAAGTATTATGTATAATACAATCAGGACTCTTATTCAGAACTATTTCCTTACAATATTCAAATTCTCATTATTATGCTTTTCTAGTTAATTCAGCCACAAAAATGATTTTTTTTCTGTCTCCTCTGTGCTATATCAAGTGAAAAATTTCAATAGTGAAAATCTCATGCACACATCTGAGTAAATGAAGGTGCATTGGCATTTTTTTGTGTTTAATTACGTGCTACGTCAATTTATTTATTTTATTTGAAGTCCCCGTGTGCATTTTTAAAGAATTATAAGCCTTAGCCCAAAAGCACATAGTTCCCACAGCAAGCCTTACACCTTCTCATAAAATATTCAGTCAGTAAGCTTTGACTGAACTGATACCTCTCCATTCCATGCTACGCATGTTGGTCTCTCCGCGGTTTGTCACTGAGTCAGCAGTGATGGCTACGACCAGAATGATCAGTCTGATCGCCACCTTCCCCCACACACCGAAAACACACTATGCCATCTGTACTCTTCGAATAATACGTGTGATGTAATATAAGGCTGTTGCTCACTTCACAGTTAACTCATTGTTGACGGTTCTATGTTGATTGTACCCTAAATAGGCCTCATAATAGCTATTAAATAAATTATTAGCTAATTGTCTACAGTGAATGTAGACTGTCATTTAGATAAATTGGTATTGGCATTCGGGAATTCATTTTTTATTTAGATATTTATATGCATATTGGCAGAAAATGGTACTGCTGTGTGTTTAATGTTTTTAATCTGGTATATTATACAATGAAAGGGAGGACATAAAGCAAAAAAGCAAGAAGCATTTTAAAAGGCAAGGGTCTTTATTTTAACATTGTAACAACTGCTAAATAAACACATATAATACTTTCTGCCTGTTATGTGTCCAGTGTTGATTCATCCTCTGTACAGACATTCTTCTACAGATATTCCTTGTGTTTCTTTACCGGATTCAGTAAAATTCCTAGAAAAGGAAGTTAAGGTTAAACACTCTATAGCTGTGCATATAACCAAACAACTATGTAGCTAGAGTGTGTTGGTCGAGTATTCTTTACATTGTCTGAAGGTTTAATATCTAAAGACAACAGAAGAAAAATAAGTATATAAAAATAAATAAACATAAATATGATAAATACCAAATAATTAAAGATAGACAGGGATACATGGACAGCAAATATATTTCTCTTGTCATTATTGCTTTACAATGCATAATAGTAATCAACAATGCAGCGTGCACATTGTAGTGGTTTAACTGAAACAAAACTATGGCAGTTTTTTTTAACACCAAACAGCTGACTGCGGGGTACCAGCAACGACAACCATGGCATGAAGCAGCTCTCCTTTGGCACCCGCTGCCAGTTTGGGGGATGTGAGGGAGGGGTCTTTCAGGCACACTCATGATGCTAAAATGTAGGGTGGGGCACATATTTCAGATTCACTTTATCATTTTAACAGTGATTGCAGTGCCTTGAATGAGCTGCATTTCTAAAATAGCTTCATGTTATTGATTTTTTTTTTTTTTAAGGCATTTAAGGCATATTTGCAGTTTGCTATTTTAATAAGGCTTACTTATGTTAGCAATTGGCTATTCTTTGCACTAATATTATACTTATCATCATTAGCAATGCTGGTTGCATTCTCTCCGTAAATCGGCTCATGTAATGTTTAATGGGATGACATTTTCTGATCATTTTATTGTCCTTCTGTTTACCATCTGCTTATTCTGGTTGGGTAGCAGGAAGGTTCTGGACCCTGTTGCGTGCAGCAAAGGGGACAAGGCTGGGATGCACCTTGTAGGGGATTCCACTCCAACACAGTGGAAGCTCAGTCCCTCCCAAGGCAGACATGCGCAGACACATACATTACGGGCGACTGAAAGACGCATGAGCAAGACATGCAGCTTCCATGCGAATGATGCAACACTACACTCTGCATCCCAGCCCATAAGCACTATCCAAAAATAGTAACATTACTGGTGTCAGATACAATAATGTGCTAACTATCTAAATTAATTATTTATGTGTGTATGAGTTTATTTATTTAGTAGATATCATGCATTTTAGGGATGAGTTGTGGGTTGGTCTGGATTTCCGTTCTTTGCTTATAGAATCCACCATCCAGGTCCGAGCAAATGTGACACAGCTGGCTGTCCTCTCGCTAATGAGAGAGCAGCTGGAAGAAGAGGACCAGCTGGGTCTCCTGCGGAGGCATGTGGGGGCAGTTGGGCTGATTAGGCGCAGCCCCAGCTTCTGTATTTATATTGACCCATTTTGTTTGCCTTCAGGACGGCTAGGCACATTTGTTTAACCATATGCACGCCTTCATTTTTATGGACCAAATCAACTTTATTAGAGTTCTCAAATAATAATAAAAGGAGCTTGGTCCTGCCTGGTCCTATATGGATCTTCACCAAAGTGACAACAGATTATTCAATGCTAAGGTTTTGGGGTGTGTGTGTGTGTGTGTGTGTGTGTGTGTTGAGGGGTCAGACATTGTACAGTACGTTGTGGGCACCATGTGCCCATGTGATACCAACCTGTTATTTTGATGTTGTGGGGACCATTTTCTCAGTCCCCACAAGGGGAAATTCAAATATAAAAATCTTTGATGGCAATCCAAAAACTAAAAATGCCAGAAGACTTGTATCTTGTTTCATTACTTATGGTTAGGGTTAGGGCTGGGTAAGGGTTAAGGTTGTCATTGTTGGGAATACGGATTTTCCCATAGAAATGGATGGTCCCCACAAGTTATGATGAAAGCCAATCTCATACACTAAAGCAATTTGGTGTGAGAGATCACACTATAACATCATAAATATTTCATTGGTCCTTATCATTTTATAGATCAATTACTGCATTTTGTAATAATATGGAACATATTTTTATTTAAAAATATTCCAATGAATATATTTATGACCCACTATTGTTCTGCATAGTTCTCCAGCAGAATAAATAACAAGTAGTTGCTAGGCAACAGAAAATCATTTTCAGTAACACTAGTTGGAGAACCTGGACCAGAACTATACTTGTTGGCTCCCTAAATTCACTGCCTCTAGCTATCTGACAGCTTTGTTATTTATTACAATTTATTTGGAAATATCTCATAATTTTGTCATTCTAAAAATATACAATTACTCGACTTTATGCTGGTAGTTTCACCTTTGTACTGCATTTGGCTGCTAGAGTGTTTGTCAATGAAAATGTCAAGCCAAGAACATTTCTGTTCTTCCATCTGTAGCTCGTAGCTCTGTAGCGATTTCTCTGATGCATTCTCCTCTATGACTATAGCTCCCTTTGCCAATACTTTTGCATCTGGATGGAAGCAGATATTTGTGTGCATGCTGATCTCAGCAGCTTTGTATCCCCTCGTCAGACATACTTCATTTTCCCCCTAAACATTCACATGGACGCTCACTGACTGGAAATTAAATGGCTTCCATAGAGTGAGCGTGGGAAGAAGCTCTAGCATTTTCTGCTACATTCACACCCCTACACAGTGTCATGTTCTTCTGGCCTTTCAAAGCAGTCCTGGGCATGGGGGGAGTGGGGGGGGGGGGGTCACTCTTCTCACCTTAGCCGAAATTGCAATTATTTGGCATGTTTTCTGTCGGTGTGTTGCACCTTTGCATAAGCAGTTTGTTGGTACCCAATAGCCATACAAAATAATAAGCTATGTGGGCATCAAATACATGCCTAAGCACAAGGCATAGACAAGACACATGTTTTTGCCACCCCACCCCCGAGTGAAAACATCAAACTCCGCCTATGGTCCTGGGCCTTGTTGGGGTGAACCTGGAACATCTGGACCTCAAAACGGAAAACTATAACTTCTGGAACTGCCAGTCAGGAAATAAATAGGAACCATATGTCCTGGCTTCGTTAACGTTTTTCACAAGTAATACCACTATTCCATTAATGCCAACTCCATAAGCCCTCATTCAAAGGTGTTGAAGTGACACCTTTGAAACAGGAATTAGATTCTCCAGCACTTCCTAATGTGTCACCTCCCCTGGGACTTTCAGTTCAGTCAAAACGCTTAAGTGTATTTAATGTAAGGAACATTACAACCTTTGGTGTCCGTTGTCTCAAGGTGAAGCCAAGCCTGGAATGAGCCATGAAGCAGGGCGTCCCATCGTGCCTGCTCATATTTTTCAGATGCCTTTATGGTCTTGGCACAGACGCGTACAATGAAACATCTGAGCAGATGACCACCAGCAGTACAGCGAGAAGCTTCTTAGCCAAAGCTTCCACCATGAAAACAAGAGTCACGCTGGACCACGAGACAATCTAACGCCCGGAACAGATGGACCTCCACTTACAAAAAAAGCAAGACGGAGGAGTTCAGGATATTATATGTAACCAATCGCAGCACTGACTTCACAAAACATGGTGAGGCAACGAAGGAAACAGCTGATATTTACGGCCCCCCCGGCCCCTCTCAGGACAGCAATGATCATAATGCATTTAGGGAGAAAAGTCTTTTAAGCAAAATTCCAGATCAGAATTACAACAGGAGAGGAGTCACTAAGCCCAGTTTTGAGACCCCTATACCGAGGTAAGTGTATGACTCTATTAGATGATATCACTGTGATAGTGCTTTTACATTACAGGAATCGACCCAAAGGAAGAGAAGACTTATAATAATATTCATTATGCAAATATAGTGCTTGTGGCAGTTAGTCTAGCATTGTGGGTACTCAAATCTGCAATCAATTTTACCATTATCAAACATTTTTTTCCAGTGCATTTATTCATACACGATACTTAAATTTCACTTGATTACAGTATTACATTTAACTTGATTACAGTAATTCATTTGTTGTATATCAGAATGACCACATGCATCAGTTTGCTGACTCTAGCCTATTCCATAAAACAAATGTTTCTGCATCCACTGGGAAGCTGTACATCTGGATTGCCAGGTGCCATCTGAGGTGGAAAATAATAGCAATTAATCCCTTAAAGAAGGGGAAACCATGGGAGAGGTTCCTCTGACAGCTGGGACCGGCAGGGATGTGAGGCTAACTGGTGTTTTGCATGCAGCATGCAGCCGGATTCATGCATCACTTGCGAGCATGTAGGGTCAAATGATCCCCTGGGGAGGGGGTAAAAACTCAGCCGCTCTTTAGTGCTGTCTCTCTCAGCCCAGCACCTGCAACCCTTCCGAGAAGTTCAAGGCTTCTCACACACACACACACACACACACACACACACACACACAGGGGACCACTCATTCATTTCTATGGGAAAAATGCTAATGCTAAC
Source organism: Brevimyrus niger (assembly GCA_015164015.2). NCBI lineage: Eukaryota > Metazoa > Chordata > Actinopteri > Osteoglossiformes > Mormyridae > Brevimyrus > Brevimyrus niger. The sequence goes on from JAABNY020000039.1 coordinate 31,523,646, forward strand.
TATGACAACCTTAATCCCTACCCAACCCTAACATTAACAATACTGTAAATAACCAAACTAAATACAAGAGTTTTTGTACTTTTTGTATACCTGGACCCCTCCCCCCCCACACACACACACACAAACTGCACACACCTACTTAATATTTCATTTACTGTGAGTCACAAGGAACCTCAGGGGAGGATTGAATCCCGCAGCACGTGATGATGCAACTCCTGAAGCAAGACCTTCATCCCCACAGCGCCACCTCCTGGCAGTGGTGCAGAAGGAATGATCGAAACAGCATGCCAAGCCAATGGCCCTGGAGGGCGGCTGAATCTCAGCAAACTCATGTCAAAGGGCCACTTACCAGCTTGCACTGGTAAGCTGCTTCACACTGTCAAGCACCTATTGGAAAACACACAGGTGCACTGCAACCTCAAGAAAGAACAGTGTTTTATGAGGATTTATAAGGAATGCAGTGTACATTTGTTGCATTTAATAGCATCTACATCCAACCTAAACAATTCACTGACTAGAATATGAGTAGAATTTTTAGTTAGAATAAAGGAATTTTAATAAAATGTAACAGCTGACTTGATGGTATTTTGTGTTTTTTTTTTTTTTACAATATAGAACAAGTTAAAAACGAAGTTAAAACTGATTCAATATATTTTCACAAGTATTACTGAGATGTGTTACATTACAAAAAGGTACCTTAAAAATGACTTTGTGGTACAGGTACAACAAAAATTGGATTCCATATTACTTGCTAATCGGGCATATCTGACTGAGCCCATTCTGAATCACCCGCACCACTTCTTTGTCCTGCTCAGTGCTTTCAGCTGGCGAGCATTTGACGGGATTATGGCCTTCACAGAGAGGCTGTGTGAGTAGGACATTCCTAGATTCCTAGGGACTGATTGCTTTTTGGACTTTTTACCCAGAACAGATTGCTTGAATAAAGTGGATAATACAAATTTTAGAGGAGAAGGATGGACTATTTAATGGAATTAGGCTCCAAACCCCTGCAACCCTGCATAGGACAACTGGGCATGGAGAATGGATGAATAATATAAATATTGAATGATAAATGCTGTTGCTATATTATTATTTAAATTATTTTGCTATGTTGTTATTGTAGGCACTGGTGTGCTTACGTACACATGTGGTTATCCCCCACAGTGGTTGCTGATTCCATATCATCCCTATTTGCAATTGCCACTGATCCATGTTATCTGAGACAAGATGGTTGCCGTGAGAGGTCAGTAACAAAACAAAACGGACGTAGTTAACACCGGGCCCACAGACCTGGAAGCAAGAGTAATAGAAGCAATCGAACAATTGCAACTTTCCGAATCTCCTAGGTACCAGGCAGCAAGTTGTCCAATCTACAGAATGAGGCATCTGATTGTGACGTCTCTAGGGTGTAAGTGCTGCCCCGAATGCCGGGGCCAGGAGTGCCAGCCCAGCCGTAAAGACACCGCATAAACGCCCCCTAGCTGATTGACGGAGTAGCAAACCTTCACTGGCACATAACAACATCATTTTCTGCCCCAGCAACAGATATAAAGTATGAAGAAGGCCCTTTCTGTAGGACAATATGAAGAAGGCCCTTTTCGCTGGACAGTATGAAGAAGGCCCTTTCCGCTGGACAGTATGAAGAAGGCCCTTTCCGCTGGACAGTATGAAGAAGGCCCTTTCCGCTGGACAGTATGAAGAAGGCCCTTTCCGCTGGACAGTATGAAGAAGGCCCTTT
>JAABNY020000039.1:31529951-31542034 GCA_015164015.2 Brevimyrus niger
TACTATACCGTACCTAAGGATTTCCATAGTCCACACAATATACTGCTATCTACTATACCGTACCTAAGGATTTCCATAGTCCACACAATATACTGCTATCTACTATACCGTACCTAAGGATTTCCATGATCCACACAATATACTGCTGCATCTTGAGTTTTTCCAAAGCCTGTCATTTTGCTGCTGCACAGAATGGTTTTTTGATAATTACTAAAATAGCTTTAGCTGTTTTGCATTTGCGTGCTCAAGTCGAGTACTGTCTCCCGTTTTAATGAAAGCCATGCTTCTCTGGGGTGGCAAGCAAAACAACGAGTATGTGTGAGTTACAAAGCATCCCGTCCAGGGTGAACGGGTCAGGTAAGCACTTTGTTTTACTGTAGATCCTTCAGAATGTCATCGCTGAGTCTCTTGTCCGACTCGTCAGTTTGACCACCGATGCCTCTTTACTTGCCGCAGTATCTGTTTCCCATGAACACTTCTTAAGGCCGTCGTACTTTTAGATTTCTTTTTTAATTCGATTTGCTACAGTTAAATGGTCAGAGTGTACAGCTGTGCAGTCACTATTGACTGGCCCTGCCAGATCCTCTCTTAACATCAGGAACGCATGAAGGCTCATCCTAAGCAAAGCCTCTTGTTTTTGTCATGTTTCTTTGTTTTCACATTTGCTGGTTATGCGTTATGCTTCTCGGGAAAATGGAAACATCATGATGTAAGAGGTCTTAAGAAGTCACCGGCTCCCCAAGCCTAGAAGCAAAACAGATGATTTCTAAAAAGTGTGTAAAATGTCTGGATGTGACATTTTGGTAACATGACAAAAGTAAAAGCAATGGATGCAAAATTTTGTGGGAAGAAAAAAACAAAGAACGATGATGGCAATTTAGTACAGTGACATATAAAATCTTGTTATAAATCGTATGCTGATGATGATTCTATTTATTGTGATTTAACACATGGGATAAGCATACTGCCTACTTTATTCATAAAATATGCTGATTTTAAGAAATATTTTTGCACAATAATGGAGCTTATGAAAAAGTTTTACATAATTTAGTATAATATATATATAATATAACATCTCACCATCACATCTATGAAATATTTATTTAATAGCTTTTAAGTAATTAGGGGGTGAAGTCTGTATATTACATGGGTCCCCACAAGGAAAAACTCAAATTTCTAAAAATCTTTGACTGCAATAAAAAAACTAAAAATGTCAACAGTCTTGTATTTTGTTTGGTTATTTGTGGTTAAGGTTAGGGCTGCGTAGGGGTTAAGGGCGTCATTGTTGGGGGTTACAGTTTTTTCCCATAGAAATGAATGGAGAGTCCCTGCAGAGATATAAATACAGGTCTGTGTGTGTGTGAGTGCGGAGTTTGCATGTTCTTCCTGTGTCATGCATGTTTACTCCAGTCTCCTCCCACAGTCCAAAGACGAGCAGCTAGACTGAATGGTGTCTCTATTTCCCATAGTGTATGACAGTGACCAAGATAAGCAGTTAGAATATGGATGGATGGATCAATCTAATTACAAGTAGTATATAAAGAACAATTCAATATGTATCATATTAAACTAGCAAAACATTCTGAGTTTTTTAAATATTGCATTTTGTGCATGTGTTTCTGTCAGTGTGTTTATTTAAAACGCTCCTTTCTGACAATCCCCTTTATCCGAACACGATGCTTTTCAACGTTCCTGGCTTTCAGTACGATTCAACTTCCGTGTAAACACGCCATCAATGGCACACGTGTGAAAAAACGAGGCGATGGGGATCCTGCCAGTCCTCAGCTGGATCAGCCAGGGGGGGCTCTCATTGAGTGCCCCCACATACCATTACTCTTCATAAGAGCGTCTGACACCCAGTCATCTGAGGGCAGCTGCTACACAGAGATGCCAGCTATGGGCTCCCCTTAAAGGCCATTCATATTTAAATGCTGCCTAAAATAGTTTTTAATGCTAAAATAATAATTACTCTCCCTAGACATAACCTTGAGTCAGAAACATGGTCTGCAAATAAGAGTAATACTTTATTGAGGAGGTGCAAGTAACTTAGTAATTTATATAACTCAGTTACTACTCCAGTACACACCATGAACAAAAGTAGTAACTGCATGACTGGCAGTTTCTGCTTAATAAATACATTAAGTTAGAAAGAATTCCTACATTAGTTGTGCCCCCTTGAGTAAAGTGTTCCCGAACTATTTTACTTTTATATATTTTGAAGAACCTCTAGTCTACCGCAGTAAAAAACTTTTCTGTTCAGTGGAGCAGCATTTCATATTTTACATGGTCCATATGGTGTGGAAATAATTGCAGATTTAACTGCGGTAATAATTACTTCAGTTGCTTTTGTTATTTTTTTAATTGTTGTTTTTAATTTACCTATCATACACCAGCTACCACTAGTCTAATTGCATTTTTTTTAACCATTAAGTCTGAACTAATCATTCAAACTATTGTTTTATATCTGCAAGTTCCGCGCGACTTTTCATATCTAGATTTCAGATTTTTAATGTCTAAAAAAACGATAATGGGAATTTAAAAAATCCATTAATACCGAAGGTGTAAACAGCTCAGACTTTGCGGAGAACAAAACAGTAGAAATAAACCTGAGTCCTTTTACCACCAGGGGGCAGACTAAGGCCATTGAGGCCTGAATTCATACCGTTACAGGAGTGGATCATGACGAATGCTCAGTTATCATAAGGTCATTCCACACCTTTGAATCATAAGGAGATAATCATCTTCCTAGCCAGTGGACTTATTGTGCATGCTGTTTTAATTCTAACAGACCAAATCAGGATTCCATCTTAAAATTTTTGTAATTTAATTTATTGTTCACCTGAAAACTACAGCAGAAATATCCGGACAGACTAGGACAGTGGAATCATGTTCAACTTTTGAAAATCATTAATATTATATCTTGTTAAAATACATTTATATGGCATTATATCTTATGCATTTTATATTTAATTTATTAATGAATGAATGGTTTTTATTTTCATATTTCAAATTTTCGCTGCCCAGTGCCATAACACTACAAAATGGCATACATTGTAATATGGGGAGATTTTTTTTTTTTACATGTCATAAATTCCTTCTAGAAAACTCAAACCTTGGTTTAATAATAAATGGCCTGGAGACTCACAGTGCCTGCTGAATTTTACTCTAGCCGAAAACCTTTCATTGTTATTGAGCTTTTCACTGGATAAATGGCATAATCCAAAATGCATACTGTAAAAGCTAACAGGTATCTGGCCCCTGAACAAATGAGAGGGAGCGTGATTAAGCTGATCTTTAGGTCCAAACTCCTTAGGGTGTGTTTTGCAACACATGATATTATGAAGAGGAAACATATTTTAAAGCATAATTTTATACAGCACAACCTTTCTTTAACAAAACTTTCTCTTTAACAAAAATGTAATCAGTGAATTAAAATACTTTCATATAATTATAATATTTTATTTACTTATTAATTAGGAATTCATTCACTCAAGTTCATTTTGATCAGTTTTTGAATCCTGTATACCTATTCAGTCACACATTTAGCATTTGTGACCCACCAGACCTACAGGACATTATGCATTCAGGGCTTCTTCACAGAGAAAGCTACTTGTCCTCTAGATTTATTCACATCTGGCAATTTACTTCACATTCATTGCTAAGAAACTATTTGGCAATTTTTTTTTACGTCCCCACTACACAACACAGGGCTGATCTGATGTAAAATGTGACCTTGTGCAGAACATTCTGCTTTAATCGGAGCAAAAAAAAAAGCAAGAACGCAAAATTTATGCAAGCACGTTCATGTTCTATGGTTCCCAAGATCTATATATAAGGGCATCTTGCACCGATTAACTCTGAATATTCAAAATAAAACCGGATGCACCATGTTACATTGTCATTTTAATGAAAATGTAAAAATATAAGGTAAACACTGAAAACAGAATTAGAGTATTGATGCAATGATTACTTTTCTACTAGGAACTTTGAAACAAACTATATCTCATCAAAAGGGTGAAGAACCTTAGCCTCAGTAGTGTCTTGTGAAGAAGCTTTATAAGAACACTTATCTGAGCCTCCAGGAATTGGAATAAAACATGCATCTAAATGTTTACTAGTGAAAAATGTTCATGCAAAATGTAAACAGGAAAATACTGCACGGCTAATCTGATGGGGCAATTCTTTATCAAATGAAAATGCACTATTTTAATCAGATTCATTTGCATTTTGTTTACCCTGCAGTAGGAAGGTTGTGGCATTTTAATTGTGCCAACTGTCACTCAAGAATGTATCTATCAATACTCTTGCAGGAACAGACTAACTCCGACAAGTCCCGATTCAGGGGAGAGGTGAGATTCTTTGGTTACTTGGAGAGAGAGAGAGAGAGTCATGCTTGGAGTAATATGCAAAAAAGCCAACTAAGCACAAAATAATTCAGTTTTGTTGTATTTTTGGAAAAACACTGATGGCACTGCAGCAAGATCTTCATGGGATACCAGATTGTATTTATAGAATCACTGAAACGCATGATGATTTTGGGTGCCTGTTGCATAATAAGCTAGATAGACCATTTTTCTGCCATTGGCAGTGAATTATAAACTTATTACGCAACTGTTAAAAAAAAAAAACATGCAGAATGATAGTAGCATTTTAACAGTGACAGTTCACATTTTTCCCACACGTGCAAACACACAACTCACAACAAATGGTGAAAAATGAGCTGCAGGATGTACCTAATGGTAACAAAATAACGGATAGCACCTGACAAATGCCATCAAACGGGATGCACATAATCTGGCACACAAAGAGTTAACAGGGCACAGTACTGCAGCACCAACAAGCAGGGATCCTGGCCTGGGATTTAGCTACCTGACATTCGCCTATTCAAGGGTAGTAGCTGAGGCAATAAAACACAGACACCAATCCCCATCCCCCCCCCACTCCTGGAAAGGCCCAAATCAAATAACAAGGTGACGAAAAGTAGACCCACACCCAATGTATGTAGCGATTGCACAGGTGTGCAATGTCAAGGATGCTCCAGTGTTTGACCCACTGACAACAGACGCATTTCCAAAACATGAGGACATCTATGCACCTGAGTCAGACTGAGAGCGTTTGATTCATGTCGGTGAATGAAAGGCGTTCCAAAAAAAAAAAAAAAACACTTGGGGAACATGAGTCTCTCTCACGTGTACGTAATTTCGGGTAATGCGGGGTATCGCTTCATTCATCATGTCCAACACTTTTGACTTTTTTTGACAAATCTGCACTGGCGCCAAAGGAAACTTCTTGAGGGCATGAGTGTATTTCAAGCGGCGTACAGGTGAGCAGAGACTCGTACACACAGATGCTGGCCAAGACGTGAGCACCGAGCTGTCTTCCCTGGTGGGGCAGGGAGCACAGGGCGGAGTCTTGGCTACAGCCCGGGACACTCTCGCCCCCCCCCCCCAAACACACTGTCCTTCTTACAAAAGCAGACCTGCAAAGTGTCATGGCTCTCCCGCTAGGCTACGCTAGGCTAACCTTTCTACACGCTTCAGTAAATCTCACAGTTTCCGCACGGATTTATGAGCTAACTCATAACATACAACTGCTCTCCCCCCCCTGAAAATTCCCACTATAAATAAATATGAGCCCATTTCGTGTGGGGACATCGAACTATATCCATGTCAACCCAATGTTTTTAGGAGCCTTAAAGGGATTGTAGCATTTTTGTATCTACAGCTGTTCCTCATACAGCGGCCCATAGTGCTGTGGAGGATTTTCCTCAGAAAATGCATCAGCAAAACTAAAAAATATTTTTTTACAATGTTATAAACTATGATCCTGTACTGGATGAGCGGTCATGATGTACTATTTATAAGTTGTCTAACTACCCACAGGCTGATGCATTCTGGTGAGGGCATTTTCAGGTGTGCAAAGCATTCCTAATCGGATGATGATGATAACAGCTTTCACAGAACACAAGACTTGTGTAACAAAACAAAGAATGCCTTTGATGTATCCTGGAAAGAATCAAACTGTACAGCACTCCAAAGGAATGCGTCAGCCAATCCACAATGTTACCCGCCCCCCCCAACAAAGCTGCCCCCCCTCCCCCCCAGAGAGTCTCATCACAGGGTTTCCCCTCACCATTTAGCACAAGATAAGGAAAGATCTCCTCCCTAAATAACAAACAGCATAAAATTTGAGACTTAATATCATATAATGACCCTGGAAATAAAAACGTCCGTAGGAAATGAAAAGCGTGGGTCTCATTGATTGCCTGACCCTCGGCCACACAGTCCTGGAGCAGGGTAATTCAGGGTAGGTCCACTTCTACGCGGGGGGAAAAGAAAGCGGAACGAAAGCCAGTAAAGTGAATTATCAAACTGATGGGCTCAATGAGAACGTCCTTGTTTCTATAGGGTGAAATATGCAGAAATGTGCAATGTATGAGCACTCATATTACTGGGGTCTGATGGCAAGCAGATGTTGAGTCATTGCAGCCTCATGCGGGTCCTTTTGTGCTTTATGTTACCAGCTTTACAGAAACTAGTAAAGATGGTTTCAGCACCCACACCAAGAAAAAAATACTTTCAATAAACGCTTTTACTTTTTCTTACAATTCTGTTGTTTACAAAGTAATATAAAATATTCAAAAGAAATATGTTTAGGTATAGTATACCCAAATACTTCAGCTTTGTTTATTTGATATATGCAAGTCAACATACAAAACCAAATGCATTAGCATTTCTTGCTAAGGTCTACCACAGCTCCATATCTGAATGTCTGGTCATTTACAAAAAATAATCAGTTAGCTTCAGAGGAACGTCTACCTGTGGCGAGCTTCAGTCAAATACACACAGAAGTGTAATCTGACTCACCTGTATTCCCTCTTTCCTGCTCCTTCATCGGGGGGGAAAAAAAAAAACTGTCAGATTTTTTTTGTTTTCTTTGGTATTAGAGCGCTGGGTACATCAACGTGTCGCCTTCCATGTTTGCTTTGGTTACAGTCTGGAGGATAAAACAGAGCCTCCTGCTTCCTGTGTGCTCCAGCCAAGCATTGGAAGGCTCTTCTCTATTCTTATTGCATCACTATATCTTATTGTGTATCTCTATGTTAACTGATGTTCTGAGTCTGCTACTGCTGGCCATCTACAATCGGCATTCGGTACAAAATGCAGATACAGTGCTGTACAGGAGTCGTAGGCAGCCAAATACAATTATGCTTAAATGGTATTTTTGTATGGTGTAAAGTTACGATTTTATGTCCATTAAAGTGTATCAGATCAGCCATTTACACAACTCTCCTAAAATTATCCCAGTATCTGCAGCAGTCTTCCGATACACTTCACTGTGTTAGGCTAATCGATATCACATTCAGGTTTTTAACAAATGAAGGTTATTAATGAAGTGACCTGATGGTGAAGTTTAAAATGCACCTGGAATGGCTGGCTTCCCCTGAGGAAAGATTTGGAACTGAAGAGTTGCTCCAACCATCCAACAAGATATCAGTAACTTCTTGGAGGATAGAAGAAATGCTTTAAACTTAATATCCTTTGGCTGCCTAAGACTTCATTCATCCATTCACTCATTCATTCAATCATTTAGTCAGTCAGTTCTTTATTGTGCATGACAGTACAACAAGATTAGGAGCTTTTGTACAGTACTGCATACTTTTATGTGATTATAAAAGTTATACAAAGATGCACAATATTTAAGGCACTGTTTGATATGCAGAATTGTCTTTGCCTGGGCAAAATACCTTATATAGAATGGTTTATGGACTGTGCATTAGTTTAGTCTAATTTGTAACCGACAACACAACTGAAATGAATAATGCTGTCTTTTGAAAATATAGAAAATGTACAAGAATTAGCTGGATTAAAAATACATTTATATATTAAGTCATTTGTAAACAAAATTATTGATAAATACCAACAGTGCTTGACTATGGAATATATGCATAACTGTATACATATTGCAGAACCTCAGGAAAAATGGAGCCGTGATTCTCTTTGGTTTCTTAAAAGGTCCTCTAGAGAAAAAGCCAACCCATAAAAACCAGCTCAAAGATTCCCATCCATCTTTCAAATGCATATCCTATCTGGGAACCATCCCAGGCAGCATAGGGCACAAGGCAGGGGTACACCAAGGACGGGATGCCAACCCATCACATGGCACACCCTGCAGGCAACATAGACATGCCAATTAGCCTAACTGCACGTCTTTGGACTGCGACAGGAAACCCCCATGATGCAGGAAGAACATGCAAGCTCCACCCACACAGCGCGGAGTCAGGAGTCAAACCTCCAACCTTGAAGCTGTGAGGAAACACTGCGATCCAATGAGCCGCCGTACTGCAGACTTCTGTGAATTTGCTGGCAATGATTATTTATTCAAGTATAAGTTGCTCTCTTGAACTTCCAACCAAAACCACTAATAAGCCTGAACAGGTTTCAGCAGAGGGAGCGCAGTCTGGCTGTGGTTCAGCGTGCGTTTAAATAACTTTGCGGCTTTGTGAAATAAAGCTTCATCATTTTAACCTTAATTACCTTATCTATCCTTTCATTTTGCACCGAGGACCAAAGGGGATAAGGATGTGAACTGGTAATAAAAAGACTGCTTGGACTAATTCCCAGAAATGTACTTGTGTTTAAATAAAGAAATAAAAGGCAGAAGATGAAACTGTGGGAGAGGCCGTGTCCAAAGAACACGCTTTGGGCGAGATGCGCGGCTGGGGATGAGAATGAGCGAGCAGCAGCGTGGGCGGGATGCCTCATCCTGCTGTGTTACTACATCACAGGAAATCAACAAGCGTCAGCCACACGGACTGGGCTCATGACGGAGTGGCTGGCAGCTCTTCCCCTGCGAGGAACCTTCCTCGAATAACCCGCTAATAAAGTATTCCGTGTTAATATTCAGTAATTTAGTATAACCTCGTGTGAATTTGGTGAAAAACATCCATTAGTCACCTATTAGAGGCCTTCCTCTTAAGGCGCCGAGAAGGTACTAAACCTAAATAACTTGAAAGAAATGCTTGATATCGCATTTATTTTTGTGCGATTTTCAGTTGGAGCGAAAAGCACTGCACAAAATACAACATGATATGGTCTTAGGGAGAAACACTGCTACGATGTCTTGGAGTTGCATTGCCATAACCCCATTTTCCCCATTGGATACATGTATTTGCATTCACTTGTTTTAGTGAACGTAAGGTTTTTCAGAAGTTGTATCAGGAATGACTTATAATGGGAATAGGAATTTAGTAAAACTCTCATTGCATTTAGCATAAAAATTGTTAAGTAGCTAATTGTCACAATGCAAGTACCATCTGACAGTATGTACTGGATATGATCAGCTAATGTAAAATGAGGCCTAGTTAGCTATGAAGAAATGAATCCCTTGTGTTGTGCTCCGTTGAAATACTTCCTTCATTTGGGTTATTCATATACGCCTTAGCAGGCCCTAAGCATGCACATGAACTGTTTGACAGTCTGACAAAGTAATGGAGGTGGTTAAAAAAATCCCCCATAACCAATCTGCCTCTTGGATAAGAGATCACTTTGCGGCAACATTTCAGTGTTTCCTGTCTGGAAGTGGTGTGGACAGTGAGCACTCCTGTACTTTCAGATTCCTTGGAGAATGTATATGTATGAGAATGTACAGTATGAATTAATGACTCAAATGAATACAGACCTTCGGTAATATGTGTCAAAATGCCGTATAGCTTCATACCATAGTATTATGAGGCATTCTGGTAATCTGAGGTAAAATCTAATTGCATAAATCTGCATATTCACAAATGCTTGGGAAAAAGGTGACCCTATTGATTTTGACAGAGATCCGGGGCATTTTATGGGAAGGGGTGGGGGAGGAAGCCGCAAAATCCTTGATTTTACCGTTAGGAAAAATAACAACCAAACACCCAAATTGGCCCTGAAGGAAATACCTTCATATGACAACCGATGACTTGAGCGGTTTGTTACACACACGCATGGTTCTCATGTTGTTAAAAAATTCCAGTGGAAATGAATTAAGACTTTTCCTGCCTCTGGCCCCAACAACCTGACAGGTCTGACCGGCAGCGCAAGGCTGTGGTTACCGGCTGAGTGAGGTGAGAGGTTCCTGCAGAACCACCCAATATCGTCCTACCAGAATGATGATTACACACACTGGGGGGTTGGAATTAGCCTAACATGTGTCCTTTTGAAGTCACGTGACACATCTCTGGGGTGGGGCTGACACTGAGACAATGTCTAAATTGTTCTTCAAAAAAATGTTAAAAAATATTTACAGTATGTTGCACCAAATTAACTAGTATTAGATAGCATAACACATGACATAAGGTGCCAGTAAAGGGAACGAGTCAGAGAGCTTATTGTAAGTTGTTATTACGAGTTGTTCCAATGAATACATTAACAATCGCGGCAATATGGTAGATAGTGTTTCAGTTAGAAATTAGGGAAAATGAAGGTGAAGTGGAGAAATTCCTGCAGATGAGGAAAGTATCAGGTCACAGATCTGTTAAACTCGAAGAACGCGCAATGTACAAGGATTAAATCGGAATTAGTCCATCCGAGCAGGAGGCAGCAATGAAGTACTTGATGTACAAGACGCAAAGGTGAAGGTGCTTGAAGCATTCGGACAGTCAGCGATGGGCCTGCACTTCACAGCTGTCACATCTGATACTGCTGTACTTATAGGAATTTAAAATAAATTTCCGCCTGACTGCTAATTATATTACCACCACGGAGGGATTTTGCTAGAGAGTGGCATTTTTAAAAGTGTAATGATGCCCAGAAATGTAGCCACATTGTCATTTCGGTTTTCTACACGAAAAGCAACAAACGGAAGCCCCATCACACTCAAAACAGTGGCATGAAATTTTAAACACAATCTGGTCCTTCGCTTCTGCCCTGGTCCTTTAACCCCATGCCATTGGCATGTGTGTTTCTCCTCAATAAGAAGAAACCATCCAGGAGGTTAAACACTATGGTTTCATGATTGCCTCTTCATTCAGCATAATTTAAAAGTCTTATTTTTGGAAACCACATGGAACCATGGGAAAGGAATTCCACAGAGAGCAGAAAATCCCCGCTTGTTAAAGATGAGAGAACGCAACAAGACACAGTAATACTGCTCAATAAATGATGCTGTACAGATGATCATCTTTCCAAAATAAATCAGGAAAGCACATTTAGTTTATTTAAATTTTCATTTAAATGGTTTAAATCATTTTATTTATTTTGTAGATCACGTTATACAACTGCGCAAAAAAAATGTAGCTAAATCGGCAATATGTTCACATTTGCACTTGTACATGGCAAATGATAGGCACTGAAAAGTACTAACTGACATGTCACTGAAGCTTTAAGCCGTTGCTGAGATTAGAACTGGTACTTAAAATAACAGTGCAATCACAGTAAAATACAGACCATCTGTTCCCTGTCCCCACAGACAGCCTGCGAGTCTCTGGTTTAGGAAGCTGACCAATCAGTCGTCCGCAGCGGCTTCACGCTTCATTGGCACATTCGAGCCAATGGCCACCTTAGGTCTGAAACCTCCAGAAATTCCACCATCAGTATACAGTCATCCTTCTTTGTGTGGATGTAGTCGAGGATGACGGACAGTGACATAAGGACCTTCGATCACCTTTACAGGTTTACAGCATGTGACAACAAATCCATATGCTGAACCCGGCAGACAACCACAAACTGTATTTTCACAATAGATTTAAAATGAATATATTATTAACTGAAAAATATGTACAATCAGCATTTTTCCTCTTCATCCTTGCATGTACTCAGTTAAACAGTTACATTTTTGCTATGGCATAGTGCTTTTGTCATGTACCATATTAAACGACAGTGTAAATGACTAGGCAAAAACCAAAGATATTGAGCTTTTCTAGACATTTTATCTCTGTGTGTGCTGCAGTTCTAAATGCTATACGTTAATAAATTTCACCATTATTTATACGTAAAGATTTTGTGGAGGTATTTTATAGCTGTTGTCCCTTTAGGGGGGGCGGCATGGTGGTGCAGTGGTTAGCACTGTTGCCTCACACCTCTGGGACCCGGGTTCGAGTCTCCGCCTGG
>JAABNY020000039.1:31551050-31567601 GCA_015164015.2 Brevimyrus niger
TTTTATACCGATGTTTAATCGAAAATTAGGGGTGCGCGTTATACACGAGTGCGCGTTATACTCGAATAAATACGGTAATTTCTTCTGCTGACCTCACAATATATCGAAACCACAATGGAGAAGTCTGTAGGGTTGACTGTATATGCATTTTGGTTTCCTGCGTTGATAGTGATAATGAGATTTTACGTTGCATCCACTGCCTCAATCATATCAGAAAATCAGTAAAGCTCGAATATATATAAAATACTCAGACTAAAACTACAGACCTTGTCATCTAGGCCAGTGTTTCAAATCCAGTCCTCGGGGACTCACAGATAGTTCACATTCTCGCTCATAACATGGACAGACCGTGGTTCCCCGAGGACCGGACTGGGAAATACTGATGTAGGCTTTTACAGGACAGGCCTTCTCTCACCTGAAGTGACAGTGACCCCTGTGTGAATCATCTGTGCCTGATGACTGCAGGATGCCAGGAGTCCTGTTTCTGATGATCAAGCTCCATTTTTGGTCTCCAGCAGGTCATGAAGGGATGCTAGATGCTGGATGTGAGCCACACTCCCTGCGGTTGCTGGTGAGAAGGCCAAACTGTTGTGAAGACCAAACTAGGGCAACATGTAGGCCCAACATAGCAGGCGACAACCAATTAGTGAGGAGAATGTAGCTTCTTCTCAGATATAAGGAACAGCTCAGTGACAAGGCAGCACTCGCCATTTGTAAGCATAGCCACAATATCTCAGTCTCTCTAATGGACTCCTGCTGAGCCGAATGATCACTCTGGGCTGCTTACAACCAACCCTCTGACAGCAAGGACCTGTGACACCTTTTGCTTTAACACTTCAGTGTTCCCAGCTGGCAGTTTTTATCCAGACTGACACACACGACTGTGTGCATCACATGCCGACTTAGTTTATTCTGGAGAGAAATAAAAGAAGGGACAGGATTCTGCTGCTCTTCCAGGGAAACATCAGACGACAGCAAGAGAAATGCTTAATTTGCGGCACAATTAACTGTCATCCTAATTGCTGTATTTTCATCTTCCACATGAGATAAACAAGGGAGCGATTAAGAAATAGATTCTTTCTAAAAAAAATTGTGGCTCTTACTCTTCTGAAGTCAGGATAATACATTTATCCTGTAATTCAGGTACAGTTCAGAAAACAATATGCTTCAGTAAGGGTTTGTAGACTGAGGACAGATAGTGACTCTCTAAACAGTGATTGATGGTTATTTTCCCATGTGGTCTATTAAAATCACCAAGGTCAAAATCTGACGACGCCGAATACATTGCATTAGTACAGGAGTGCTGGGGGGCCGGAGCCCTGTGTAGCTTAGTTCTTTCCCTGTTCCACCATAAATGATTCAACTCAAGAGCTGTGCGGTAATTAACACAAGGAGTTGAATCAGGTGTGTTAAATGAGAGGAAACACAAAACTGTGCAGGGCTCTGGCCCCCCGGGACTGGAGTTGGGCACCCCTGTATTAGTACATCAGATACACGTTCATTTTCTGTCTTCATCAACACTGCAGATCTGTTACCTACATTGAGTATCAAGACTTGCATTCAACTTTGGTCACACTCTATCACTATCATGTACCATAGAAAGAGGAAAAAGGTAGAGAGCTCTTACTCAACAAGAATCATCACAGTGTGGAAATGCAAACACGGATACAAGAAAACCAGTTTGACTATTTGTCATCAAAGAGGAAAACGGAGCAAGAATGGTACACAGACTTTTCAAGTTATGGAAACACGAAACAATGGAAATACAAAATGCAAAACATCATCATATGTCTTAAATGCTTTCATCACTGAAACGCTTTGTTATTGGTTTTTCTATTATCCATGCTTTCAGAGGACTCTTTATCTGAGATGTTGAAAAGCCTTTTAAGGACTTTAGCCCTGTCTTCGGGCACCTCGCAATCACAACGTTACGGTCATTAGACTCAACGGCGTTCCCAGACACTCTGTCCGCTTACAGTCTGAGCCAGTTTCCTCTCCTCAACTTGCATGCAAAGGCAACACCTTAATGTAGGCCGAGCTCTCTGTGTGGAAAATAAAAACTGCTCTGCGCCATAGGATAGATCCCCTAGGGTAGTTACCTCCAAGCGCAACAGCAAAATCTCAGCCGTGACGTGAGGCATCATCTGTCTGCTGCTGCTTCCCACTGACTCCTCTGAAGTCTCTCGCAATTAGCCAAGAGGTCGTCAACTGAAAGGTGCGGATGATATATTTGCTGTATTTTTTTAAATGATAAGCTGCATAAGGATTTTTTGTTTAATTACTAGAATGCTATCTGCCCCTTTTTTTGGAAGAAACAACGGCTGACTGGTGTAACTGAAAGCACAGTTTGGTTGGGATGTTCATGATTACAGTGATAGTGATTGTAATGACCTCTTAATGATTCAAGGAAATACTCTGGATCACAACAAGAGGAAGCATATTTTCTTCCTCTTTTCTCTCCTCCCCTCCTATCAATTTTCACGGCCTCATGTGCCAACAGCAGCAACACGGACCAGCGGACGCCGACCGCGGCAGATCCAAACCGTGCCTCGCTGGGTACTTTCCATGCAAGCATTGCGTCGTTTCGGAAAGTACAACATTTATGCTGGATGCAATCTTAGTAACTGAATCTGAATCCTTATTTGATCACGTGAAGTCCCTTCGGATTAAGGCAGTTGTGTCGGCATACTGGTGGGGATCCCACTTGTGGTTCCGGCGCCACCGGAACCAGTTACTTTCCAGGGGCTCTGCATGTTCTTTGATCATTGAACCACGCAGTTACATGGAATTCCTAAGTCATGGGAGCATGTGCATTACGACGGACTTGCTCCCATGTCTGGGGCTTCCCAACGGTGCCCTGTGAATCCTGGGGGATTCCCCAGGCTCGCATTCGGAGGTGCTAAAGAAAACGAACGGAATAGATAGAGAACTAGGTTTGCTGCTTCGCCGCAGAGAGTTGGCAGCTGCGAGAAACTTCTATGCTTTGTTATATCCCAGGTCTTACTCGATTGATGACATCTACTTAAGAACCCTTTATATCGCCGCAAATCTGAACACGAGCTGTATTCTAAAACAGAAACCATCCACAGCACGTCGCCACACATTTATAAGCCAATAACAAATTTATATTAAATTGGGCATATGTTACAGAGCTTGTGATCTATCAGATCATTACTTCCTACAAGAGTTAAAATACCAGATTCCAGACTTGTATGTCATGTATATTTAATGAGCTTTGAACCTGGAATGTTATTTTCATTTATTTTGACCGGCTAAATTAATTAAATGTGCAGCCTTCAGGTGCATTGATATATTTTTGTATGCAACATGGTATTTCATTAGTGATAATTAACCACCAATAAATTGCTGGGTGTCCCCCCCAGTCATGTGGTGTTTCTCAATGTTGCAATTATCTGTCGTTAATTCAGTTTTGAGAGAGTATGCAATAGATCATCTTAGCTTACTGGTACCCATGGAACAAGATAAGCCAATGACACTCCTGAAAGGGGATTTGCTTAAATGGGCTCATTTATGAAAGACTGAAAACTTGAAATTATGCATCATGAATTGTGTCTGGGAAACTTGACTGTAGACGGAAATTTTGGAAGCTAACCTTCCTCTGTATAGCTAAGTCACAGTGTTTCCAAAGGGGCACTGCAGACCCATGCATTATTTTCCATTCAGATGTATGTTTTTCTATCAGCGAATGGTTTGCATTAAGGCAGTTAACAGTGGTGCAGAAACTCACATTTGATCAATAGAGCAAGGCAGGGAGCCAAACCAAGTCATTACCCTCCTATTAATTTTGGCACTGGTTTCAGCCACATTATGATCAGAGTGGTTTCTAAAGATGTGTTTACCAAACAACAGGCTCCACTCGAATTTAGTGGTTTGAGGCCTCTGCAGTGACGTCGGTTCCATGGCAACTGCACTTATATAGGCCGTTTGTGAGATCATATTCTGGAACTTTATAAGAACTCTGATTAATCCATCCACCAGCAAATGTGTGGACCTTTAAAATATGCAGTGTTGGCATCAAAATAGGGACAATGTAATATTCTACAGCTGGGCTTTTTTCTTTACTGTTGTCCATCACACTGAAAAAGAGCCTTCAGTAACTTTAGCAATACCTTAAGCATTTTAAAAAAGCAAAAAAATCATAGACAATCTTTTCAATTGCCATGCGGTGAAATGTTAGTAAGAAAACTTCCCTATATTGAAGTAAATTATACAAATGATGCACTCCCATTGTTTGCTGCATGCAGTCACAACATATGAAATCTTTAATGGACTATTTTACATTACGTTTTAGAATTTTTACATTCTATTTAATATTTCAATAATATACCACACAAAAGCATAATGGTTAAGTGAAAAAAATCACTAATAATAGACCGTGTAATGCATTAGTGTCAAGGAAAACCTTTGCTTAAGGGCTCTGCACGCATTTTGTTAGACTCCGTAACTGTAAAGGTAAACACAATGCATAAGGAGAAAGCAAGCTTTCATTATTATTCAGTATTTTAAAACATGTTTTGTTTACATGATTGCATAATTTCTTCAGATGTTTTAATGTTGTCAAATGTTGTCATTTAAGATTTTTTTTTTTAATTCGCGGAAGATGTAGGTCATGCTGACTGGGGTTGCTAATGGTACAAACATGACATCATTGAGAAATTTATGCCTGCGCTTCCACATAAGTTGTTTGACAGGCACTCTCCATCGAATAATGGAAGGCCTACACCCAGCACCCTGAATCCTGTTGTCTACTATGTCCGTGTTTCCCAAACCCTACCAGGAGCTGGGAGGGAGAAAAAATGTGGACTGACTGGTAGGAAGCTCAGAGAGAGCAAAAAAACGTGGACCGGCTGTTGGTCCCCAGAGACCGGATTGGGATACACTGTACTATGCTATCTCTAGCTCAAAGCCAGCTAAAATACTACACAGGCATGGCCTGCTGCACTTGGGTGTGCTTTTTTCAGTTGGCACATTGTGTGCCAACTGCTACTAACTGAGGGCAGGGTCCTGTTCTCATATCATAGCGTTGGTAACACACCATTAGTAAAGAGGCACTTCATTAGAGACACAATACAGAAGAGAACAGCTCTGGCAACACACAAAAGGCCATTAATAACACTCTGAAGCATAATGCTAGCATAGCAAAACACACCATTGATTACATAGAACAGCAGATCATTAGTGGTCTGTCGAATGCTGGGGTACAGGACTTGTGGCTCTCCAAGTGCAGGACCGCCCATCCCTGTATTACGTAGAAAGAAAATTGTGTTAGAATGGATGACAATGAAATAGGAGTGTTGATAGTGGCCTATAAAACAGGAAGCACTGACAGCTTCAAGGAAGCTGAGAAAATTTCCCAGTTTATGGGACCACATGGATTGAAAGTCATGTTCCATTCAACAACATAAGCATATTGTTACATCTGAGGCTTTAAATTAAATCCGCATTTTTTTCTTGGGTCATTAACTTGTCAGCAAACCTTTCTTGGCAAAAGTCTTTTTTTTTTTGTCTGATTCACTTAAAGGTGTATGAAACCTACCAGTGTAATGGTATGAGTCAGTCACTGTTTTTGTGGTGAGGGCTCCAATCATTCTTGTCTATCCAAAATGGGAGTTTATGTGCTTTAAGCAGGAGTATTGAGTCAAAACGAAACAACATGATAGCAGGTTGGGTAATCGATAAGGAAGTTAGCTTCTAACATGGGCTATGCTTATGGTTAGGGTTAAGTGTATTCTTAATCATGGCATTCTCAATGGATATGTGAGCCAAGCCTATAAATATAAGTAATTGACTAAAACTCAATCCATGTCAAGCCAAATCACCATACAGGTAGTACTGTAGGTTCTATCCAGGGTCTGGCCACTGACAAAATATAGTGAATTATCTAGGCAGTTGAAGAGATGCATGAATCGAAATTAAACAGGGTCAATAAAAGGGGTCTGTAAAAGACTTTTGTAAAATGGATAATAAAAGCACTTATAATGTTTCTACATCTGCTTTCATTTATCTGGAATTCTGCAGCTCCGCTTCTTCCATTGGAGAACGCGTTTGCCTCACACTATCCCTGTTTAATTGGCTGCCATTTAGCGGCTCTCGGAGGTGCACTCGCAGTAACAAGGCCTGGCAATGGGCTCCGAAAGCCTAGGAAAGTTTCTGCTGGGCTGAAATCACATTTTTAAAATAAAGCTTTAACTTCACTAAGACCAGTGCTCTGCTGTATCATATTATTCCTCTCAAAGCACCAAGAAAAACGTATTTAAAGTCAATGAGCTATTAAATATAAAGCATTGATTTCTGTACAATCTATACATTAACATGTCCTGTGGTTTGCCTGCTCTCAGGGGTAACGACAGAGATTTTGGGCCCATTGCAGGCCTATCATACGGGGGCCCCAAATTTTTAGGGCCAATTTTTAGGGCCTCTGTATGGCCCCTCTCCCTGCTCTCTACTTCCACGATAAAGTTCAACCATACAGCATCAGAATTCAGGAATAATTATTTTCACCTTATCAAACCATCAGTGGGCAAGCGATGGTAACATATCTGGGCCACAAAATTACTGAGGACCACAAATAAAAATGCTGAGAAGAATAGAAACACAATGGAAGAATGCAGCTGTATTGAGGAAACTGGTCACACAAGCAGAGAAATCAGAAATCACCTTTTTTTTTTTTTTACAAACAATAATTGTAGCTTTATTGTTTTACCCATAAGAAAATATTGCAAACAGTACAAAACACCTACGGAAAAAGACATTACATCTAATAGATTTATACTAACATATATAAATGGATATTTATTATTCAGTCTTCCTACCATGAATTCACATGTTATACTGTAGGACTAGACCTAATAGCATTTCATTTTCTTCAGTCAGAGCCAGGACCTACCCATTCCTAAACCGTGCCCAAGTATCATTCCACCCACCTGTGCCCAATCGTGAGCCTTCACATAATTTTTCCATCACATGATTGTTTCGGCTGTGCCCAAACCGAGACAGCTTATTGGTGCATTTCCCGTTGTCTTTCTATCATGTGATCATTTCAGCTGAGCCCAAACCGAGTCAGTTCATTGGTGCATTTCGCATTGTCTTCACATCACCCACTCATTTCTGCTGCCTTCCATTAAACCACAGGATTGGGGCAGAGACCCCAGCCACCTTAATGTCTGTCCAGGGAAATGTGCACTTTTATGCATTTTTCGCTAAGCTAATATTCAGCCCCATGTTCCTCCACAAAGCACAAGGGAGGCGCCATTCGCGGTGTGACTCCTGACATGAGCCACCGAGACACACTGACGAGTCCCAGTAATTTGAGTCACCAGACACCCACAGGCTGACATCACTTTGCACGCTCATTATGCTTAATGGATTTGTTACATGGATTGAGTGTTCTACCTGACAGTGAATTATGAACACATTTATTAACCAGGATTGTGAAAATCATGACACAACTATGTCATGGGAACGTTTTTTAGCACACGAAACACAAAATGTCTTAATGTTTGCCCAGATCGACTCATTCAAATTAATCCTACGTCTTTTTCCCTTGCTGGAGTGCAGAGGTGCCTGTTCCTGACGGCCTTTCAGATGATGCAGCTGCTGTGTGAACCAGAACCACCATGATGACGTAATCCGAACAGACCCGCCACATGATCACACCGCTGGCCCCTGTTGCTCAGACAGGCCTGTTTGAGTAGGGAAGGTAACTTAGCCCTTAGTAAGTGCCAAATTTTGAACCAAATATTACTAACATTTTTCATTTTCATGTTCTGTGAGAAAGGACTGGATTCTCCCACGAGGTTTTAAATACAAATATTTAATATAAATGGATTAATTCACCTGTGATTTGGTAACCACAACTGTTAAATGCATGAATGTGCTTCAAATGGTGGTGCTGTTTCCTGTTCTTTTATGATTGTTTAAAGGGGAATACGCTGGCAGTCAGCTTAAGGTTGTTCTCTGATGTCCTCGGTGGAGCTCCCTATAGTTAAAGTTTATTGTTTACAGCAGGGGTGCCCAACTCCAGTCCTGGGGGGGCAGAGCCCTGCACATTTTTGGAGTTCCCCTCATTTAATACACCTGATTCAACTCCTTGTGTTAATTACCACACAGTTCTTGAGCTGAATAATTTATGGTGAAACAGGGAAGGAACTAAGCTACACAGAGCTGCGCCCCCCGGGGACTGGAGTTGGGCACCCCTGCTTTACAGCTATAGCAGCAAGAACATTCATTGATGTGGTATGTCATAAAACAATGGCTCAAATATTAGTGGCTTGTCAGCCTAATCAAAATGGCATTTTTAACTCTTACACTTAACACAATACAACGCAACACAAAAAAATTGTATACTACAGAACCTTTTGTTGTTAGTCAGCTAGCCAATGACCATGCCTTCTTTATAAAATAGTTCCAAATGCCAATTAATGCTCAAACGCAACAGAAATTCTTGATGTTAATAGAGGGAATTACTCTCTTTGTCTTAATTTAAAGTCACAAATAAACTGGTGGTCAGGACTAATTTTCCAAAGCATTTAACTTGAAACCGTGGAAAATTCCTAAATATGTTTTTTTTCCCCACCATTTACTGCCTTGTTTTAACCTTCTCCGTGAGAGAGTTATGAAACATGCAGCACAACAATCATGTGCAATATAATGACAAGTATGTTGTATATTCATAATCAATATGAAGCTGTACAAAGAGCAGCCATTACGTAAAGGCCTCAGTCCCCAAATTCACTCAGGAACGCCTCTGCTCAGCACTCTCTCCCTTTTAGCCTTCCTCATCTCTCTGCTTTCTTCATTTCATTTGTCCCAGCAAAACGCTCCGCTGTTTGACCCAACACCAGTTACGAGTGACGCTCACTGTGTAGCGCTGAAATCTAACCCAGATGGGTTTCCAGTTTTTTTCTCTGGAATTCCTTTTCACTGGTGACATGACGTTTGTGGCGGATACTGGTCGGTGACAACACTGGGAGTGGACAGCTGAACCGTTGCCGGGGAATTTACAGGAAGCATACAGCCGGTCGTCCTCTGGAATGTTTGTTCTGAGGTGTGTTGCTTTCCGACCGGATATGTCGGCAGTTAACTTAAGAAAGTGCTGTGAAAATGATAGCCTTAACTTGCCCCTCAATGACTTGAATTAAAAAAACAAAAAAAAAAAACAAAGAAGATGTGGTCTGTTGCTCTTCTGGAGTAAGACAGAGTTTTGTTCTGTAGTTTTCTCATTGTTGACATGTTCTATGATGCAGTCGGTCTTCATGAGATGTATTTTCATTTAGCTGTATGACTAATCATCCGCCAGCCATCCTCACTCTTACTTACTTACATCCTTTTCTTATTGAATGTAAACCAATGAGAATATTCTAGGTCTCGACTACAGTCGCCATTCCTGAAGTGCACGCTGACCTGAGCATATCAAGCCAGCTTTTCCTCAGACAGACCCAGCAGCCAGTTGACGCATCTTCTCCTGCAACCACAACAAGTTTCTGAGTTCTCCGTCCTTGTTTCCTGGCTTTCGATATTCTAAAATATTGAAGATATTGAAGTCTGTTCTTTTATTACAATTTTTGTGCTTTGAGGCAAATATGCTGAGAGGGCCAGCATATGGAAAATAATACAATAGAATTCTGAGATTTTATTACCTGTATAAATTCCATTGTACTGTCCTCTGTAATGATTCTACTTAAGGGTTTGTTTTTTTTTGGAGTTTTATACTTTCATTCCCATTTCCAGACGACTTGTTTATGATGCTCACAAAAATGCGGCAAACTGTCACTTCGGACTTTCCAGTGATTCTTTACTTCCCAATAATTTTCCCCTTTAAACCCTAATAACATCTTGCAGTACAGAATTGCCTTTTGGAGGGTACGTGGAGTCTTGCCACGTAATGGACCAATGCAGGGTTTGACTACCTGTCTTATTAAGACCTGGATTCTTGATGGATGACTCTTTCCTCCTGAGCACATTCCGAATGGTAAGTTCAGCAAAGCTAATGCTCATGCACCCGGGTTGCATACTGATTCAGTGGCAGTAAATATTTAATTCTAAGTGATTGTTGCAAACATACGATAATCACATTTCCTCATTCTCCTGCCACACTCGCCCTGGGACAAAGCACAGACAACGTTTTTGTCGCTCTGTTTATTTCCTAAACATCTAATTAACTCTGTGGGTTGTCTGATGTCCAAAACAGTCCTTGGTTGAACCATCATCCTCACTGTCATGGTTCTGTATGCGGGCAGTTGCACAACTACAGCCATCGCTTGCAAGAGGGGAAGTTACCATCGCATAATGTGCACCTGAAGACCCAGCTAGGGAATCTGGTCTAAATATAATGAGCTTGTGGCAGATTATCTGGTGGGGAAAGACAAGTACAAAAAAAGGATATGGGGACAATGTTTGAGGAGACATCATTATGAATATTGGGCCATCCCTACTGTGTAGGTGTGGGTGTGTGTTTGGGTGTGGACCTGGGCGTGTGCTGGTATGTGGCTATTTGTATGTGCTTGGGCGTGGATGTGGGAGTGGATGCATGTGGCTGATGTTACATACCACTGACTGCCTGAGGACAGCGTCCCTTCAAATACATGATTTTGTAGCAGGCAGAAATCTTAACATTTTTACAACTTAAGACATGGTATGGACCAAATATTCAAAACAATAATAACACATAGCGTGCAATGAGCCCAGTTACAATCTCGCAGGGCAAATCTCGGAAGTCGGTTCCTTTTAAATATTTTTACAACGGATGATCACTTCTTACTACCCGTTTCTTTGATTAGCATAAATAATACCTGGTACTGAAAAGGCTGAAATCCATCCATTTTGCTGTTATTTATAATTAGTAAGTGCATCCTTATTTTACAAGCACAAGAAAATCTTATGCACATCAAGTTACAATAAAGGCAAATGAGCAAACAGCATTACATTGTTAGCAAAACCACCACGATACTTAACATAACTCAGAGTTTAAGAAGAATTACTGATTAATAAACATACAAATAAATATGCAAGCCACTTAAATGTAGATCATGCTGATTTTAAACAGCATGATTACTTTTAAATCTCTTGCAGTTCTTAAACTAATATCTAAATTTCATTAAGAAAGATATTTCCTCGCTTTCATGAAGTACCGCAGTTAGAGAATGTTTTTCACAGTTTTGTCTTTAAAGATAAGAAAAATGTATAGCTGTGGCTCATTTTATGTTTTCCTATGTTTTACATTTAAAAGTCTTTCGGACATAAATGTCCGTGACATTTTCCAGAACATGACATTTCTATTGTTTTACACCTGTCAGAAACATGCGTGCTAAACCTGTTTTTGAATGGATCATGCTGAAATATTATGTCAAAGAGCATCTTTCTTGAAGAAAATGGTTTGGCTGCTTTCCTGGCAGGGACACCCTGAGCATTTGGCAAAGGACAGAACTGAACTGCAGCTCTCAACGCAGGCTTTTCATTTCAGGCAGTTGGAGGCCTGAACCCCCCTTCCCCCGGCCCACATCCCCCCAGGCCACATCACCTCACTTGCCCCCGTGCAAAGTGTGTCAAAGGCATAACAAATGGCCACAATGCTAGGAGTCACACAACAATAATAGACAGTATAAATACAACTATTAGCACAGGGTACATTAAGCATTCTAAAGAATGCTAGAAGTTCTCAAAAATATTTGTCTAATAACTCCTTTTATGTAGTAACTCTTTTGTGTCTTGAGTTTTAGCTTATTTTGGACCGTGATTTTGTGGTTTCAGATCTTTCTGAAAGGTCTGAAATAAGGCTCAAAGAGCAGCGTCGTTGCAGCAAATGCGGAAAATTTCTTTCAGCCACGAATCACTCTTACTATTAGACAAGTGCATTGTCAGTCATGCTGTGGAACCTGTTTCTGTAAAATGTGCAACAATGAACCTATGGGAGTGAATCGTGGGATTTCTTCCGAATACACAAAAGAGACTTAACCAAAACTTACCTCTGCTGGACTACAATGGATGAATCAGGGATTATGTGATCTTCCTTTTGTTGTTGCCAGGATTAACATGGCATATTAATGGTGGGTGAATGCGTGTAAGCAGTGTGTTCAGGACACACACTATGGATCACTATAAAGGGCACTGTTCCTGCAAGCCTTTCACCCCATTGATTTGGCTTAAATTTGGGGTTAGGTGGGCAGCTTGTGTGGGGTCCCAATGGGGAGTTTGTGTAAATTAATTTGGAGAGAAGTCAATGAGAGCGATATCAAGTCAGTCCCTTTTCAACTCTTCATAGCTCATTTTTAAAAGTATTTCTTTTATTAATTATAAAATGCGTAGTGATCAAAGACGTGAAGATCCCACATAACCTTCTTTGTATCCATGGTTTAACGTACCAGATTCCAGCAAAGTCCAGATACAATTTATATATACACACACACACACCCACCCACACACACACGTGCATATATATATATATATATGTCTGTTTTGAGTGGAAACTATGAGTGTAGTTGTATCAGTTTACCTCAGCTTCACACCCTTTCACACCTGCATTTGTATATGACCATTGCAGATTGTCTGCTATGCCAGGAGAACCAGTAAAAAGCATAACTAGACAAAACTATCAGATGAGCCGGTTTAAAAAAATAAAAAATAAGAGTGAACAGGGACCATGCAAGATCACAAAGAAAGCCATCTCATATTACTCTCATTAGGAATTTCTCTGAAAGGAGTTTATGTCATAATGCATGCGGAATTCAGAACGTAATAATAAAGAAGAATTCTTCAAACAAGGAATTCCAGGAAATGACCCACTGCGGAGCTCTTCAGAAACATCCCAGGGAGCTCTGATATTTCATGCAGCCTTTAATGATTGACTGCCGAGGGACCATTGCGCAGGGGCTTTACGTTCCACAACCAAAAAATGCGGAGGGAACACGTACAGCACGGCAAGTGCGCTCCGTACCGAGAAAACAAGGCCATTTGTTCACCGTGGTTCACAATAAGCAAA
Source organism: Brevimyrus niger (assembly GCA_015164015.2). NCBI lineage: Eukaryota > Metazoa > Chordata > Actinopteri > Osteoglossiformes > Mormyridae > Brevimyrus > Brevimyrus niger. Next base: position 31,564,048 of record JAABNY020000039.1, read on the forward strand.
ACTTGTCAAATCTTGAAAGTGTGATGTTATTACGCAGTCTGCCGAGAAGTCACCCTGAAGCACATAACGTTTGATGGTTACACAATCCACCATCCTTCTTATTGTATTCTTTGTTGTGCCGAATTAAGAATGGGATTAAGGGAAACGCTGGAAGGCCGCCCTAAACAATGATGGCATGAAGCTGTAGCTATCAGCACATTATCGTATTTAACTCTGTAGTGTAGTCCTTCAGTAGCTGTGATACTCTTGAATGGAGCAGGTCGTTGCTTTGGACCTACGTGTGGAACGTGTGGGGTAGGCATACGGCAGTCCTGGTGAGGCTTCTTTCTGTTTTAGAGGTTTCTAATCCGGGCCGGGCTGGTGACATCAGGCGTCTCCCCTGGTCGGCCCATGTGTTGTACCCGGCTCTCATTTCCTCTGCTGCGCGGACACCAGACTTGGTGGCCGGCACTGTTTGTTTTGCTCCGGACGTCCAAGTTGCTGATTAAAAACAGCCTGCCTAGTCTGGGGCCCGGACGGCAGTGCCAAGTCGAGGGGGCGGGGGGGGGTTTACACATGGACATAGCTGGGATACAGGCTCTCAGCAGCCCCTCTCCTCCCTGCTGGATCTCTGACTGGGCGGCACCATGTGACGAGGAAGCATGGCCGCTGTCCATTTCCCCTCCTGGCTGAAGGGAAACATTGTTGTGAAAAGTGGGATGGCTTTCTGCTGAGCTGCGTCACGAGTTAAAAATAACCGGCATACTTAAGGCGGCGGTGGAATCCCACAGCAGACAGAGGCCAGTGCGGCCGGTGGGCCTGCTGGATCTCTCTCCTCCGCCGAGCGCTGACGTCGTTGGGCCCAGCGTGACGCAAGCGCCGGGGCCAGGAAAGCAGACACGGCATAGGCCTGGCCGGGATCCACCGCGGAGCCTGCGAAGGCTCCAGCCGCTCCAGAGTGGGCCATTGCTCCAGCAAATTCCAGATCCAGCGTGCAGTAAACTGCACAGATGCTATGTCCAGGATAAAAGAAACTTGAAAAATGTTTCGTAAAAATAAACCTGCAAAAGTACAGTCCTGTTAGGACACTATGTCCTACAAACTCTGCTTCAAACAGCCCATGGATTGATTTTTTTTTAATCTATCTTTATTTCATAATAGAATTGCTATATGGTAAAGACACCAAGGCCTAATCACAAATTTTTTAGGTAATTTATTATCTTACCCATTTATTAAAGGTCATAAAAGTGTGTTATTTTAATAGCTTTGAAACCCCTGTTTTAATTATGTATCGACACCAAATACCTAACATACATGCTAGCAGACTAACAGGATGCTTTCACATTCATTCTTCTGGATGAGGACCTATTCTGGGTCTTCGCTGAGGTACAGTCTGTTCCCCTGCTGGTGCCAGTCTGGAACGAGCACTGTGTCATTAGTGTATACCTGACCTCCCAGTACTGCCTGTCTACTGGACTTCCTGCTTTGCTGACACCATGTTCAAAAGATTACAACATCTCCAAGAATTAACCAAGTCTGTAAGTTGTCCGCTCTGCCGATTTACCATGTAGGGTTAAAACATGAGTTCCAAAAGCCACCGTGACCCAAATGGTGAATATTTACTGACGGCATTTGTCACAGTCAAAAATAGAAGCACAACTAATCAGTATATAAATGATATACCTTATCTCCAGTTTTGACAGAGGGAAGGCTGACATAGTTTAAATGTTTCAAAGTAGCTAAATGTTTTAAACTAACCTTGTATTATTTTGCAAGTGAGAGCCTACCTATGAATAATAATGTCAGACACACATAATTCTGTTTAATTTGCTAAATCATCAATGTACATCTGTGTGTGACAGACAGTAGATCAAGAATATGGTGGCATTTCTATATTTGGTCTCCCGGCTTTTGCAGAATATCATGAGGATACGAACCATGACTAAGCCACTGTATTAAAGTCAACACAGTCACAATATGATATTTATCATAATAAAAGGGTATTTATAAACTAGATTCATGCTGCATTAGGAAGCATGTAAGTTGGAAACTATTGTGGGTCGTTGCATCATGAGAAAGAACCTGCAGCCAAGATGCCCATTAGAAAACAGTCAATTTTTATTATCGATATTCTCGTTTCCCATCACCAGTTTAGAAAACAGCGACAACTAATATGGGTAATTTCTGCGCAGGTGGATGTAACCCATCACTATACGAAATCAACAGAGACTTTCTTTGATCAGGAAAACCACAGATCTACTGACATGAAGGTGAGAGACGGCATAAGAATTAGTTGTTTCACAGAAAAAGCTAAATGCGTGGGTAACTCTTGTTACAATATGACGTGCGTCTTCATGTCGCGATTTGACCAAGAGCCGTTGTGTGGAAGTTAACATTAGCACCATGGATCTCCAGAAAGAATGTGAGCCACCTGGCTCATCTAGTACCGCGGCAGGACTAGATCAAAAGGAACAGATTGCTCATTTTCCCTGAAGTCTTGTCCTGTCAGAATGCATCTACAGTTTCAATGACAATTAAGTGCTTACGCCTTAATAAAACGGTGTGTTACATATCTGATTTCAACCGGTTTTCATTTTTATTTAGCAACATTCTGATTGCGTAAAGGAATGTAAAACGGTAAGCACTCTTTCTTAATCTTGCTAAAATATTATTCTTTATGCTCTTTGCAACTCAAAAAATGTGAGATACAAGCGTGCAAAGATGAAGTGGGTATGGAAAATAGATGGATGGACAAGCTTTTGTGAACCTCATTTCATTTAGATATGCAAATCTATACCTCTGCTTTACATAAATACCGTTGTTGGTTCAGCTAAGTGGTCACCATTTTCATTGCAATATGCAAATTTGAATTAGTACAGCGACAAGAAGACAAATTATACTAGCAACAATGCTCACAGGTCATTATTAATTTTTAATGATAACAATTTAAGAATATAGGTGCAATGTAGTAAATGTAACCCTTTGATGGAAAAATTCTTAATCCAGTTACCTGCAGTGATTAGTTCTTTATTTTCTGAATCATGTCAAACTCAGAGGAGCAACCAGCGTCATTACACTGGTTTTTAACTGGCGTGGTTTCACTGGGATGCTGGAGTCAAAATCCAATTAGTCAGCCAAGGTTTCTGTTGGTATTTAGAAAGGGACAGTGCAGCAAAGCCCTTTGCATGTGAGTCAGCTACGATGGTGACATCATCTCCAGGGGTGGTGGTGAAGAACTGCCTGTTTGCCTAAACCATGGACTCGAGCCTTTTGGCCAGTGGACCAACCTGCTCAGCTGGCAAGTGTGACTGGTGGAAAAATTTCGGCGTTGTGTTATGTGCTAAGGATGACCCAAGGCCATCTGAACTGCTGCGTTGGAGCTTTATTCTCTTTCTGCACAAAGCACATTAAAACAATTTGTTGGTCCTCCATACACACATGTCCATCTCCTCTTTCCAGAAGAATTCCACCGAGGGAAGAGGGAGGGGGAGTCACAACCAGATAAGGCAATGGGAGTCACAAACAGATAAGGCAATGGGAGTCACAAACAGATAAGGCAATGGGAGTCACAAACA
>JAABNY020000039.1:31599755-31614887 GCA_015164015.2 Brevimyrus niger
ATCCGTGCTCTCACTGCAGAGCCAGTATGCACTATGAAAAGGCCGACCGTAGAGGCCGGGACACTTTACGGGATATTCTGTGTCGCGGCGCGCTCACCTGGATGAGCTTTGTTCAGGAGGCTTTTAAAACGGCTCAGGTAGGCAGACTTGGAGAGGAAGGGCTTGCGGTGTCGATGGTGGGACAGAATGTGTCGCTGGAGGCTGAGGACGGGCACGGGGGCACAAGAGACGGAGGAAAGAGCGTCAACAGCGAAAAGCCGGCAGTGCCCAACCTTATGGTGACAACCATCGCACCACATCATCCGTGCATCAGCCATCCATTTTCTCGCCATGGCATTAAAGCCGCTACCTGCGTTTCCCATTTCAAATGTTTGACTGTCTGGCAGTAATAGGTTCCTCATCATATCACTCCGTGGCACAGCAATTGACCGGATGCCCTGCTGGATTGGCCCCATGTTTGTACATGAACCCAACAGCACCAACATGAACCTCAGTGGCAACAGAAGACACCTTCCAAATGTAGTTAACATTTAGCATGAAATATTTGTAGCTAAATGTTCTGAAGACGCAAAGCCAAATTTTTTTTAAATAAACCAACACAACATGCTAATGTAATAAGTAAAAAGTGGGCATAAAAGCAATTAAGAATTTGAAAGAATGTGCAGTTTCACACGTATCGGAAAATGAGCCTCTTCCTGAATACGCGTGATTTAAATGCTGGCTGTGAAAGCAGATAGAGTAATGCATTACACAAATCACATCGGACCGGCGAGAGAAAGGGGGGGAAAAGCTGACACCGTTAAAGCAACGACAGGGAGCACAGAGGCTCGGCAAGCAGAACCGTCATCCTGCAGACGCAGGTATGAATCTGCCGCCAGCCGTGGGCATCTTCTCATCATGGCCAAGTGCGACTCCTCTGAGAACTCCAACTTCACCTCGGCGATTTGTAACGGAAGAATGCTTTTAGCGAGTCATGCTAAATTAATGGGTGTGTTTGTGTCTGTCTTTATGTGTGATCGAGAGAGAGACGGAGGGGGAAAACATTAAAACGGACTGACAGATATCCCAGTCGTAGTGGATTGTGCCACTTGCCCTAAGTATTTTAGCTTATATTCTAGGCAAAAGCGGTTACTGAAAAGAGACTGCAAGACAGAGGATAGAAAGAGAGGCTGTCTCGGGCAGTCTTTCCGTACTTGTGCCTGAAGGGGGAGCTGAACGGGCAGTGCTGGCAGATGTACTTGTCTTCCCGCCTGCTCAGGGCTGCTGCCATTGCTGAATGGCTCCTCTCGTGTGAACGCAGGCCCTGCATGGACATGAACACGCGGTCGCACTGGCCACACGCGTGCTTCTCCACCCCCCGCTCGCTGACGGCCTCCAGCTCGCCCGATCCGTGCTCCGGCTCCGGCATTCCGGGCTTGGCGTCAGTCGCCACGGCAGCGGCTGCCTCAGGCAAAACTGGACTCAACCCGAGGGTGACGGGCTCCACCTCTTCCAAGTCACCGTTTGGTTCTCTGTCAGCTGGTGCAGACACTGGTATTTCTGGTACTTCATGCTAACAAAAAAAAGGTGGAAAATAATTGGAAAGGAGCAGTTCATTGTATTTATAGCTAAAAGTCTTGGCTGCCAGGATTACTGCTTTTATTGCATTTCACATTTTTTCCCCACATTAATAAGATGCATTTTATGCAGCAATACCATCTACAACTACTACAAGTTCAAGACTCTTGTCATTGACGTAATGCCTGTGTGAACAGTAGAGAGCGATGCAACCCATACAGCCAGTTTTCAAACGTCACCTTTTCAGGAACATTTCTCACGCTTTACAGGGGGGTGCGGCTGTAAAGATCGAACCACCCATTGTGTTCCTCAGCTCAAATATGTTCAAATAATCGCTGTCGAGTTGGGGCCTGAGTTAAGCAGGTGAATAAGCTACGTGTTCCATCCCATGGCCCCGGATGGCTGTCATCCTCTCCCCTCACCCAGGAAGAATCCCAAAAAAGCATTTGCAGCCCCTCAGAGAAAAACTTTTTTTTGGTTTATGAGAAACTTCATGTATCTGGACAAAAAAAATAAGCGCAACACAACTTGACCTGCTTACGACAACGAAAACACTAGAACTCCTGGCAAACTCCTGCTGTATGAGCGAAACCTAATTTATATAAAATCACGTCAGGAAAAGATCATTAGTCTAGTCACAAAACTTGACTGCAAACTCTTAAAATACCACATGTACTTTTACCCAGTGCGTTCCTTTAAATCACTCCAGTCTCTCAAAAAAGCCTCTGGACAGTCATGCAGCATACAGAGACATTTGGCTTAGCTTGCAGAAACCAGTTTGGCTTCAGTACCAGATGAACCTCAAATCCCTTGCTCTGTTTCCATCTTCCAGCCTTTTGGCTCCTGTGAAGAATGGTTAAATCCTTACCATTACCCACTACCCCTGAGGCAATGGCACCTTCTCACCGGGATTATCACACCTTCCTCCCCACCACAGGACAACAGTCAGAGCCACCAGAGAAATGGAGTAACTTTCAAAAGCCTTTGAGAAAGTTAACCAAAAAAAATTACAGCACCCTGCAAATTATCACCCGCTTGAATAGTAACAACCACAACCACAACGACTGACAAGTTCAGAGGCCTGTTAATGTGATCTCACACATGCCGAGGACGTCATTCGCACACCCTTGGAGTTACAGTACCACCCCTCACCTTCACACGGCCTGCCTTGGTCTCTCCATACTGGACATGCTTCCTCAGGTGGTTGCAGATAGCCCTGAGCGTGGGGTGGATTTCAACACAAAAGTTGCACCTGTACCCTATTGGGACATTACTGGCATGGTTCTCCAGCTATGGAAAAGAAAATCGAAGATCGAAAATTAAATCCAATTGTGACCTTTCAGTTACACATCGCTCCTTTGCAAGAAGTATCGCAACAGCTAAATTCTTACCCAAATTCATGATCATCATCAGACAGGGTCACGTACGGTATATTTATATTTAAAGGTACGGACCTTTTCTGGGGTGCCGTCCAGCTGTTCGGCTCCCTTCTGCTTGTTAAGAAGCTGCTTCCTCCTCTCTTGACGCTCCACCCGCTTTCGGATGTCTTCGTTGTGGCTGGTCAAGTGGGTTCCGAGTTCTGGGAGGCTGAGAAACTTGAGGTCGCATCGGGCACACTGGTAGCTGTCGCTGGCATTTCCCATGGGGCCGGGCAGGGTGGCGAAGTCTCGCTTCAGGTCCATGCTATGATGCTCGGTGTAGTGCATGCAGAGCAGCTCGGCTGTGTTGAACGACAGCTTGAAGCACCTGCTGCACTTGAACGGCAGCCTCTCCGAGTCGTCCTCCTGCTCCGTCACGCCGGGCTCCGCGGTCGCCCTCTTCTCTTCCATCTCAGGAGGATTCTCAGGTTCCCTGTCGTACACTATAGTGAAGTAGCGCCCGAGCTTACTAGAATGCTGCTTTTTGGGGAAAACGCCAGGATGACGCTTGATGTAATGGGAGACGATGCTCTTCCTGCTGAAAGCCTGAAAAGAACAGAGGGAGCATTTCCTCTTTTCCACGGCGAGCCTGAGCTCCTCGCTCAGCATGGGGCCTTGCTCTTCAGCTGCAGGCACCACCACTTTGCTGGGTTTCTCCAAGGCGGTCTTAGACGCAGCCAAGCAGTGGGTGTAGTATGCGTCAATGTGATGTCGCTTTTGGTAGTGTGCCGCGAGGCCTTTGCGAATGGGGTTTGTATAAGAGCAGAGAGCACACTTAAAGACATTGTTCTTACCCTCAGGTTGTGCCCGGACATTGTTATGTTTAATGCGATAATGGCGTGCAATACCTTTCCTGGTGGAGCAGAAATACTTGCAAAGTTGACATCTAAATGATTGCTTTTCACCTTTGTCAACTGAAAACTCAGAGAATGCAGCATGAAAATCAGTAGCATCTTCCACATCTGCCAGACTACTTTCAACGTGCGTCTCATCCATGTTGCTAGAAATATCTGCAAACGTAGGCCTGAACATATCTGAAGCTGGCTGATTGTGGTATTTCTCATAGTGAATCTTCAATTTTTCTAATGTTCCATGAGTATATGGACACATTTTGCACCTGTAAGCACCAAACCCCTGCCTCTGAGATTTGTACTTTTCTTCCCCTTCGTTAACATCTAAAACTTCTTCGATGTCGTCTGCAAAATCCTCAGCAGTAACTTTAATTTGAGGATGCCTCTTCTGGTAATGAGTCAGCACCCCATGTATACGAGAGTTCACATACGGACAATGGCGACACTTGTAGACCGAACTAGGATTGATGTCAGTTTCCTGTGCAAAATCTGCTGCCTTTACTTTCATGCCAGGGTGCTTTTTGCCGTAATGGGTTAGAAGACCATGAAGGCTGTTGTACTCTGAGAAACAAACAGTACACTGATATGGGTTATTTGAAATTGATGTGCTGGGAAATGACTGATGTGAGACGATTTTTGTCAGCTGCCCCGTGAGATCCAATGGCGGTTCTTGGCCCTGCTCACAAGCATGACTGTTAAACTGGCCGGAAATTAGAGAGAGATCTTCTTTTGTGGAAGTCTGCCTCTTTTCTGAGGACAGGTTGCCTTTGATGATATCAAGCAGCACGGAGTCATCACCTTTGACAGCCCAAGGGTGAACAGCCTGGTAGTGGTTGGTGATGTCCCAGATGGAACAGGCTTGAAAGGCACAATCTTTGCATTGGTAATGCTTGGAGTCAACATTTCCTACTGACTGAGAGGCTGTGGTGTCGGGTCCCGCCCATAACTTGGTGGCCATGTACGTGTAATCCACATTGTGCTCAGGGTGACGCTTTTGGTAATGCATGAGAAGTCCATTCGGTTCTGGATGGAAATAGATGCACCACTCACAGTGGTACCCAGCCTCCAGTATGCCATCTTGATAAGCCCAGTGCAAAATTGTCATGGCTGTAGCTTTCACTGTTGGGTGGTCCTTCTTTAAATGTTTCTTTAGAGCGTATACATACGGAGATGTGTAAGTGCAGTGTCGGCACTTTAAGGCCCGAAGCGGCCTCGTCGCCTCAGAGTCAGAAATGGCAGCAGGGACAGATGAATTATTGGACTGAGCTCTTTCCCGCTGACTCCGCACTACAGCAGTATGTCTTCGAACCAGATCAGCATTTGCTTTCACGTCTCTGTGTTTTTTCTGGTAATGGATCAAGACTCCTTTGACAGTTTGGTTCCCATAGTCACAATGCTGACAAAAATACAGCATTCCGACCTCTCCTTTGTCACCACCAGACTTGGTATGGGAAGAATTATCTAGCCCATTATTGCTGGTTGATTTCAAGAATTGCTTTGGTGGTGCAATCTGCAATTCTTCCATTAACTTCATTAGACCAGAGGTAGGGGGAGCATGCTTGATATATTTTGCAGTTACCTTTATTTCTGGGTGTCTCTTTTGGTAATGGACAAGCACACCCACAACTGACCGGTTACTGTACACACAGTGTTTGCAGTAGTAAATATCTTCATCCATTCCCATAGGAATCACATTGGATGTCTTCAAGGAATTAGAGGCACCCGCATCAGGCGTGTCATTATTTGAAGCTTGAGCTCTATCTACAGAGACAATCCTCATTGTTTTCTGGATACGAAAGTAGGATGCCTTCTGCTCTGGATGCTTTTTCTGGTAATGAACCAGGACAGAATGCATGTTTGGACTGGCAAAAGAGCAGATGTCACAGTCGTAGACCACTACATTGTTGACCACAGATTCTTTCACGACTTCTGTCTCTGTGTAGTACTCTTGACTTTTGGAGCCCTTATGGACTGGACTAAATTGCACAGATGATCTGGATCCACTTGAAGAATTACTAAAGTTCTTGGGACCAGAGTTTAAGATCTCCCTCAGTGTCTGTGACTCAATGGAATCTTTGTGACGTGGCTCAACAACATAGCTGGAAAAAATCATGGCGTTGTTTATTTTCACTGTAGGGTGCATTCTTTGATAATGTGGCATCAAACTTCTAACATTTGGGCTGGTGTACAAGCAGAAACGACACTTGTATACCAGATCCGGCTGATTGAAGTTTAGCACATTCATGGCTTCAGGGTGATGCTCCACATAGTGCTGATTAAGATCATCAAAGGTTGTATACTCTACAAAGCACTCCAAACACCGGAAAACAGCACTCTGATCTTCAGGATCTAAAATGTATCGGAAATTAAACTTGATATATGGGTGCATTCTTTGATAATGAGTGCTGACACTGCGTGCCGATTTGTTTTGATACTCGCAATGTTTGCAATAAAATAGGGTGGCTGTGTCATCACTATAATCACTGCCATGCCGGAAAGCCTCCCCTCCACTGTCTTTTTCAGCTTGATCCAGCAAGCTTTTAGACCCAGCTGAAGAGGCACACTCATTTTCATTGTCGTCATCATCTGAAATGGTCAACTGAATCAATGTGTTGCTAGACTTCAGTTTCTCATGAAGGAAGAGCTTCCGTTTTCCCTCTTCTTGGGTACCCTTCATCTCTCTGGAGTACTTCCGGCGTGGCCGAGATATGCAGCGTTTCTTTGACAGTTGCGTGACTTCAATATCAACTCTGTCTTCATCGGTTTCATTTTCACCATTCTCCTCCTCTTCCACCTCATCATCAATCTCCTCTAGGTTAATAATGGCCTCCTCCTTTTGTGAGCTTTGGCTGATTTTACTTTGCAGATTGTTTGCAATTTCATCTATTCTGGTTCTCTTCTTAACTGGAGATAAATCGAGGGGCGAGTCATTGATTGATTTCCTTGCACTCTTATGGACAAGCTTTTTTGACGAGAATCCAAGAATAGATGTTTGGGTCTTTTTCACATAGCTTGATGAACTATAGATTTCATGTTCAGAGTCCAGCTGCTCATTTGGTGAACCATCAAGAGTGTCTGCCTTCATGTTGTCACAGTAGGAATGTTTGTGCTGCTGGTGAACACGAAGTCCTTTCAGCGTGGTTGTGGAATAGCTGCAGAGGGAGCAGTGATGGATCTTCTCTGGATCGATTTCTGCTATTCCATAGGATTTTTTGCTAGAGACTTTGGAGCTGACATTTCCCCCATTCAGTGGCTCTTCATCTTGAATGTACAGTCTGTCATCCATGTTTTCCCATTCAGAGGATGTCTCCGCATGGCACTGCTTATGAGTGCCAAGTCTGAGTGGATTAGTGCATATGAAAGGACATTTGTCACATTTGTATAGAGTCTTCTTGCCAGAAAGATGGATTTTTTCAATGTGACGAGAAATGCTCTGACGATGCACGGTCAAGAATGAACAAAACGGACACTGGAATCTGTTCATATGCTTTTTGAATGGTATTCCCTTTGTTTCAAGCATCTTATACTCCTCATCAGACAGCAGCTGTTTTTTAGAACCATCAGATAACTGAGCAAGAGTATCATCCATATCTTCTGCTTCATCATCTGAGCTACTTCCCAGTATACTTCTTGTCTCAAAGTCCACTCCTGAATTAGATACATCAGACATAACAAAAGTTGGTCTGTCTGATAAAGTAGAGGTTCCTGTACTATTAGGTCTCTTAGATTTCTTCTGAGAATACTCGTAAGATGAAAAATCATCCACTTGCCCAGGGTTGGACCGTGCTGCACTTTCGGAGGAGCCCATAAAGCCAGTATTAACAGATGACCCATCTTTACCATTCAAGCTATTGGATGGCAATGCAGAATTAGGACTACTACTGGGAGAATGAAGTGAGCTGGTTTTGGATGAATCAATACTAGTATCCCCATCTTGCTGCTGAATCGACGAAATTTTCTTAACCATATTACGATGTTTTTTCATCATGTGGTCACACCAGCGCTCTCGTCGAAGTGTCTGGTATCCGCACCACTCACAGGAAAAGTTTCCCCTGGATTTTGTAAGAGGTTTGACCATTGATTCCAAAATACTACGTTGTACTACCTCCTCTGGTAATTCCAAACTAGCTTCCTGGTTAGGCAACATAACTGAATTTGTGGCCAATTCGTTATCAGGAGAGTCCAAAAGGATATACTTATGAAACATCTTCTGGTGTTTCAAAATCCGAGCACGTCGAGGAGATTTGTATGTGCAGTACTGGCAGGAGAACACCTTCCTCATACCTTCATGCATGAGAATGCTGTAGCTTGTTTGCTTAGAGGTTTGTGGGGGTGATGAACTACCCTCAGATGCATGCACTCTTTTGGTGTGGTCGTTAAGGAGTGATTTTGATCTAAAGTAACGTACACAAAATTTGCACTGGAAAAACTGAGTTGTAGACCTAGAGGGCTGGTTCACTGATCGTTTGTGAGTAGTCTGTGATGAACCAGTAAAAGATTCAGGGTCCAGGTCCAAGGAATGGAGCTCTGAGAAAAAACACAGACATTATCTCTAAACACAATCATAGTAACTCAAGCTCAGTTGGGATATTAACAGAAGTTACACATTTTCAGTTGACTTGGGAAGTTGCATAAAGTATACTGGCACCTTAGTGCTCTGTTTTGCAAGTTTAAGTGTTTAATGAAACGGCAAAGAAAACAACCACGAGAAAACTGTCATACTCCACATTCCACGGTTTAGCTTACAAGCTAATGTCAAAGCTAAAAAGAAAACCGTTGAAATTGACCCATATCAGTCCTTATACAAATAGATTAAACAAGCCAAGAGATAAACCTAAAGGAGGTATAATGCTTAGTTAAAAAGAATAAAATTGTCTAATACAAGGTTATTGGACTGGTTAAAACCTCAATGGGTAACAAAAATCATTTTTTCTATTGTTAAGAAAAGCAATGAACTGAGCCTCCTACAATTAGTTGATTAGACAGTAAAAAATAACCTGACTAACCATCCCTTAAGAATACTTGCAAACAAATATTGTTGTTTCCTTCAAATCAAATATATTTTAAACACTGAATGGGTATTTATAATCAAATACATCATTTTAAAACATTTATAGAAATACGGTTGCTATATATTTTTTTTTTTACCCATTCCTGAGCAAAATCAACCAGTCCGATGAGATAATACCGGCTTGCTCGTCCTCCTCGGTTTGGTGGAGCGAGTTGAGAGTGTTGGACCCAGAATGCTCTGGACTCCTGTCTCCAACTGCTGTGGGTTGCAAGAAGGCTGTGTGAACATCCTGGATGTGTGCCTTGAGGTCATCATGTGAATCAGCCTGGAAATGGCAGCCATCACACTGTAGAACTTCCATCACTCTGGACTTCCACAGAAAACTGTCATGGGCAAAGATGACACACTTTCACTGAAGATGAATTCCAGAAATACAGAAGTTAAATAGGTTTCCCAGAGGAATCAACACCACCATCAATGAATTGTGACTCTGAAATTGTGATCATTAAGCGGAAAGTATCTAGAGGCTTTGTTTTTAGCCTTGCCATGTGACTCGTGTGTCCTGGGGTATACTCTATGCTCACTCTACCCCTGTACTTTAAGAGTAGTTTAAACAACCATTAAAATTACAATGTTCTTCCCCTCATGGAGAAATGAGAACTAATGCTGTAGATCATCATGTCCCAAGTGTGTTACAATTACCTACACCATTTATCTCTAAAAATTAAACAAAATCATGAGGACAAATTATTGGTTTATTCTAACACCTTGAAACACTCTGCAGCTTAGTTACATCGAGAAATACAGCTTAGTTTTGTCAGGACTTCAAAATTCAAAAGTAATTCTTCACATTCACAAGAAAAAAAAATCAGTAATCGGTACAAATCAATTTGCCATTTTTCTAGGGCAATTATTTGATCCCCTTCAAGTCAGCAAGAAATTAACACATTAACATAACACAAATAGTACTGGAGTAGAACTATCTACTACGTACTAATAGTACTTTCTTTAAAGAGTATTCTTTGGTCACTTTCTAGATCTTCAATCTTATTGCCATGACAGACACCAGAGAGCTATCTAAGGATGTCATTGTTGACCTTGACAAAGGCCCAAGGATCTTGGGCCCCAAGGAAGATTTCATCTGCAGTGCAATCAAAGTACCCCTGTTCATAAGGGCTCATGTTCAAACCCATCTGAAGTATGCCAGAGAACAGCGGAATAATTCCAATGAGGCTTGGAACAATGTGATGTGGTCAGATGAGACCAAAATCGAGCTGTCTGACATGAACTCTACTCGTTTTGTTTAGAGGGAAAAGAATGCTGACTATAACCCCAGAAACACCATCCCTACTGGATGCATTATGTTTTTCTGCCAAGGGTACAGGATGGCTGCACTGCATCAAAGGAAAGCTGGATGGGGCCACGTAGCATAAAATCTTGGAAGACAGATTCTCCTTCCTTCAGCCAGGGCACTGAAAATGCATTGTGGGTGGGTCTTCTAGCAAGACAACAACCCTAAGCTGCTTCAAGAAGCAGATTAAGGTCATGGAGCCCTAGCCACTCTCCGGACCTTAATCCCATAGAAAACCTATGGAGGGAACTCAAGCTTTGTGTATCCAAGTGACGGCCTAAAAACCTCTGAAAAAGATTTGGAGGACATCTGCAAAGAGGAGTGGATGAAAGTTCCTGCTGAGCTGTGTGCAAACATGGTGACCAACTACAAGAAACATCTGAAAGCTGTGCTTGCCAACCATGGTTAGTCCACCAAGTACTAAAGCATACAGTATGTTCCAAGGGATCAAATACTTATTTCCCTAGATAAATGGCAAATTGATTTATACCTGTTGCATAATGATTTTTTCTGGCTTGTTTTGTTGATCTATATATCTTTTGCAGTTACAATAAACCTACCAGTAAAGTTATAGAATTCTCATTTCTTTATTAATGGGTCAATTTAAGAATTTAGCAAGGGGTCAAATTATCATTTCCCTCACTGCAAGTGTAGTCCGTAGGTTCAGCATCAAAGTTTGCATACAAAAAGAACTCCAGCCAAACTTCACTGGCAAAATGGAGTGGTATTTCATTATGAAGACTTGTCTAAAATATGACACTGAAATTCTGATTAATTCAAATTCTTCAACAGTTGCCTGAGAGAGTTCTAGCACCTTGCCTTCCATATGTCACCATTTTAACTTCACAGAGCAGTGTCGCAACCCAGCTGCAATCCCAGCATTGTCGCAACCCAGCTCGGAAAGTACAGTCTGCATTTCAACTTTGACTCCTAAGGTATGCGGGTGCCATGACATTTACTGAACTGGTAAAAAAAATAAAAAATAAAAAAATAAATAGAAAATTTACTAATGTAAAATAAATGTATAAATGTAATCACTTGCTGTGCCTAACTGTGCCTTACCTAAGCCCATTCTGACTGTAGGCTAAACGAGCTGCTGGGCTTATTGGTACACAATATCTATATAAAAAAAAGCATATTGATAACCATATCGATATTTTCAAAACAAGATATAGGATGACAATGCTGTTGATATTGATACTCATTCATGATGCTATAAAATTGGGCTCTATTAAAGATTTTTAAGAGACCAGTAGGATTCCTACTTTGGTAGTGATGTCGCACAGAATTCACAGTTAAAATCAAACCACAGTTAGCAGTGTCTCACGGGGAAGCTAATTGAAGGGAAAAGTCAGGAAACATTGTTATCCAATTCATTTTGTTTAAAAACATTGTTAATATTGTAATTTGCAATATTTGTTTATAGGATGAGGTTAATTTGAGATTCTAATTAAGCACACTTACAATGTTTATGAGGCTTCCATTTTTAGAGCCATTAGCCAAGTAGGTTTTAGATTTAGATACGCTTTTCTGCTCCTCAGACATGCCTTCCGTTTTGACGGCAATATCCTAAACTGAGGGGCACAAAGACTGCTACTGAACAGGAAGTGAAATGCTTTTACGTCACAGTTGCTTTATTCCATCCATGCAACACTGATATTGGCATAAATAACTTCGTCTTCATTTTGAAATTTGTGATTGAAATAAAGGGAATGTTTATACCGAGTAGTTATATGTAGTGAGTTATATATTTGCAAACAGGGTAGGAAACCCTGTATTTCAATCTCATTTGGACACACACCATTTTAATGAATGCGTTTCTGACATCTCACATGTGCTCTTGACAAAACTGAACATTTAGCCCACTTATTGAAAAACATGAAAATATAATCACTTCTCAGTACTCTGCTAAAAATATCGAGGCATGGTTTTTGGTCCATATTGGCCAGACCAACCACCAATGGGGCCAGAGGTTCTTTGCACATAAAGATGATTTATGGTAAAAAATATCTTCCTTGAATTTAAACCAGTAGTTCATTACTCATGCAATTTGTCCACGTCAACTGATTAGTGCCATAAAGCATTTCAATTTCAATATGGCATTATCCGAAAGTATGTCATCTTGAAACTGACATTGAAGGACATGACGTACAAGAAAAGCCAGAACGCTTCCTAAATATAGCTGTGGTCATAGGAGCTGTCTGGATATGCTGACTCCAGTAACATCTGCAATGCCTCTTGGAAGAGGTGACTTGAGCACGTTTATACCAAGAATGGAAACTTCAAAATAGAGATATTCAGATCAGTATCGGAGCCGATCCAGAACTATTTGACGAATCGGGCATTGGCCATACACGACTAATCCACTTCCGATACTTACTTTAGTTTTCGGCAGTCTCCAAAAATATAGCTCCTATTTCATGTTAAATGCACAATCACACGACAACCCTTTCCCATTTTAGATGTGTTTTTTGCGGCGTTCAAACTGAACGCTAATGCTGCCGTTTCTCACATATTCTCACACATGGTGTTTTAGAATTTGCAAATTAGTCTCAACTCAATTTAATTAAAATTGTAACATGAACCAGAATGCTTAACTATATAATTCTGTTACCTGACATCTAACACAAACCACCACATGACCCTTATAAGTGATTAAAAGTATTCAAATAACTTCTATAATCAGAACAGAGTGGCTTTTTGTGTTGTTCTGTTGTTGGGGAAAGAAGTACAGCTTTACAACTTGCTCAGTTATTAAGTGATATGAGTGTATTTAACATCTCTGAAATGGGCAGAATCAGCCAAAAAGTAGGAAGAAAACTGACAAGAGGTGAAGACGGGCAGAAGAGAGAAGCAATGCCTGCCCAACGCTCACCTCCGTTCCCCATGCCGTCGTGCTGAAAGAGCACTTTAGTCAGCTCTTGAGCGCCGTGGAGCCACAGACCCTACGAGC
This sequence comes from Brevimyrus niger, assembly GCA_015164015.2. NCBI lineage: Eukaryota > Metazoa > Chordata > Actinopteri > Osteoglossiformes > Mormyridae > Brevimyrus > Brevimyrus niger. The sequence goes on from JAABNY020000039.1 coordinate 31,612,897, forward strand.
TGTGAGGGCAGCCATTTTAGGTGGAGATGTTTGATAAGGTAGCTTAGCCAGCTCACAACATGGCCCCGAAGATCTAATCCTCTCGCTCTGCCTTGTCAGAGTGAAATCCATCTGCCAGATGTACCCAAGTCCCCGCACTTGCAGAGCTCAGCATAGGGAATGCACTCCAGCCTGGAAGCTGCTCCATGCAAAGAAGTGCCCCTTTAATGTGTTAGGGGAGCACAAAAATGTTGGACATGCGGGGCATGAGGGACGTTCTTCAAACTGGGAGGAAAGGGGGGGGGGGTGCAATGGATGAAATGTGAACTGCAAGCTAAGCTTGACATGGGGCGTGAAAACTCACAGTATGTCCAAGGTTCCGTCATTTCCCAAGTTTGGCACATCTACAGTTGACTCCAGCCCAAGGGGTAACAGAAGCAGTAAACATGGCTGCATGACCCAGTCGCCACGAAACTACAGCCAGCCCAAGCCCCCCCAAATCTTCCAACATTTAACAGTTATCTAGTCCATAATACAATTACTCGCACCTCTATTAAGGCCTGCCAGCAGCAGATGCTCTGGCTGAAAGGAAGGTTTTGTACAAGCCCTCAATAAGCCGATTATGGGTTTTGTTCACAAGTTGTCTTTCTCCATGGGTGCACCACTATGGCAAGAAGCTCTCATTTCAGATCTAAAATTTCAGTTCCCTTCCCCTTTCCCCCCCAAGAAGAGAAACATCACATCATGGAGCCCTGCGAGCGTATATGTAGGACAGAAGAGCTCAAACCCCCTCCCCCTCCAAAAAAGTAATTGTCTTTTGCAAGAGTGGTTTAAAGATGACATCATACCCTAGCAGAGATGAGGATCAATATGAAATACTCCCTAGTTGCTGGTATCATATTTAAGAAAGAGGTTGCAGATTTTATTTGTGAACACAAAAGATAGTGGAAGACAGTGGTGCTCAAGTGAATTGCCAATCAGAACTTTGCAATTTGCTTCACCTTACCTCATTTGTTGATCTACTAGAAATAAATATATTAAAAGCATATGGAATATGAACTAATTAATGTCCATGGAATACATATTAAATATACAAAGTATCATGCTCACCGTAAACCCACTTTTCTGGTGTTATCAAGCTTGGCTCAGCTAAGCTACACATTTCACACCAAGCTCAGTGGCAGTAGGAGTCGGGGCCTGCCTGTCTATGCATCTGCTGCTCTTGCTGGAGGGGCACCGATAACTTCATGACAGCCACGACAACCCCCATCACTATCTCTCTTTTACGGCATCGTGTGTGTAACCTGTCAGAATTTTCTCCCACTAGCGTCTACAATTAATCGCCTCTTGCCTCCACGAAACGGCACACGAGGTTCACATTAGCATACGCCCCTGAAGGAGCTTTGCCCAGTCTTACATACTATCCAGGCGGCTGATCCTGCGGTTTCCCCTGAAGCCGCCTGAACACAGCAGTCCCCATCCTGCACTTCCTCCTCTGCTTTGTGCGACACATTACCATACTATAACCGTTGCAAATACACGTAGAAGCGAACAATCATTGCTGCCTTTTGACCCAGCTACTGTAAATAATGCTAAAAGGCACGACATTAGTTAGCTAACTATTTCTTGTGAAGAGACTACATTTAGTCTCTCGAACAATTACTTTAAAATTCAGAAATTGAAGATGATACGGCAGGTTTGCAAAATAATACAGCCAAGTTAGAAACTGGCTGCTAATCTCTGACAGCTTAATTATTAAATTTAAATATAATAAGAATCATTAGAAATCCATCCGATCATCTTCTACAATAATTTAAAACTGGTTGCAGAGAGAGAGCCAAGAGCCAGACTGAGGAAACCATGGATGGAGTCCATTACAGGACCCAAAAACACTCCCTATTTTAGGGTCACCAATTCATCCAACCACATATTCTTGGAGTGTGAGAGGAGACGGGAGTATATGAAGGAAACCCAATTTAATTATGGGAAGAACATACAAACTCCAAAAATTA
>JAABNY020000039.1:31627867-31643350 GCA_015164015.2 Brevimyrus niger
AATCTTGCACTTAGCTGTACTCGGATGTTGTCGTCTACCTCAAACTAAACAAAAATTAAAAATACACAGATCTTAATTTCTCACAAATTGTGCATCTTTTGCATGACACATTGTTTGTCAGATCTTTGGAGAAGATTATGAAAAATGGTTTTACACTTAACTTGGGGGAAAAATGCTAATAGACGAAACTTAGCCCAGCCTTGTTCTCAAGAGACTTTTCTCTAGTTAATTTCAATGAAACTGGAATTTGGGCCAAAGCAACTTAATGTTCCAGCAATAGATGCGATATTCAAATATTTATCCACCATGTAGTCATTTTAAACAATCAGCAGAGTCTCAAAATGTCAAGTTTGATGCTTTAACTGAAACCCCATTAAGTTCAGCCTTTATTCACTTCCATTTTAACAGTAACCCATTAAAACCATCACCCATTTTTAAATTAGACATAAAAGTGTAAAGGAAAACAGGATTGTAACTGCAAATCTAATCACTCTCGCTGGATATAAAACTAGCTGAAGTCGTTTGATTTGATGAAAATAATGGGTTTCAACAGGTTTTAGTTACATAATGCACATCCATATGCAAAGACAGGGAACTACAAACTAGTCTTTGAGCTACAAGAGATCTTTGGATTCTTATTACTCAAATGTGAAGATAAGGAAATGGGTATAACATACCATAAAACATACTACGGAACAGAGACACAACCCTAATGAATTAGTAGAAGTACTACAGCAGGATGTTCTCTAGATCAGGTTCCTTCTAAATTGTATCTGATTGTATAAAGAGGGGAAGCTAGCAAGAAACCAACAACATCTGGGGTTTTCAGAGTAGACCGGTATCTCTATGCAAATAACAAATTTGGCGTCTTCAATTCCTGGCTGTTGGTGGCAGGCCACTTTGCTCAAGAGAGAACATCAAATCCCATCTTAATCATACAAGACAGCATGTTAAAATTAATGAAACTTTAGGGGAAAGTCTGTTATCGCCTGACCAAAGCAGATTTTTTCCCCCTCCATAAATCCCACAAATATGTCAATAAGCCAGACCTGGACCTGTGGACTGACTTAAAAGGGGAGAGAGTACACAGAAGGTCTCTTCAGTTGGAGTAAACTTGAGCTATTTTGCAAAAAGGAATGGGGAGACATAACTAAATAGGCTTTCAACTTTTATTAAAGCAAAAAATCCATACTATACTCTTACCAAATTGTGTGAATAGTTGAAAAACTAATTATTAACCATTCATGATGTCAACAAGTCGAAACAGATGGTTAAGTTGTCTTGACTTTGGCCTTTATGGCAACAACACTTGAAATTCAATTAGTTTTGATATCTACTGCAAATACCCAACATACACTGTTGCAGATTCATAATGCACCTAATCTAAGGAAGTGAGATACTCAATTCATATTCCATTTAATGTGTAAACATTAGCACTAATAACATAAGCAGCACCTATGGGGAAAATGTGTGTAAATGAATAGGGTCTTTGTATTTAGCAAAAAGCCAACAAATACAGTACTCTACAAACTGCTGAATGCAGAAGTTCTCCAACATGAAAGTTGGTCTTATGGACAGAAGAGACTCCCTTGGCCTTTCGACTAGCCAGTACAGTTTATTTCTTCTCCAAAAGATGTGAGAAATAAATTTCACAAAACAGATTATATACACCACTGCAACATTTCATAACAGGAAAACAAGAAATCCTGGTTAAGGTTTGCTTCTGTAATACTACTCGATGTAGAGGGAACATTAAAACTACACTGGAGAGTCCTTACACAACAGTGATGTCCTCAGCCAATATCAAAGACTGGAGCCGATCCAGGCATTTAACTGATCAGTATCAGCTACTACAGCCGATCCATTTAACCTTTTGCTTGCACCTAATTTATGTCAGTTGTGTAGATTGCATGGTTCTGTCACACGCTGCAGCAAGCCTGAGACATACGGCTGGAAACTACAAACTATAGAGATGTCTGCTCTGTGTAAATTCTTTAAATTAGAAACTAAAAGTATGCAAGAGCTAATTTGCATTTAATGAGTTTTGTAACCCTGTGCAAAAATATCACATCTCTCGTTTTTAGCTACACAACACTTTTCACTGCTGAGCTGCGCTGAAGACTGCTGTCTGACCACCATGAAAGCGCCAGTGGCATGATGGAATGCATTCTTGCTCTACAGCCTGCAAAAGTTTGTCCGGAACATTCTGACAGTTAGACCACAAAATAAAGCATCTCTGCAAATAGCTATTTGCTACTGAGGTTCTCCGTAAGCTCTAGCAGTTCAAAAACTTTGTGTCAGTTGAATGACTTGCCTTAATCTCAAAACTGAACAAGGCACGTCATAATTAAGCAGATTTTTACTACTACACTGGCAACAACAGAAACAGTGCCAGTGGGTCTCAACATTTCAAACTCAGTATTTCATAGCCCGATAACCTCCTACCAAGGCACATGACGCTTACGTCTGCATAGCAACACATTTCTGCAAAAACGGAACAGTGATCCAACTTGGTTCCACCAGCACCTCTATAATGGAGCCTTCTGTGAACTGGGTTATTAATTTACAGATGTTTCCGTCCCTGCAAGGTGACTTTTACTTTTTATGGAACAGTTGGAACCATGCGCAGTATCTGAATTAGACCAAACCAGCAGAGAGCCTTACCCTGAGCCTACAATATTCTTCGATTAAAATAATCAATTCATTTTTACTAATTTTAAGGATGACCAGAATCGAAGATCTAAATATCACATGACTAAACAAAAAGTTCACGTTTAAGATTCACTTCAGCTTTGTTTTGGGTTCCTCCATGGATATTTCCTCAATGTAAACTAAAAACATGCAAGAAATTTATTAAGGACTCAATACAGATAGATATTTTTCAAGAAAACAAAAGTGCCAACTAAAGTTGAGCAGTCAAGGCTTTAAAACAAACGTTGGCAAAAAGTTAAACCGTTCTTCCTGAAATCAGTAGTTCAAAACTCATTAGCATGCAATACCATCTAACCACCATTTACTTTTGCCTTAAGCATTTGTGTTACTTGGCAATATCATTCATTTCACTAGTGCCATAACATCACACCATCTGTGCACTGGTTTCACGGCTCTCGTTCCTTAAATGTGGTCCTTGACAGTTTATTTGCCAAGTCCAGCTGCCAGCACAGGTACCCTTGAAAATGACCTTCTTCCGTGGTTTGAACTAAACCAAACTGCTCAATCACAATCAAAACTGCCTAAAGAACAGCTAGTAAAGACTACAGGGCATGTATCATGATCAGTTTCATGTACAAAAGATCTGATTCTTCCTTTTTGTTCATCTGAATATGGAAAGCGTATTTATCATTTTGCACAAAGTGTTGGTGCTTTTCCCAAATAGATACTGACTGGCCTTATACAAGAGTACCAAGGTCAAACACAATGGCATTGACAAAGACAACCAGAGACAAAAAACACAAGCAATAACACTTTTCTAATTTATACGCAAGACTCAAAAGGGAAAACACTATGTTAAGCAACAATGGGATGTGCTTGAGATGTTTCCCCAAACAGGGTCCATGTCTTCTGCCACGTTTAGCAAAGATCCTAATTATATAGGGCTGATTATGCCAAGTCCTTCTACCTCCTCTTTAATGATTACAAGCTTCAGGTCCACATAAAATATTAGTCTCATCATTCATTTAATTTTTCAAAGGCTAGGAGCTGCAAATGCAAATCAAATACATTAACAGGCCATGATTGCATTTAATTCTATTACAATTTCATACATACATACTAATGCTAAGACCACCTCCTCATTGGGTTCTCTAAAGTAGACTTTGGTCAAGCAAGGCTCTGCAATGCCTCCAGCCTGACTGGCTTCGCTTTATTTGTGAAGCTGCCCATTTTGAATTTGGGCATATTTAATATTCAGTTGAATTTATAGATTAACAAAAAATGTAAAAGCGTCTGAAATCCAGTCAGTCAATCTTCAACCACTTCATGTACAATCATAACCCTCCAAAAAGCAGCATCTTCTCCAAACATAAACCATTATGAATCATCATGAACTTGATATCAATGCTAGAATTTCTGCATTTTCCAACACCAAACTAAAACAGCAAACTATGAAGCACTATCACCACCAGTGGGGGAATCTTATAAAATTCATACACAGGCTTTCACATTTTAATGCCAACATTACATGCCACATATAGACAAAAAATATTTTAGTACCCACAATGCGTGCCTGTAAGGTTCGTGTTGGTTTGTACGTTCTATTCACCAGAGTCCAGTTTTGAGAAAGGTCTCCAATGTCCTACATAAGATCTTGAAAGCTCCCAGCTGCCACCTACTCCCAAGAAAGATGAACATGCATATGCCCAATGTAATATCTTATGATTCATAAGAGGCAAACCCACATGTTGAGCGCAATACAAAATACTCAAAATAATGACTGACAGAGCTGAAGAAAATGTTCAATTTCAGTTTTTCAGACCACATGCAGCGGGAGCTTCAAGGTCATGTGTTTATGGGAGTAGCTGAACAATAGTAAACAAAGGAGATGCTTGAACGACAAGAAAACCAGCAAACGGAACCAAAATTTAAATAAGATGTGAACAGAGAAAGTTCACATTGCCAGGATGCACTAAAATTGTTCTGGGTACAATGGCATCCCAAAACCACTCATTTAGTGATTTTTTAGGAAGAGTCAAAATGGTTCCCTCTCTGACCTTGTGAAAGCTTTGACGCATGCAAATCAATCATGTTCACAGAACCCTGCCTCTGGAGCTATTGAATAAATAAATCAGAAACCCACTGCATACGATTTTAAAACAAGGCGTTAGAAGATGGAAATTGCTCAGGAATGAACAACCTAGCCTCCAATTAAAGGAACCTCCATTTTGATCCTCTCTGACCACAAGGCTGCCGCAGAGACTCTGCTCTCCTTACCAGCAGGATCTCACTAAAGTCAGCCATAATGCAGAAGTTCCTTTAATCCCCAGAGGACTTTGGCCCAATGATGACATAATATTGGAGATCCAGATGCATTAGGCTTAACTTTTTCCTCATTCAGTAAGCAGTAAAAAGGACTCCCAATTTCCCCCCAGGTCATTCAGAATAGAAACATACATCGTCCTCCATATAAAAAATAAAAACACAAATGTTAATTTTCACTTCAACACAAGCACTAAATTCAGGTATTCATCGACATATATTAAATTGCATTTATGTAGTCCCACATTACAGGTAGATCCACTGCAACCAACACCAGCTCAACCATAATCAGGTAATGAAGTTGGTTAAACTGTAATTTCAATTGAGTTCTCCATAGGTACACTGTTCTATCAAAAAACTCCCTCACACCACAACCAAATCCCTAAACATGCATAAATCCCAAACCAACCATGAGCAATGGCAATTCCAATAAATACTGCAAAATAAAACATATTGCTTTTCCTTATTTCCAACTGAATAGTAATTGGCAAGAAGAGACAAAATAACCATTCCATACTGTTCTCTATTTTCATGCAGACCTGAATGGAATGTTGGTTGTCTGGCTTTTCTAAAGTCAACCAATGCTGACGATGTTCTATATCAATGGACTTCTAAAATACATGCTGAGAAAATCATTAAACAATAAGCGAGTGAACTTTCACAGTCTTGAAGATGGTAGTTCTCCCAGTTCCTGAGGAACCCACGGTTGAATGTTAATCACCTGTAGGTCCTACCAGCACTGCACTGGTAAGCATTAACATTCCAGTCTCATCCCGTCTCCTCTCACACCAAACTGTCTGCTAACCCCTTTCACTTTGGAAGCCCTACTGCCCTCCATTTTCTTGTGAAGTCCATAGCAATTGGGAAGAAAAACTTATACATGACAGTTCAACACCAGCAGGAAAAAAAAAGATCTCGCAACACTCAGTGTCCTATTACTCCTGATTATGCGCAGTCTGTATCATTAATATCCAGCTAAACGAGAACATCAGCGTGAATCCTTGTACGAGATATTCCCCTAGTCCTTGTTCCTCAAAGACCGAGGCGCCATCCTCCATTTTATGGTAAAGCCCACAATGACATACCTGACTTCATGGCACTGACAACACAGCCCCTTCCAAAACCTCAGCCTTGCTGCCGCGACAGTGTGCGGCTGACCGGGAGACAAAAAGAAGGAAGTCTAAGTGCGATCTCAAAAGCAAGAAAAAAACAGAAACATCCCACAAAACTAGGTGCTCTGTCTCGCCCAGAAAGAGGAAAAATCCACACGCTTAGGTCTGTAGCTTTAGCAGGAGAAGCCAGCAAAAAAAACCTGGACGGAGCTTCTCCGCTTATGTCTGGACATGGACCAGCGGCGAAGCCGTACTGTCACTAATGGAGGCTCAGGACGTTTAGCTGGTGCTGCTCGGAGAGAAGACCTAACAGTGCAATGGCTTCTCCGCTCAATCAGTCAGCGACAGTAAGACGAGCGAAAACGAGATCCCGAAACATATCTGCTCAATTTAATCAACTGTCCCACTGCTGGATCATGCAGAGCTGCCTCCAATGAAGACCATCATAAGTAGTTAGCTTTTAGCTTTCGACTTCCAAAAATACGTAGTTAGCTTGCAAGCTACCGAGCTAGAAATTTACAAAAAAGGTTGGAAGGAAATATAAAGCTGCGATAAGACTGGCATTAAATGATTGGGTCCCAACGATCGCTTTATCGGTGTATTTCTAATTTGCTCTCAGTCCCTCAAGTCACCAAGACTGGTCTTAACTAAGAAAAGGAAAGAAAGGAAAAACACTTGACTCTTTTCAGCCTAGTAAAGAGACGCTCTCCAGATTTTTCCTGTCCACCACCACGTCTTGGTCATGACTCATTAACAAAAACTATGATCATATCAGTTCGCGATCTAATTTTACTCACGGGCTCGTCCAGAGAAAATGCTTCTGCTAAAAGTTGTCCTGTGTCTCATGCGTGTGCCTGGGCTACTGAATGATCGCCATCTTTCCTGCTTCTCCTTTGCTGCAGCTGCAGATGACCTGAGATCCGTCTGTGTCTGAATAATGAGCAACCACAGAGACAAGAAGACAATCTGCAAGCAAGCACAAAGAAGTTTTGGAGACTACTAAGCACCAGGGGGTGCGCAAGAGTTTGCAATGATGGGAGAGAATGGCCATCGTGGTGCACCCGAAAGACTCATAAATCTCAGTCATACCCATTTAGATAGAAAATCCATATGACTGGATTGAGTGTGTCAGCTACCAAAGAACGTTCCAATTGTTTTACTTAAAATATTAGTCATGGTACCATTCGCTTGAATGGCCATTTTTAAATACTGTCGCGTCGCTGCAATTTCAATGGCTGTGCAACGCCTTACACTTTGTTGAATTACTGATTGACCAGGTGCACGCTAGTGAAAGCAATTATTTATATATTTATTCCAGCACGCAAATGGGTGTTTTGTAAGCCTGCGACTTTGCTATAGATTAAAGCAGTTTGGTGTGGTTAGGTTTCTGGAGAATGGAATTGATTTTGCTTTGTGACAGAATTTTTTTTTTTTGTTTCTTTTTTCTTTTTTTTTTCCACCAAATAAGGCAATGTGGTCCCGAATGAACTATACCGTTATATGGGTTTTGAAACTCTTGGACTGTTATTTGTTGTATTTATCCAGAACAGCATCAACTACATTTCATCTTAATAGAAGGCTGTAGACATAATGAGCCAGAGGATCAAAATCTAACATCATATAAACGTTATTAAGTGGGATTCTCTAATTACCTGGATATTATCTAATCAGTTTTACATCATGCGAAGGCTACAGCTTTGCACAAGTTGCTTGGCATGTTAAGTAACTGGCATGAAGTAGTGTAAAGACACTAATGTGCTATTGCTTTAACATATTATCTACAGTGACCATTAAACACAGACCTTCCAGGAGGTCCTGAATAGACAACATGTCAAGCAGAATGCCTCTTCTTCACCATTGAACTTTAATGCATATGTAATGCAGGTGTTTTAGATAGTTTATGCATACAAATTAATCAGCTCACATAAATATTCTGTAGTATAAAGGATATAAAATTTAGTTTTCACTAGTTCATGCTTAAATTTTTGTTCAGAACTTTTGGTAACACAACTTGGGACACAAATACTTAGCAATAACTCAGTTACTACTGAAGTACAAATTATGAACAAATCATGGACAAATATAGTTGCTACTTGAGAAAAGATTAATGATTCAGTAATGATGAACAAATATGAAATCAGAATTTCGCTTGAATTAATCATTACTCCATTATTATTAGTTACTTCATTACTCCTAAAGTAGTTTATACAGGTTTACAGAATTAACAGTAACAAATATAGTAACTGCATGGGATGAATGACACATCATACCTAATTAATGATGAACAAATATGAGATTAGTATTTAACGTGTTATTCATGACTTGTTCCTTAAGTAGTTACTTCAGTAGTTCTCAAAGGTTTACAGAATGAGCAGATAGAGTGAATATTGTAACTGCTTGAGCTGAACTGTGCCACGGTTCATTAATGATAAAATAACATGAGATCAGTATGTAACTATGATTTAGCTTGTGGTTAATCAATACAGAAGTGATTCCATAATGCTATATTATTTTTTGCCCCATCAAGTAAAGTGCTTGTAAAGTAAAGTAAACAGTACTGTTTATCGTTTTTGGTTAATACAGATATTGATTCAGCTGACTCAATACTTATGCATTGAAAAGTGCTACTTTTAATTGTTCGATAAATGTAACACTAAGATGATGGTAACATTCTACATTCCAATTTCCATCATAAACAGATGAAATACGAAATAAAGCACCTGCAAACAAACACGATAACTGGTTTATACAGAGAGTTGAAGATTTTTGTGTATCTGTTATGGTTGGACATTTTTGGTCACTTTGGAAAACTTGCACAATTGTAGATAACCCACTTTTTTGAGAAGGTGTTTTGCCCTTGATTGTCATGGGAGTAGAACTAAGGGGTGGCCAGATGGCTCTTCTCACCAAGAACTAAAAGGATATGAAACATTTAATTCTGTGAAGCAGAGCTGTCCAACCGGTTGATCGGCTCCAGCTCAATCACAATATGATAAATGGATAATGCTTGGGATCAGCAAACTGTACCAAGCAGACCTCTGGATAGTCATTGCCCTTTCCTATTATTTTCGGTACCACAGTTAGAGTTCGAGATCTCAGTGACTTTGAGAGAGATATAATTGCCAGACACACTTGACCCATGTTTCAGTGCTGGAAACTGCTGAAGTACATGTATAGCTGATGTGTCGTTAGGAACAGTGACTAAGGTGATGTTGGTGAGGAATTTTTAGGGAAAGACATCAATGGAAAAAGGCACATATTTCCTAATCTTGATGACAGTTGCTTCAGTTAAACCAACAGCATTTCGTATTCATTTGACTGACTGTCAATCCAAAATGTGAGCAGATAGTTTTTCAAATACAGGCCTTTGAGAACTTTGAGAAGTTATTTTTGTCATGCACTGCAAAAACTTTCATTACTCCTTACACTTTTGCAAGCAGAAAAGTAGCTACAAGAAGTCAACTTCTAAGCATTAGGAAGACATATGCTCACATGAGTCACCCTTCACCTTATTGTCAACAAGCAGAAAAAAATGCATGTGTGTCGTATGCCAAAAAAACCCTGCCAAGTCAATGGCTTGTTTCTCATGACGAAGAACTGTGGCAGCTGTGTTATGTTGTGGCATGTACTTTCCTGGAATGGATTTGCACCACCTAAGCTATTAGATCCTCAACAAAGAATCCAGCCATCAAGATATACGTTTTCAGACTGGCACTTAGCATAGCTGCAATGAAGGTCTCAGAAAAAAGTACTGGTCGATCTTTAAGAGGATCAGAATTGTTCAGAATGTGGTATTTCCTTTGATTCTTTATGGATCTTAAAGCAGGACAGTAAACTAACAGAACAGGAAGAACATCAACACCTTTTGACTCTGGGAAAAACAGACAAGTGGATTCTTGATCAAATCAAGCCTTAATGTCTACTTGAAACACAAATCACTGGATTAAATCTTACCATGGGTATGATAAATAAGTTGGATGGACCCAATCTTCATAAAAATTGACCGTCCATTGGAAAGAAAGGGCATTATGGAAGACTGTTATGTATATGGTTACCAGGAGTCAAAATAGACTTGATAGCACCTAATAATAAAGCTATTAGAAGGATAGGTAAATACAAATAAACACCAATCGATTCGGAGTGGTCATACTTATCGTACGGTGAAGTTTCTTTCCTTATTGGATTGAAACCTCTCTGGACTGCAATGCCCCCTTCCACAAGATAGTTTTCATTTTAATGGTGTGATCAACCATGAAGATAATTTAAATGCCATGGTTATCACAGTAGATTGAATGCTTGTATATACTTGAATACTTGTGTCTGTCTTGCATTTCTATCTTGCTTGTCATTGTTATTGCACTCACCGTGGGGTCTGAGAGTAACATGATTTCAGTCCTCCATGTGTCCTTTACATGGCAGAATTGAACAATAAAGACTTTTGACTTTGACTTGACTTATCGCATCTCAACCCTGCTGAACACTTACGGGGGATTTTAAAGCAGCTCTTGAGTCAGGGTTGTGTAATCAACAAAACATTACAAAAATGCAATTTCACAAGGACAGATGATGCCTTATCTATCAAGAGTTTTAGACACTTGAGATTAAGAGAGATGGTATACTTAATAAGTTGGATTTTAGTCATTTTAGTGATGAATGCTGCACTTATAAATTTGCAAACACTTAGCCATAATGAATTTCTGTTTTTTTTGAATGCTCAGGGTGATGAAATGAGAGACTCATCAATGACAAAGTTATGTTAGAACTAAGCATTTGCACAATGAAGTGAAAATTAAAAACTAAAATTTCTGAGTCAACCAGCAATTACAGAATGGCATATATGTATGTACACTGTAATATATACTTTGTGCCTTCTATGTAGTAGTGAAGTCTAGGGTCAATGTATAGTATCATCCATGCAGTTCCAGTGCAATATTTAATATGAAGTACACATACAATTTCTTTATATTATAGTTGGCTCCTGAAAGTATCTCTCAGTCTCACATTGGGACATCTCAGGAGGGTTAGACAAAGCCAACAAGTAGTGAACAATAATGGAAATACAATATGGAAAACTAAGTCACACTTAAAACACAGCTACAAAGGGGAGGCATACAGTATTAAGCTGAATTCCAATTAGCAGTATATATCAGCTATAAAAGTGGTCCGATAATCAGCACCTTGATATGCAAGTCAAACGCACAAAGGCAAATAACAAGGTTAAAAGGTCAAATGCTACCTACCTAAATTACAGGTGCATGGGTCACAAAATTAAATGAAGAAAATTTATATGCGCTACCAGGCAAAAGTTTTTGCACACACTGAAATTTTCTATATTTGCATGCTACTGAATTAGCATTTACTAAAAATGCACTCAATATTCTTTATTAACGAATACATTTACAGTAGGTTCACCATTTGAGTACCTTTTTAACAAGAAAATGTTGTATCTTTGATTCATCAAAGTAACCTCATACAGCAGTTATAATAGCAGATAAAATTCAAGGCATTCTTTTTACTAAAAATGCACTCAATATTCTTTGTTAACAAATACATTTACCGTAGGTTCACCATTTGAGTACCTTTTTAGAAAGAAAATGTATCTTTGATTCATCAAAGTAACCTCATACAGCAGTTATAATAGCAGATAAAATTCAAGGCATTCTTTCTGCAAGGGACATAAAATACTGCTTGGTTTCAAGAGATTACATAGCTAACTAGTGCATTAAAAATTAAAGGACAGCCTAGAATTTGACAATGCCATCACCACACAACCAGTTAATAGGATGTCAGACATGCACTGTTACATACTCATTGTATGTCATAAAGGAAATGTTTTATTTGAGTCATATTTTCATTTCCAATGCTTAACAAGAGTAAAAAGCCTGCAGTTTATGAATAAAATAAAAACCTGCGGTATGCAAAAACTTTCGATTGGTAGGGAACAGTATGAAAAATCATGACAGCTTATGGCGAACACAGATGAACTGCATAGGCAGAAGGAAAGAGTGGTTGAAAGTCAAAGTTCTCTGAAAGGGATTCACAGACCTTGATGGGATAACTGGTAATCATAATAAAAACAAAGAATCAAAACTTACAGTAGACCTGATGAGCACCCCTCTGATACTGACTCAGGAAAAAACAAAAAATAGTGCATTGTATACTTCACAAAGCAGTTTATGGTAGGATGGCCGTTGTAAAACCCACCTGTATCCAAGGCCAATCTAACTCTAACACACAGGCTGGTGTTAGGAGCATAAAACCTGCGTCTGTGAGCGAATGAAACAGCAAAAATGATATGATGAGATATCAGCTTTTTCTGGTTTCTTTTTGCCAAAAGATGCCTTTAACCCCATGTCTGCTGGCACCTGCTAAATATCTGGTCAATCTGTAATGGCATCATGGACATTAAGCCCAATTATTGCTCTGCATGGTTTTGTAATGATCAAGAAAATGTCATGAAATGACACATAGGGGATTTAAATGTTACAAAAAAACAAATAAAAAAACAAAAGCTAAAATGTTTGGCTTTATTACATACACTATTTGCTATTTTGATATTTTTTGTAATGGTAATTTGTAACGGGATCTATGGGCAAAATCAATAAGCATTCTTAACCCAGAAGCTAATGTGCAGGTAAAAAAAGTAACCATTTCATGTAAAAGGTGTTTTTTGGTGACCAACCTCAACTTAAATTCGTACTAAAACACGACAAAACTACGTTATGTTACTTATTACATAAATGGTCAATGTGGATTTTATGTATCTACCTATGAAGCGTCCAGTTACTTAAACTTTCAAAACTGCTGACATTTTACTCATGGAATGCAGATATTTTTGTGAAGCTGGCTTTGTATGACTGCTGCCAGAGTTAAGATGCTAAGAAGTAAAAAGTGTAGAAGGAGACATTTTACAATTGTTATATTGTCAATAAGTTTTAAAATAAACTAGAATCATATAATATTTTTATCCAAATATGTACATTCATATTATAATTACTGCAAGTCAATATTGTGCTCCACTTGGGTGGAGCCAGGATCTTCTGGAAGAACACCAGGTTTGAGGAACACCTGGTTGGAGGACTGTGGTTGGAGCTCTTCAGCTTAAACACATGACTGCCAGTTCATCATGCTGCTTTGGCATATGGCTTTGCAGCAAATCTGATCAGTGTGTGAGGGCCAGAATGCATGCTGGCCCTACCTCAAATCCGGCCAGAAGGAAAGAGACCAATAGGTGCTATTAGTGCATTTCCAGGTGGGATATGGAGAGCAAAGATCATGGGTAGGTGCTGTGTGCAAATGAAAAAGTCATGATTGAATGAATTCAGAGCATCTTAGGGCTTGAAAACCACCAATAGATATGGTCTTCAAAATGTTTTTTGAAGTTTTTTCTAGTACTATGTTTTCCAAACAAATGAGTGCAGAAAACAACAACAACAATAATAACAATAACAATCATCATCATCATTAGCATCAGCATGATAATAATAATAATAATAATAATAATAATAATAATAACAACTAAGTAGCAGTCATGTGAGACATCAGATTACTGTAATACGCGAAGGAGATTAATAAACTTTATCAGTATATTCTAATGTTGTTTTACCACCCCCATCCTCAGTCACAGAGAAAGTTGGGCTGGGTTGGGTTGGATTGAGTTGCCGGGAAAGGGGGGGGGGTTAAGCTTGCCTAGGGTGTCACATGGACTTCAAACACCACTGATCACAGCATTTAAAGCACATTAAATTATATAGATGTTTACTCAGATGTAATACCAATGAATGAAATCTCCAACCCAGGTCACAGGTAACTTACAAAATACAGGAAATACCATATACCTACCTAAAGTTATCAGAATACCTTCAGTACATCTAGATATACATTCTAAAAGTGTCTAGAGCCCTGTTGGTAGAATGGCATGCTTCTTCTATGAAGAATTTGGTTAATTGATGATGAAAATCCTTGACTCAGCCATCACCATAGAGAATTCCATAAATGTTTGATTTGGTTGACAT
Organism: Brevimyrus niger; assembly: GCA_015164015.2. Taxonomy (NCBI): domain Eukaryota; kingdom Metazoa; phylum Chordata; class Actinopteri; order Osteoglossiformes; family Mormyridae; genus Brevimyrus; species Brevimyrus niger. The sequence continues at coordinate 31,641,969 of JAABNY020000039.1, forward strand.
CTAGTGAGTGGGATGCCTGTGGTTTACTATTTTCAACTGATTCATTATCACCGTAGAAAATGCCAATCCATCAGAATTTATACATCTCAACAAAAGACGAACATAATCACTCTTCATAATTGTATATTCCTTGGAATCTACCTTGTCCTCCAAGAGCAAAGATGGTCCTACAGCATTCCGGGAAATTGCATGACACAGCATCACAGAGCTGCCAGAAGCCTTCACCATAGGAAACAAGCATCTGAGTCTGCAGGCTTCTTTGGCCGTATGTCACACATGTGCTTGTTTCTTGTAGAGAGCAGGATGAAGGATGACTCACCCGACCATATGACTTGTTCCTCACTCCTCGGAAGATCACTGCTCACATTAATACTGCTAGTAGGAAAAGCGCATTTTGGGGGAGTAATAGAGTTTTGGTTCTGCATCCCGAACATATTGTATCATTCTTCTGCAAAGTTCTCACAGCACTGGATTTCGATAAAACTGTGTATTCATATAGACTTAGACTGATGATTGCAGTGAAGTGATTTAGAGTTAATTCATACATCCTATTTAGATAACATATTGTCATCACAATAAGGAAGGACGTACTTTCATCCACTGTTGCTTCTAGGTGATGATTTTCCCATAGAAATCCTTACCAAATTAAACATAAACTAGTGGAGTCTCTGCATTACTAAAGTTCCTGCCAAATGTACACCAGCCATCGTCCCTCCAATCACTGTAACCCCTTCTACTACCTAATACACCATATGCCTAATTAAACCTTTTTTCATGACCCTAAGTATAGGGATCAATGGATAGTAGTTAGGGCTGGGGTTCGAATCCCACCTGTGCTCTGCATGCATGGAGTTTGCATGAGTTACATGAGTTATCATGATCTAAGTTTTCCAAAGACAAGCACATTCAGCAATTTGGCTGGCTTCTCTGAATCGTCCATAGTGTGTGAGCATATGTGCAACTTATTTTGGTTCTGTAAGGTTCTGTAACGTGTAAGCATGTTATTTCGGTGTGTTCCACTAGTTTCAATGTTACAGGGACATAACAAGGGACATTATTTTGAGCTTTCTGATGTCTGAAGAGTGGAATGTTTGGGTGGCATGCATCTGTCACTTACTGACTATGGAGTCGTGGTATTTTTTAATTAAATGACAACACCACAATTTTTTTCCCAACCATCTTGTCTCTCTGAAGGTTCTCAAAAATCTTCATTGTGGCACTGAATTTTTTATCATTCAATAGTGATGAAGGCATACAGTGGCTTCAGAAAGCATTCTTCATTTGTTATATGGTCACCGAATTATATAATGCTTTAATCAAGACATATTTTTCACTGAATTCACACAATGAATGTGACCAGAAAAGCTTATTAAAAAAAATAA
>JAABNY020000039.1:31643450-31656855 GCA_015164015.2 Brevimyrus niger
TAATGCTTTAATCAAGACATATTTTTCACTGAATTCACACAATGAATGTGACCAGAAAAGCTTATTAAAAAAAATAATTAATTATTAATAAGTAATTAATTAATAAGTAATTATTAATTAATATATATATTCAGTAATGAACCTGTAGTCATGTGAAAGAGAAATTATACCTTCTGTCAATTCTAAGGTTTTACGTATCAGGACATCATGAAAAAATGATCTGGTCCAAAATCATCCAAAAACCTCAGATGATCAACAACACATGTCACAATACTGTGTCATCCTTACTTTAACAAAAATTATGGCAAAATACAGAAGCAATGTGCAAAAACGTAAGTACATCCTTATTGCTTTCATAGGAATTAAGAGGGTTAGGGTTAGTTGGTGCTAATCAAGTGCGACCACCTCTGTAAAAGCAGGAGCTTTGGCAGTTTGCTGGTGAGGAGCATCCAGGTGTGTGTTAACACAGTGCCAAGGAGGAACGACATCAGCAATGATCTTAGAGAAGCAATTGTTGCTGCCCATCAATCTCAGAAGGTTACAAAGCCATTTCCAAACAATTTGAATCATTCTACAGTGAGAAGGATTATTCACAAGCGGAAAGCATTCAAGACATTTGCCAACCTTCTTAGAGGTAGATGCCCCAGTAAATTCACCCCAATGTCAGACTGTGTGATGCTCACATCTACATCTCAGTCATTAAGGTGTTGCAATGGCCCAGTCAAAGTCCAGACCTCAACCCAATTGAAATGTTGAGGTGGGACCTTAAGAGAGATACGCATAAACAAATGCATAAACAAATGAGTGCAAACCTCAATGAACTGAAGCAATGCTGTAAAGTTGAATGGGCCAAAATTCCTCCACAATAATGCAAGAGACGTTATACAGAAAACAACTACTTCAAGTTACTGCTGTTAAAGGTGGTTCTACAAGCTGTTGAATCATGGGATGTACTTAGTTTTTCACAGAAAGCTTCTCCATTTTGGCTTGACATGGTGGAATCTGTTGTGCGTTGTTTTACACCTGATGTTAGATTTAAATAATTTCTGCATCTGATAAGGACAAGATGTTTTATTGTTTTTAATTTTGTTATCATTGTTTTATTATGCCCTGATGTGTAAAATCATAGGGTGTGCTTTCTTTTTCGCATGACTGTAAGTAAGTGATATCCTCTCAGACAGTGCTGGGTGGATTCTTGGCAGAGCTTATGATATCTTGTGCGTGTTTCTGTTTCCTTTGAACATCTGGAATTAGGTTATTGTCTCCATTCCTTCCCAGATTTTTGTTTTCACCCTGGATCGAGAGCTCCAGCAAGTCACAACCTTCATAGATTATCAAAATGGTTCAAGACCAGCCCACTCAAGGATGTCAAGCTAATTGCTTTGACGCTGGGGCAGTGCAGCCTGAGCTGTATGCTTGTAATACTTGTTCCTGCTGCCGCAGATGGAATATAACCAGATAAGTGTAAATAGGCAATTACCTTTTCACATGGGATTATTATGCATTGCATATTTCCATCCATCCATCGTCTAATCACTTATCCTGGTCAGGCAGTATTGGGCACGTGGCTTGAGTGCCCCCCTAGGTAGCACATGCAAGGTAGCACATACAAACAGGGCAGAGGTGGGGCTCAAATCGCCAACCCTGGGGGGGCAGCATTATTAACCACCAAGCCATGTTTAACCATGTTAAAATGTAAGTAAGGTTTAAATACATTTGTCTAATTTGAAGCCACATCTCCCATAGGCTAAGTTAGCAAAGTAGCCAGGATTCCTGCACTGCCCTCTCCTGGGCAAATCTACCTCAAGTTGCCCTTAGTCAGACCTTCAGTAATCTGTTATAATGAGGAACATATGCAAGGAGACCTACAGACTCGGCAGAGTTGCTTTACTTGGTTTTGATTTTCATCATTAAGGCCCAAGCTCTGCTGGCTTGTTCAGCACGACTGCTTTGTCCATTTCAATTACTTACCTCAGGTCATACTTGACCTCAGATTGGAGGCATTTTTGTTTTTTGTTTTGATTATACAGTACGTTATTTGCCATTTCTATATGTTTGAGTACAGGAATTTGTTAGTTTTTGCATTTCCTATCTTTCTTCCCTTGAGGTGCTCAACTATACAGATGGAAATGAAACTTGGGGTCAGAGTGCAGGGCCAGCCGTTCATCCAGCCCCACTGGAGTGTTTCTGGGGGGGTTAACACCAGAAAGACTGACTGGGTCAATTGACCCACACAGTCGTTCTAGTTATAACCAGTCAGCAGTCTTTCTAGGGTTAAAGGCCTTATTCAAGGGACCACAAATGATGGCACTTCACTGCTGACCAAAGTGATATTACCACTTTTCATATTTGAATAAATTCATATTAAACAAAAATCGTGGCGCTTCAAAAAGTAAATGATGTGAATCAAGGGAATCGAAAAGCAAATTCAGTAACACTTTACTTAAAGCACTAATGTATGATGCATTATAGGTATCTTCATAATGCATTATAATGCAGTCATAAAGTATTATAAACATGGCTAGAACTATTTATAAAAAGGCATAACACATTATAGCCACGTTTATTATGCTTTATGACTTCCTTATGAAGCTCTCATCTGTAATGTACTATAAATATCTTCATAATGCATTATAAAGGCTTATATGTGTGGTGTAGTAGGCCTGTCGGCAAAAGTCCAGGGCTGATTTTTAATCCCAGCCCAGCCTTGAATAATGGCAGTAATATAACACAAATTTTTAAGAGTAAGTGAATATGACCAAATTGTATCTTCCATAGTGGGAAAAACTTTCAAATTTCATGATATTTTTATGAAAAAAAGATGGATATTTTCTACCTGGCAATAAAATAACAAGCTAAATACTATTTCAGTCATTCAAGTGGAATAACCCAGATTTCTTCTGGAATATCAATTTGTTATGTTTCCCCATGTTATTTGCATTCTATTCATGCATATTTCAATACTAGGTAATGGTTTTCTGACTTGGTGTGCCTAAAACATAATGCATGTGTATTAAATAACACCTACCATTATCTGCAAAACAAATCTTTGACTTAATTGAGATCATGTAACCATAACAGCTGTCACAGTAATATTTGGCTTCCCCTTATGTAACGTGCTGTCTGAACTCTCTACACTCAACTGACATACTTCAGACAGGTGTTTGTGTGTCTCCTTAGCTCATTCTGACTCCATTGTTTAGCTGGAGCTGAAGCTGACAGACGTTGCTCTCTCAGCCTAGAAAACGCTAGGCTTATTCTGTCAGCAAAGCCATGTAATTAAGGTTCATCCTCTGTTTTTCCTTTTTGTTATATCTTCGAGAATACTGTACGGTATATTTTGGAAATAATTGCTGCTCCGTTGCTATACAATGTCTTATTTTTTGTGTTAGTCAAGAAAGGTCTGTAATTGTTTAGCGTACAAGGTTTTTTATACCTTTATCTTGTAGGCACCCAGCACAACATCTGTATGAAAGGTTTCGCCTTAGAAATGGATATCGTGTTGCACCACAGAAGTATCTTCTTCCACTTTTGCACCCTGTCTGCCTGTGTAAGCAGAAGCACTTGTTATGGTTATAACCCTAAGGAGAAATGAGCAGAACCAGTGCAGGTTATTTAACACAGAACATCTGCACATGCAGGCCACTAGCACCTAGCTACCTCTCCTGCAGAATATTCTTACTGTTTTGTCGGAATATTTTTATCTGTGTTTCTATTTTTTACTCGGCCACTCGACTGCTTTTTTGTAGCGCTTTAACGTTCTACCTGTGGAGAGAGCAATTTTTTTATTACTTTCTATAAATAAGAGGCCGCTGATCTCCACAGGCAACATATTCAATGGTATTATTATGCTATTATACCACTTTAACTGCCTTTGTTAAACACTTTCACTGTTCTTGCTGATTGGTTTTCTTTCCAGCTTCAGGGACGTCTCGTGCCTCCGGGTGGATTTTCAGTGCCACTGTGGCCCCCGGAATGGATACAATGGGAAACTACATTCTGTGTGAGTGCAGCAGTGCCCACAGAAATCCTCTGTACCTGTGATGGCGTCCTGTATGATCCTCTGTATCAGACCCATAATCCCAAAGCAGGCAGCCAGAGGAATGAAAAGGCACTTTAAGTAGACATGCCTTCTCCGGGTTTTCCCTAGTGAGGTAATTCCAGGTGCTATCTGGTTGTGATATTTGTCCAATTTCAGTTATTTAGTTTAGCTATCACTACCACCCCAATTAATTAACACTGAATATCGCCCCTGGGTACCTGGGAGGCATTGTGCTTTCAACAGTTATTAATAATGAGTTAGAGGTACGCTTGTAGATAATAACTTACAAAGGAGTTTGTCTTCTGGTTGTGCTAGCCGTACTCAGAGATAAACAGCCTTAAAATCACATTGCTAATATTATTTTTATTATAACATAAGTCTAATAAAAGTCATTTCTTGATGCTTTTTTTGGCTGAAAAGTTAGCACCATGCTACAGCACAGCTCAGAAAAACACACAGTTTAATCAGCTCTGTTTACAGAGAAGGAACTGGAAGGCAGAACCCTTTAACCCTTCTGCTTTATGCGGTAGGCACCAACTGACATCTTGCCACCAACACATTACTTTAGCTAGTAAGGAAAGAGGCACTAACGCAACCCACTTAGACACACTAACAAGCACATCATATGAGAAGATACATGGAATAAATGCAAAAAATAAAAGCAAATCAGAGGCAATTTCTGTATTTAGGCTCATTTTGTGCAATTTGTGTCATCAGTCCCGAGCCCTACAATGGTTTCTGGCATCTCAAAGCCATGAAATGAGTGGGAAATGCATTCTATTTGCAGTGCCCCTTGACTATGGTATATTTGATCCTGGCCTTGAAATTTGGTCCGTATAAGAATAGACATAGTAAGAATGTAGTGCACTATTGGGGTTTGGGGAGATTTGATTTAATTGGTTTATACCATGTCTCAATGTATAAGAAATATAATTTCTTTAACAAGATGCAGAAGTTTAGAATACAAAGACGGGAGATGGCCAGAATGGTCTTGGAAGCAGAAAGAAGAATAGAGAGCAACTAATCAGCTTCTACTGATTCAACAAGCTCTTCATTGCCAATACACGCTTCAGGCAACCAACATGTCATCCTCACACCTGGACCTCTCTATATGGAGATCATGGAAATCAAATAACCTACATTCTCACTCTCAAGCTATGGCACAGACATCGAATAGCAAAGATGTGGCCTGGAGCAGGTTCTGGAACAGACCATAAACTACGTAAGTGAAGCTGAAAAGGAATAACAGTACTGTCTGATGTCCAACACGTTACCTGGAGAACACATTTCTTTCAAGCAACACACCAGAAAACAATTTGAGATGCTGGACCTACTTGGTAGGGGACCAAAGAACCTGCGGAGGAAAGAAGGTCCTACAAAATGAATCTGAGAATAATTTGGTCAAAGAGATCAAAATGGACACAAGACATAGTAGAAATTGCAAAGAGAAGCCAGAATTAAGAACAGTAACAATTTCCTAAAGGTACTTAATCACCTGAAAACTACCAGTAAAAATTGCGACCAGCATTGATATAAAAAAAGGAGTTCCAACTTTAAGTGGATATGCAGAAGGACAGTCACAGGGAAATAATCACTCATGGGAGAAAATGCAAGGCATACACAGTATGCATCTATAGCAAAAACATCAACAAACAAAATATATTTAATGAGGTGCGATGCAGGAAAGATCCTTCAATGATATATATAAGAGGAGGCCAGATTAGACCTGAGATAACTGATCATGGAGCCTTTCACCCTGGTTGGGATGTGCTGACCAAAGTATGACACCAAGGAAAACGATGAAGCAGCCTAAAATTAAGTTAATATTCCAAAACCAAATAAACACACCTGATAGTATCAAACCTGCTTTGATTCAACCCCCCACATATAACCAGACCCAACCAGGCCATGCACCTTAATTAGTCTAAGGGAGATGGAAAGGACCTCACTGAATTAAAACTCTGGTGAGGTTATGTGCTACAGGGGACCTTTGAGGGTTCCATTTTACAAACATAAATATTTGTGCAGCCATTACAGAAACTAATGTTATAACAAGATATGTTATAACTACAACCGGAGATATATAACTCATCAAATGTGTTACAATACTAGATAAGATGCACCAAGGCTTAGAAGGACAGATACAACAATGACATGCTTGTGGTGTTGGACTGTTTGAGTTTTCATCGCCCTATAGTTTTGCAAGAGTGGTTTGCAGGAAATAATCTAATCCAGCAGCTGTTTTTTGGCATCATGTCTAGACCGCGCATGAACCTTGTGCCCGATGCTCCTTGGAATGGGTTCCAGCAGCCCCCCCCCCCCCCCCCCCCCCCACTGTGACCCTGACCAGAATAAGAGTATAGAAGATAGATTGTGCCTTTTCTGTCTGCCTGCTTCACAGCATCTCATTCCTTAAAATCTTTGTGGCATGGAGATGGATAACATAAATAACTGAATAGCTGGTCCCGCTGCCAAAAATTAGAAGGCCTTGTTCTAAGCTTAGCTTGTTGCACATATTGAATTAAATACAATTTAATATGAAATGCCTTAACTGGTCACCATGGTCACAACCATGAACATGACCATAATCATGACTTCAGTTGCTGAGTCTCCATATTCAGTAATGGAATGACTTTCTGTATAGTCTGAAAACTAAGATAGACTTATTGTCATACTTCTGGCCTGGCTATGAACAGATCCATCCATCCATCTTCCAAATACTTATCAGGCTGTATGACTTAGCTCTGAAAATGTGCCAAATGGTCCTGGGATATGGGTGTTGTTTTTTTTTATTTCCTTTAGCAAAGTGCAGTGGATTAGAACGATTAGATTGCACATAAGATTCACTGTGCTACTATAAGGTGTCACACACATCAGTACATTGTATAGTCATGCTGTACCTGTCATGTAGTCATATAGACCTGGTATCTCTAACTGCGTCACACTAAACAGGACTCCAGTATTCTTATCTGAGACACGCAACACTCTCAAGGTACTGTGAGCAAGTCAGTACTTATTTTCAACAGCTGCATTTTATTAGCCATTCAATAAAAATGCATAACTGCACAGCAACTGAAAATGAATACATTAATTTCATACTTATATGACACCAATGCTGGTCATAAACCATCACTGGTTAACTTTGAAATCTCTAGATGCGGGGGTAAATATTAACCTTTCTAACTCTGTGCCTTGTTCAGGTCATGGTTAGTTAATAAAATGTGTCAAATTTCATTTCAGCTGAGCTGGTCTCTTCCATTGTGAATGGTACTGAGAATGAGATGAAGTCCGCATCTGCATCACGTGAAGGAACAGGCTTCACTACAGCATAATGGCATAGTCACCCACTGAGAGACCCTGGAAGACTGTGGTTCTCCAATTCATGTAGTTTTATGGGATCCCCTCTGGCAGAACTCAGTCATTTACTATTTATTGAGTGTTACAATAGGAATGTACCACTGCATGAACATTAAAATCCCAGAAGAGGCACAGTGCTCCTAATTCGAATAAGAACAGTGTACTTTTTTATTTTTTTAAATACTCTTCCCGGACGCTTGGGTATGTTTATCACCATCTGCTGTGCTTAGATTAGATAAAGGAGGCCTGTGTGCCTTTGTGGGCTGAGAGGAGGGGTGAAGCTCTTCAATCACCACTCATGAATCAAGCAGCACCCTTGACTCATCACAAAGTAGTTTTCACTGCAGAGCCACGTGCTCGGATCCTAGGCCGGACAAAAGGAGACGCCATGAGCCAGGCAGGTGTGTGGCGGGCCTCCCCTCACCGGGCAGCCAATGAGGAAGCTTCTCATCACAGGGGGCGGCAGTTTACTGTACATGCTCAATGCTCATTCCAAGTGTTCCAGTGAACTTATGTCCACTGCATATAATCACTGAATTGGGTCACGCACTGCTCCCAGTCTCAAGTCTTTGGAAGATTCTAGAGATCAAGGCAGCAAAGAATGAATAAATGTCTGCCTGCTCTGATTGCTTGATTGCACTGCTGAATTAAACAGTAATATAATCAATTTGACTATAATAAATTATTAAATTGTTTCCATTACTTTGCGTGCAGTAAGTGTTGAATGTTTTTCCTTGGAAAATACTAGAGTGACACATTTAGCTGACCATAACACATTGCATTTCACACCAGATCAATGTAGATCAAGCACCTCATTTGGTGGTACATCCATATCTCAACCCTGTGGTTATAAATCCGATCCATAACAGAATTATACGTGGTCATGATGCACCGTTCATTGATTCGGTGTTAGGAGGGGCAGGGGGTGTTCTTCTTAATATGTCATTTAGCGCAGTTTGATTTGCATGGCAGCACTTGGGTCTTAATTTTAAGTGGCCCATCCAGGTATGCAGAATGTTCTGTCTTTTCGGCATGATGACCATCCCTCCCTCCTTTTTAGATTCCATATTTCAGTGGCGGCACTCTCTGGGGCACGCAAACCGGGCCAGATCTCGGTAGGTGGGTTCACCTATTTGGACACACTGATGGCTGCTATACAGCTAGTTGCTGCTGCTGCAGATTGGCTCGTCCCAATGGTCTTAAATGTCACTCCTTTTAATTAGCATATTATGAGACTCAGATTAAGGTAGTTTCTGGATCCTGGTTTCAGCACCCTGAGCTGCATTGTTGACTTAGTACTCTAATATTAGTGGTGCAGCAAAGGAGATCGATCGCGTCCTCGTGGGCAGATACTAGAGGCTCCAACAGAACTGCTGAGTCTGCAGTTCATGCCCAGTTTGTGAATTCTCAACACAGAATTGTTGATGCTACTTTGAATAATCAGCTTAGCGTCTAGTAGGCTACCATCTACTAGGAGAACAAGGCTGGACCAGGCCAGACTTGGAATCAGGTTATTTCTAATGAGTTTACATGCAGTTAGTGTGAGGATCTTGCAAGCTTGGGTGTGGCTGCTGATTCTAATGTCATATGGGAGATCATCTGTGACAAGACCTTAAAGGATACTGAAGGCAGTATTAGTGTTACTGGTGTTTATAGAAGGAGGTGCTTCATCTTGCACGGTACGTTGGAAATTACTGAGAGGAGTTACAGTATGATGGCAACTCCAGTCTTTACCAGCAACTGGATGGCCGAAAGGGCTCTGAGGACAGATAAAGAGGCATTTGTTATAAGAATGGTGACACACCATCTGTGACCTAGTAACCCATGTCCTGCTCACTGAGGAATCAAAGCATTACACACATCCGAACCTGTTTCTTGTGGAGTTGCAGTCAGTGCAGGTGTTGGAACTACCCTTAAGGATGACACTGTAGTTGTAATCCACTGGGCCAGCTACTTTGAGCAGCTGATTAAAGCTGATCCTCTGCCTAGGATGTTAGATATATCAGGGTCCGTAGTTCCTGAGGCTGATTCTCTGATTAGCTGTAAACCACCAAATCCTACTGAGATTACATGGGTCGTAAACCAGCTGGGGATAGGGAAGACTGCAGGGATCTATGGTATCCAAGGTGAACTTCTCCAGGCCAGTCATAAGGCTTTCTTCCTAGCATTGGGAGCAATCTTTGCTACCAACTGACTGGAAAACAAGACTTGTTGTCCCTATCAGGAAAGGGAAGGGTGATTGTTTGGATTGCGGCAACTACAGGGGATTAACACTGTTCTCAATGCAATGGTAAAGTCCTTGAGTCATGCTTATCAGGATCTGTGATCACTTGCTCGCCTATCAGCGACCAGAGCAGCCTGTTTTTACACCTAAGAAGTGTACCAACAATCGCATCCTGGCACTGAGGGTTCTCGTTGAGCACAAATGCGAATATCGGCAGGGTTTTTTTGCAGCGTTTGTTGATTTTTATGAAGCATTCCACTCAATCGGCCAAACTGCATTGTGGGACATCACAAGTCTTTAAGGGAAGTTACTGGACATCGTGGGCAGCCTGTATACTGGTACTGTGAGTGCTCTGCAGAGTGAAGGCAGAATATATGCATTCTTCCCAGTGCATTCTGAGGTTTGTCAGGGGTGTGTTCTTGCTCCTACTCTGCTCAATGCTTGCTTGAACTGGGTGTTAGGGTGGGTTGTGAGGTTCAGCAGCTGTGGGGCATCTGTTGGTGAGGAAAGATTTACCATTCTTGATTTTGCTGATGATGCTGTGATCTTTACAATATCGGTGGAGGCTCTGATCAGGGCTCTTGAGAGACTGAGTGAGGAGTCTAAATGTCTGGCTTTACTAGTGTCCTGGACTAAAACCAAGATGCAGACCTTAAATGACCCCTTGGGCACAGCTGTCAGCAGTGTGTCTGTTTGCGGGAAGAATGTCGACCTCATCGAGAGATTCACTTACCTGGGCAGCAACATTCATGTCTCTGGTGACTCTTCCAATGAAGTCAGTAGACAGACTAGGAGAGCATGGGGGGTCATGAGGTCGCAGAGAAGGGGTGCGTGGTGCACCTGATATCTTTGTAAGAGGATGAAGGTCCAAGTCTTTAGAGTCCTGATGTCTTGCTGCATGACTGCGAGACATGTACGCCATCCAGTGACTTGAGACAAAGACTGGACTCCTTTGGTAGCATGTCTCTTTCGGTACCACTTCTTTGACTTTATGTCGAATGAGCTGTTGATCGGGGAGTCCCAAATGAAGCATATTACCTGCATTGTGCGGGAGTGTCAGATACGGCATAACAGCCACGTGGCGCGTGTTTCTGAGGGTGAACCCACTCGCAGGATCATCATTGCTGAAGACCCAAATGGCTGGACCAGGTCACAAGATTGTCCACGTAACACCTGGCTGTGACACCTGGATGTGACAGGCTATTTACGGAGGGCGGGACTGGACCGCTTGTCGGCTTGGGAGCTCACCAACTAGGATACCAAAACGTTGTCGCATAATGGGTGCAGCAATGCACTGTACCAGTGCATGCTACCCAGCATGACCTGAATAACATTATAAATTATGTATGATTACAGGTATTCATGCTTTAACCTTATAAATATTGCATTGACAGTGTCACTAATAAAAAAAATAATACAAAACATAATGGAAACATTTTTGAAAATGTATATTATTTACATAAAAAAAAAAATATATATATATATATATACTGTATATATGTGTGTGTGTGTGTATACATACACAAAATGCAGTACCATTCAAAAGTTTGGATACACTTACCCATAGAAAGGTTTATGTGTACTGGTCTCAAACCTTTGACTGGTACCGTATATAATACTACTGAAAACAAATTTCAATATACAAAACTAACCAGTATCAAATTCAACATTCAAAATTTTTGGTCCCTGGTGCCACACTAAAGGTGGGAAGCACGACTCAAATGCAAGCTGTGGTACAGAATACACTTGCATGGGACAAGCATGAACAAACACAGTGGCACAAACAGGTAACGATGACTGAACTGGGGAACTCAAGACTGGGGAACACTTAAAATCCGGATATATGAAGGAGCAAACAAGAGGCAGCTGGTTGTGATTAACAAGAGGGCAGGAATGAGAGGTGAGATCAAAGAAAGACCAGGTGTGGCATGTTAAGCTACATCAGGGAGTAAAAGAGGAGGGGTGTGGCATCCATGGGTAGGTTGTGACACCTGGCAAATCTTTATTTGCTTTAAAATATTTTATGTTCAAATACATTCATGAATAATAAAGTTTGCTTTAGTAACCACCATCCATTTTCTGAAACTACTTGTTCTATTCAGGGTCATGGGGTTCCAGAGCCTGACCTGGAGGCTAAGGGCACAAGGCAGGGAACAACCCAGGATGGGGTGCTGACCCATTACAGGGCACACTTACACACCATACGCACATACAGACAATTTAGTAATGACAATTAGCCTCAGCATGTTTTTGGACTTGGGGGGGGGGGGCAAGGTACCCAGAAAAAATCCCATGACAACACAGGAAGAACATGCAAACTCCACACACATGGAACCCTGGCAGAGACTTCAATCCAGGTCCTACAGGTTCGAAGCAACAGTGTTAACAGCTGCAACATGTCACCCTATAAGACAATAATTTGATGATCCATTTTGGACAAGTGTATCTGTACAGCACAAGTCTAGTACCTGTGCTATCTGAAGGGAAGCAACAGAAAAGGGTCATAATATAACATATAACTTACCTTGATGTCCATTTTTATGTGATTTTATAATAAATGAAGATTAACATATCAATGCCATGGGTAACACTTTACTTGAGGATGCACAAATAACTTAGTTACTCGGTTATTACTCAAGAACAAATTATGAATTAATGTAGTTTCTTGATCAAATACATGACCTGTCATAATTACTTGATGAATTAATATGGGATCAGTATATTACACTTACCAGGAGTTAGTGGCTAATTAATGCATTAAGTAAACACATATTACTACCACAAAGTTTTACTATACCTTTTTTTAAAATGGAAGAATTTAATATAGTATTTTAAGACATTTTTGATGGGGATGGGAAAGGAGACTGTATCATAGAAATGACCCTTCAAGTCATTATTAAATTATTAATGTGCTATAGTTGTAGCAGTTGCTGGAGGCTCCTCTGTCAAACCACAGTAAGAGACGTGCTCTGGGACACTGGAAGGATCGAGAGAGAAGTCTAAGGCTGGAATGTAACAGCCACAGTGCTGTTTACAGAGGTTTATTGCTTGGCAGGTTGAACTAGTGTTTGGAACCCAATCTAAGTCTCAGGTGCCAGTCAACGGAAATCATGCGTACATACTTGGTGTCATAACAGGGCACTGTGGAAGAACAATCCCCGTATGGCATGCAAACACAAGGTACTTTATTCGAACAGAACTCAGGCATACGTGAAATTAAAGCGACTACGAGGGGTCAAAACAAAGGCAGTTGGGTTAGATGAGGTGAGGTGAGGACAAATACGGGTTGGAGCCACATGCACAGGGAACATGAGCAAAAACATCTAATACAAGCAGTGACATACTGGCAAGTAACACAAACAAGCTCCACAATGACTGACTGAAGAACTGCCCAAGGGCAGGCACACATATACACAGGTAATTGGGCCTCGACAAGAAACAGGTGTGGCCCATTGACAATAAACCAAATACAGGGGCTAAGACTAACAAGAATCAGGTGTGGGTCATTAACAATCACGAAAGTTTTAAACATTAGGAATGGGATGACCAGTGACACCTGCTGACCAAGTAAGGAAATGACAGACAGGAAATGGCAGAAACTGATCCTGACTCTAGAGGAAAAGCCAAGTAGGTGTAGATGAGTACCAAATTATTCTGACACTCTAGAAGAAGAATTATAGTCACTGTTTCCATGTGAGAAGTTGTCAATATTAATGTTCAGGTGTCTAGACACCCCATTTACAGTGATGGATAGATGGTCATGAATGAATTATCCATCCATC
>JAABNY020000039.1:31663604-31691099 GCA_015164015.2 Brevimyrus niger
TTGAGACAAACCATTGTGTGAGTACTTTTACTTAAAAAATACTTTAAAGTAAATTTAAAAGTAAGTACTTAGTACTTTCATTTAAGTAAGATTGTTAATGTAGCACTTCTACTTTTACTTGAGTACATATTTTGCGGGATATTTGTACTTTTACTTAGGTACTAAGCTTCAGTACTTCCTCCACCACTGACCATGGTGAAGGTTACCTTCAGTCTCTTACAAACGTAGCTTACAATCATCAAGAACCATCATACTCGATAAAAGGCTACTTGGACTTCCAAATCTAATCACCACAATCTGATTATGTCTGTCCTGCGTCAGCAGATGTTGAACTTAACATAACCTCATCAACACGCTCATCAGAATATCATGCTTTAATTAGTCAAATATAGGTTTTAGATCTGGATGACAGGAGGCTGCCCATGTGTGCATAAGAATGCAGATGCATTAAAGAGTCAACAAATCTTAAAGTATCCATTTAACAAGCACCACAGAAAGTAATCTGCAACAGAGTGAACCATTTTAAATCCTGGGTGCTTGTATGAATCTAATGGTTTTCTGTTATGCAAAAGACATGACAGTATCATGAACTACAATGCAGAAAACAGCCACACTTAGTCAAATCAGGTTTCTTCATTATAATGACAGGTGGTTGTCTCTGAGTTGATTCTTTTCTCTCCACCAGCAATGGAACACCAATGTGACATATTAGAAATTGGTTTGAGGGCAGAATGAAAATTCCAGTAGCTGTCAAAAACATCAGGCCGTATGTACAGTACTGCCAAATGGTATCACAGTATCATAAAAAGAAAAAGTGAAGAAAAATAACAGATACCTGCATTTAAATGTAGGTACATGTACATATATACATATACTGTGCATAATGCTGCTGGAGAAGATTCCATTATTCTGTTAGTTATGCGCTTGTAACACACAGGGATGAAAAATGCATTAAAGCATGCTACAGGTTTCTTATAGTTTTTTTATTATAATACATCACTTATTTTGAAATCAACATTTACTGTACAATTTTGGAATAAGTTATGCTGACATGTTACAGTGCAGTTTATTATACAGATTTCTTTTTTTTTTTTTTTTACAAATTATAATCAACTGTATAATTGTATGGTTCCAATATTCTACAGTGTAAACTACAGAGAGAGAGAGATAATGAAACTAAAAAGACCTTGCGTTTTCATAACTTAGTGACTAATAGTTACAAATGTGAAATGTATCATGTTATTTAAATAATGAACAAGGAATAATTACGTTGCTTATAATAATTAAGCAAGTTTTTTTTTAAAAAATAACCGTTATGGATACTGCAGTAGGGAGAATTCAAGTAACCCAAATAAGAAAAAATAAAAAACAAAAATAAATAGAAATAGGCAGATGGGCAAGCATTTGTACATCATTTACAAATCATGTCTTCACAGAAACAATTATATCCAGTGCATTATGTTGATTACAATGCTAAGTTAAACAGTGATACGCAGAATTCACAGAAGAATGAAAAAATATCAGAATGGATAAATGAGAATCTCTCCTGCATGTTTCCTTCCAGGAATTATACAGGCTGGACTTGATGTCAGCAGATTCAACGGCAGCGACGCGGTGGGACAAGTGTTGGCATCAGCATTTTTTTTTCCCGGCACAGAAGGAGAGAGAGGAACACTTCTCAGCTTCTCCATGCAGGAATTAAAGGAGCAAATAAAGCCGTCTGTACCTCCACAGAGTGGGACTTCTAAGCTGCCTTTTCCTCCGGATCCCATCCTTCTGGTTAAGATCACTAATACAGAGTCTGGAAGGAGGGCTGGGGGGACTAGTGAGTGGGGGATGGGTTGATAGGGGCAGCCGGTTAAGGAGCTGAATTTGCGACCTGCTAGCTATGGGTTCACATCTCGGGGAGGGTTTTGCAGTTGTCTCCCCCACCACGATTCAAGATGTCGCTTCAGGTTACATCCATCTGTACTGAGGTACAGTACAGGGGCAGCACTGTAAAATGTTATTTGCTATGATATTTAGTCACATGCAACAATAGCGTATCATTACAACACCCGGCAGATGCATATCCAATTACCTAGTGACCTAGCTTGGCCTTGTCAAATCCACTCGCTGAGTCTTACTGACACAGCCCATAGCTATGGTCACCTTCCGTAATAACCCACTTTGCTCTTACCGAGAGCCAAAAACAAGTAAAGTCGGCGTCCTTCCTTCTAGGGAGCCGGTGGTGCCTTGGTCAGACATTGCTCCCCATCACAGCAAGCCTAGTTTGAAGTGAGAAAACAGGTTATCCGGTATGGGAATTCAAGCAGAGGCTCCTCCTTTGGGTGGGACAGAGAACACCTGACAGAAGGGACCTTCTCTGTGGTCTTAAGAGATCTTATGCAACCCTCCACCGTAAACTGAGAAATAGCCAGCAGGTGGCAGCAGTGCCTCCTGGCCCCTTGTCAGGCTCGGGGGTAACAACACGGCCCTCATGCCGGAAATGGTGCATTGCTGCATGCTACGGGAGTTCGACTTACCTTCTAATTCATTCAAAATCACACTTCATAAGTCTAGCAGGCCTCAAGGCCACTGGGAAAACTGCATATGAGCTGTACCCTAATGAGAGGTTTAAGAGGTTTAATAGGTTAGAGCAGAAACAAAGCATGCGTAAAGCCATTGTGTTGCAACAGCACAGCATAGTCATTATATACCTCGTGCTTTGATTTAAATTGAATCACAAAGTAAAAGCAAAAGACACAGTTGGTTTGGTCAATATTTGCCGATGGATTAGTCATGGCTAATTTCAGGCAACGAGTGATATTTCATTTAGCACCTTAATCGCACCAGGAACACTAAGTGAAATGATTTCTTGTCTCAGTGATGAATTTAATTTAGTGGGAGTTGGCTGAAGCCCTTCGTGGCCCTGGAGAACCGGACTCTCCACTCTTTAAAACATCAATAATTGGTATGATATACAGTCCTGCTGAGCAAATGGAATGAATGAGGAACAATTGTGGTTTGAAACGGGCTATTGTATTATGCGCACCAAAATTTGCAATCCACGGCTTGCATGACTGATTTCATAAAGTTATCAGATTATGAAGGGGTTAGACAATCATAGCTCTAAATAGGTTAAGATTATATTGATTAAGGATTTAATTAAATTCATGATGTGGATAGCAAGTCCTCACCTGCTGTGTACTGAAAGTCAGTCGCTCATTAAAAAGTGAATCTTCAGAACTGCGGTCCTCAGTGTCTGTTTATGATATATTAGCTATCAGAGTTATATTTATATTGAATTGTGTTGTGGATGTTATTGTAGCATCACTGGGGGCTACAATAGGGAAATGATATTTCAGTGCACCGCATACTTATACATGGACGTGTTGACAATAAAGAACTCTTGAGACTTGAGTCTTGAAAGGTATCTTCCTATTGTGTGAACTGGCTTTACAGCCCTTAAATCAACTCCCATATTCACTTGCGGTAGTTGAACATTTTCTGGGCATAGCTTTTTTTTCGCATTCAAAGCTCCAGCTCGTAGAATGAATAATACCGTAAGTGTTATGTTATATCGCAATATCCTGCCCTTTCTTCGCATGCTCAGGAAACCATGTTTGTGCCGCTGCTTTTCTTGCCAGCCAGTCACCCCAGCAGGATGCATGTGTGTGCCAACCGTACGGGTTCAGGAATGCCTCCGAGCAGCCAGCCTTTCAGAGGCAGAACCCAGGCTCTCGGAACCAGCCGGCGTGGAAGTATCATGCCGCCATCTTTACCGTACCCGCCCTCTGGGCTCGGAGACTGTGCTCTGTCGCAGCAGAATACAAATGGGCGGCCTTTTTTTTGTTTTACCTCATTGCTGCTCTAAAAGAGCAGATGTAATACGCGTACCTCTTGGCTGGACCAGCACTCAGGCCCCCGGGGGGGTTGTGATGTGACAGCCCCTTTTGTCTGCTGCTGTGTGGCTTCTGGCTCTGCTGGCTCCCCTTGCGCTCATTTTTCCATCCATGCCTCAAGAACATATATCAACCTTGAATCTCGCGTAGTGGCACATTGAGTCGACATCTGGTACCTGGAGCCCTCTAACCCTCCCTCCGCGAACAGTAATGTTCCTTCGTGTTACGCCCGGGTTTGATTTTCGCCGTGGTCTCGGGAGGGTGGCGCAGACGCGCTCCTCGCAGAAGCGGAGGACAGGCACCTGCTGTGCTACCTTTCCTTCTCTAGCCGGAGAGAGAAAAAAAAAAGAACCCAGAAATCTCCAGCTTTCTGAGTTCAGAGAAGAAAAGAAGCATGACGTTGAGGGAGACGATGCTCGGGGAGAAGTCGACATTCCCGTCTCGGCGAGGCGAGGAAATGGGTCAAATTATAGACATAGACTGAATCAGGGGGATGTCAGAGACTTAGCTACAGAGGAGACCTGCCTGGCAGGGACACATGTGCTAAAAATCAACAGGAGGCCTTTGGATGGCTAATAAATGTCATTATCCTTCATATTAGCATTGCAGCAGCAGCTGATCAGGAAATTTTAATTTAACATCAAAAAGCGCAACCTGAAAACATGCTTCTTTGCGAAGGTGTTCCTTAATGCGCATATGAAAACTAAATCAAGCAGCAGTAATGTTACTTGCATGTCGCATAAAAACACACAATATACAGTTTACATAAGCGTTTACGCAGTATAGATGAAGGCCCTCACATTATTTGATCTGAAGTGGTGCTATTTCAGCTGGAGGGGAGAACATTAAGTGTTTGTAGAGTAGTTTAGAGGACAAAAATTGAGCACAATGGAGCAGAATAAAGTTATAATTTAAGGGTACCAAGGGAGAATACCTTGAATGTGCGACATAATTATTCGCGGTTATTTTGACATTTTCAGCTACTCAAGAAACTAAAGAAGAATGGGGTACTGGTCACAGCTCATTTGGAGCAGCATATTTATTATAACAGCCTTTAGTAACTATGGCAACCAGCTGGAACAAAGGTTCTCCAGCAAGCTGCTCTCCTGTCTCAGTAGATATGGCCTTGACAGCAACATTTGGTAGTGTAATCCCCTGGGGTCCCCTTAACTGCTACTGAATTATTCCCATTGGGTCAAAGTAAGCTTATTATAGCATTGTCGCCATCATTAAGTATGGTATTAATTTGCTAAGTAGATGCTTTTATCTAAGCTACCAGCACAGTGTTTGACTTTATGCTTTATACCACTGGAGAATTACTGAAACCGATCAAGTCGAGCACATTTTGAGCCTCAGAATGTTTTAGAATTCGAAGTTGAATTCGAATTTTCCCTATATTGGGCATTCAAAGCAACTAATTATACTGATACCATAGTTACCATAGTTAAAATAAACTGGATAAAATAACTGATTTAATCACGGACAGCGTGATTAAATTGATTAGCACCTTAATAATCTTTTAAAACATGCAAAAACAGAAAGAAAGGCCTTCTTGCCTTTACTATTTTCTTATGACTGAAAAATAAAGCCTTGAATTTTTCTTTACGAAATGGAAAAAAGCCAGAACACAATAATCAGCATCTTTCACAGAATTCAATTGACTTTGATGAGCAGCCGATGATTACATCCTGTGTACGAAACATCAACTATATTACATTTCAAGTAGATATTCACATGCTTGAAGCTCTGAAGGGAAACATCAGCTGTGATTCACCTCCAACGTTTCTTTTTTATTTTAAAATTAAAATCATTACTGAGTACAAAAAAATGTAAAGCTTAGAAATTCATTTCTAAAGACTTAATCTATTTCAACTGTTTGTAATGTTATCAAGAACCTTACGGCCTGTGTATATACTGATCCTGTCAAGATAAGAGCAAAACTGACCACAAATCTTGTACTCAGGTGGTGGAAAGACAAACTACAACTTCCAGACATTTAGAGGAGGACCAGGGGAGATCTGGTTTCAACTTGCAAGGCACAAAACCAAGAAGGGATGTACAGAGAAAAGCCTTGAAGGACCCAAGTGCAGCTAAAATCCAAAGAGTGGCACAAAAACACAAGACAGTGTTCAAAAAGCGTCCAAAATCTTTCTGGGAAAATGGTTCTGTGGACCAAACAAAATTACAATTGTTTTTAAATGCAAATAAATTTCTCGTCAAGAAGAAAAACACCGTCCCTACGTAAAATATACGAGATATCCCATAATTCTGTGAAGATTCTTTGCAGCCTCTGGTACTGGAGGCCTTTCAATCTGCAACAAAATGTAAAGATTATCATGGCATTTTAGAGCCATTCAAACTCGTGTCTCCTTCAAAGTGCTGGGTCATCTGGCAGGATAATAATCCTGAGAATTAATCCAAACGCAGGCAGCAATGGATCTGGATCTGAGAGAGGCACTAGGATGATGCCATTCCTTCGCTTTTTTTTTTTTTACTTTACAAAAAGCATTTCCAGAAATATTATGTGCTGTGTGCTGTTTATGAAGTGCTCCCCAACCCCGCCCCTTTCAGACTGAAAAATTTCCAGGGGGCACATTAAATGACAAATCATTAAAGGTTAGACACCCAGGAGAAATAACTAATTACCCCACCTGGTCCTTAGTTCTTAGATACTTGTGTAATCAAGCATTAGTAGTTGGGATGCCTAGTTCTGGCTCATTTTTCTTTTTTGGGGGGGGGGGGGGGGGGAATTCCCTGGTTTAAGGATGGTTGACAGTCTTTCATTTGGGCCACCACAGAGCTGAACAGTGTGGTAGATCTTCAGTGGAAGGGAGCAGCAAGGTAACTGATACGTTTAACGTTACATTCACATTACAAGATGCATTCAGATTTTTTTGCTCTCTTCCCTAAATGTTGTGCCTTGATCTGACCTCAGCCAAGAGCAAACAATTTAGTTCAATATGTGGTTCAGCAGGCACTGATAGTTAAAATATGAACTAGTGCTTGTGTTTGGAAATCTAAGTCCTATTTAAACATTTCCTACATAATAAACCCTTAGAATAAGCCCGACTCTCATCCTGCTTGCACTTGAGCCAGTGCCATCTTCCCAGGGTGTGCTAATGATTATTATTAATTATAATTTACGTGTCAGTTATTCTGCCCAGACCTTTTTTGTTAATTTTCTGAACAAAAAGGTGCAAGTAAAGCTAATAGAAGCATGAACATCATGTGTTTTAATGTTTGTTTTATAATATGTGGCTAAAATTGCTGTAGTGCAACTGCATGGCAGTTATTTCAGTCTAAATTGGGTTTGGATGTCTTTAGGTGCTTCAGAACACCATTTGGTTGCCGGCCTACGAAACCTTGTGCTCTCTGAACTGTAGAACCCGGCAATTGCCTTAGCTATTTAAATTATTAAATGAGTCAATCTGGGGGGTAATTCCATAATTCATTTACTGCTGCCTAAGAATGTGTTGTTTTTATGTCTATTTCCTATTAGCTTTTAATTTTGAAATAGTTCAAGATGTAATTTTGGATTATAATCCTCAGTAGAACTGCCTGCTTTTCAAAAATGTTCTGAAATACATAGTTGGATATTGTCTTCCAAGGCATTAAAACATTTCTAATAGGGACTTGTTAGACAGGGCATATAATATTTTTTAATTATGTGCCACGATAACTGGATTATTAAAGTGGGACCATTAGTTCCTTGATAGAAGTGTTATGCAGGCAGTGATTGTAGGATTGTAGTGGGTCGGATATTATTTCCTAAGTTCAGTATTTCTAAAAGACTGATTGCATTGCAGCATCAAAAGTTAATGGTATTTGTGTCTTTTTTTCAAAGGTAAAGATTAGGTAAAATGATTGAAATCAAAGTTATTATTGAACACCCAGTAACAGACAGCCTATGCTACCCAATGTCTTGTGTTTTATTGTACCTGCTGTGTGCAGTGACAAAAAGACATTCTATTCTATTCTATTCTATTCTATTCTATTCTATTCTATTCTATTCTATTCTGTTCTATTCTGTGATGTATTTTTGTAAAGTCCATCCTTTTTGCATCCATTTATATAGTCTGCATTTGGGGGCTGGAGTCTTTCCCAGGGTGCACCTTGGACAGGATGCCAGTCCATTGCAAGGTACTTACATGGACAGGCTATGGGCAATTTAGAAAAGCCAATTTGCCTGTATGTCTGTATGTGGACTGCAGGAGTAAAACTGGCCACACGCTGCAGGGAAAAAATGCAAACTCTACACACCTGGGACAGGGAGACTTCCAATCCACCTCCCAGGTGGGGTGCAGCAACGGTGGCGCCCACTGAGCCACAATGCCAACCCTTTTATAGCGAAATGATGTGCTCATATTGTATGCATCTGCCTTTGTGCTTAGATGTGCTCTTTCATTAGCTTATGAAAGCAAAAAATATTGTAAATGTTACAAACTGAGGTACGATATTCACAATCTAATTCTAATAAAGGTAGGTGCATTATAAACCATTATTATTGAATCGCAGGTGGGAAAATGAAATGAAATTGCGATTTCCTCTGTAAGGTAGATCATCCAGTCTCATGGTTTCTCCTACCAGTACTATGCCGATGGCATGCAGATTTACTTGACCTTTTCTTCTGATGACACCAGTGTCTCCACTTGTATCTCTGCATGCCTGACTGACATTGTAGCCTGGAAGAGGGACCATCACCTCCAGCTTAATCTCTCCAAGACTGAACTTCTTCTCTTCCCTGCAAGCCATACCGTCCGTCATGACATCACTATTCAGCTTGGATCATCCTCGCTGTCTCCATCAAGGTCTGCCAGGAACCTAGGGGTAATGATAGACGACCAGCTGTCCTTTGCTTAGCACATAAAAGCGCACCAGCGAGATCAGACTTTTTTTTGTCTGACCATGCAGTTCAGCTCCTAGTCAAGGCATTAATTATCTCACAACAAGACTATTGAAACTCTCTACTAGCAGGATTACAAGCTTGTGCTGTCAGACCACAGCAAATGATTCAAAACATAGCAGCATGTCTGATGTTCATTCAACCTAAAGGTTCTCATGTCCCACCTTTCCTTGTCTGTCTTCAGTGGTTCTCTATTGGTGCTCGTAAGAAGTTCAAGTCCTTGTTTCTGGCTTGCAGGTCCATCAATAGACAGGCAACCATCTACATCAAAAGGTTCCCATCTTGCCCCCTTTGGCCAGCAAACCAACACCACTTGGAGCTCCTTCTACCACGTGAGAAGTATCACTCCAGATCGTTCTCTTGTGTGGTTCCCCAATGGTGGAATGAGCTGCTAAACCACATCTCATCACCTGACTCTCTCTCCACCATGAAGAAACACATCTCTTCCATCAATTCCTCTACTAACCTGGTGCTCGTCGTTTCCTGGACAGCCTGTATGTTTGTAACGTTTACCTCACTTGTATATCGCTGTGGTCAAAGTGTCTGCTAAATATGTAAATACTAAAGAAATTAATTACTTTTTTTGCGATTGCAGTGGTTTTTTATTGACCCACAAAATAAAAACAGCGCCACTATATAATGAAAGAAGAATGTTGGGTGCAATATGACTGCTAGTTCCATGGATCAAGGGCATTGCAGTGCCAGTGTCCCATCTTCCCACCCATGCCAAGTCCTGCCTTCATCATGCCCCACCTCCATTCTGCCTTGCCTCCAAACTGCCCTGCCTCCATCATGCCCTGCCTCCATTCTGCCCCACCTCCAAACTGCCCCTCCTCCATTCTCACCGGTCTTCTGTAGTTACCTTTGTTGTTCATTTTACGCAGCCCCGTTGGTCTTGTATCACAAAAAGCCCGTCTGTCTCCCCAGGGACGGACTTGTTGTATTGGCAGCGCAATCTTGCCTGTATTTAAACACATCTGTTAAGATTTAGTGCCACTTCGCAGTGTGTTTCCTGGCATGAGGCTGGCATTCTGAAAACACAGAACAGGGCCACACTCCACTGAGGTCTCAGTGCACCGACATGCTCAGAGAATGACTGTGAAGATAGCTGTTTTTTTTTCGTTTGTTAAATCTATTTTGGCTTGAGCACAAGAGGAACGCACGGATAAACAAAATGGGCAATGGGTCACAGGAAGGACTGCAGTGGGGTGTGGGATTATGGACAAGAAGCAAAGCAGAAGTTCATTTTAAATTATCAGTACAGGTGAATGGGCTGTTGACTGGATTACCCCCCTGTAATATGCCCCCCCAGGACACCCATCATATACATGCATACATATACACTTGCCTATATAATTAATGTGCACATTTTAAGTCAGGGCAAATTTTCATGTTTTTAATGACTGAATTTGATCCAAATACCAGTAGTGTGAAAGGAACTTCCTGATGGTCCACAGGGAAGCCGGCATACACCA
Source organism: Brevimyrus niger (assembly GCA_015164015.2). Classification (NCBI taxonomy): domain Eukaryota; kingdom Metazoa; phylum Chordata; class Actinopteri; order Osteoglossiformes; family Mormyridae; genus Brevimyrus; species Brevimyrus niger. The sequence goes on from JAABNY020000039.1 coordinate 31,673,867, forward strand.
GCAGGGGGCGATCAGCAACACAAGTGCCTACAGTATATTGTTATGTAATGCATTTTAAATATTATGGTTGGTGTATTGCATATTTGGTACATATCGTAAATTGTGTGTAGTCATTGTGTAGGGAGCTTGAGGGCTCAGTGCTTAGCACAATTACCATACATCTCTGGGGCTGAGGGTTTGTTCTGTGAACCTGGTTCTGTGTGCATGGAGCCTGTGTGTGTGTGTAGCTCTTCCCGTTTTTGGACATTTTCCTCTGGGTACTTCCTAATGATGCCCTGGTTTTGCGCCTGCAGTCTAAACATGTACTTAGGTGGGTTTATATCATTTTATTGCTCATAGTATGTGCACTGTAATGGACTGGCCTTTCGTGGGATTTTACCCTCTGCTGTCTGCAATAGGATTGAGTCTTACGGTGACCATCTACTGGATAAGCAGTTATGAAGATAGATGAATGCGAGTTGAAAAGATCTAATAAACAGACATCAGCTCAGCCATGGGCAATTTTTTCATGAAGACACCAGAGCATATAAGGTATATAAAATCCTATCTTTTCTGCATTGCAGTTTTCTGCAGCCACGGTACAAGCCCAGACTCCTTTTTTTTGCTGCTTCTTGTCATCTCCTGTCACTCTCCAGCTTACTCTGGGTTTGGACTCTATACATCACCCAGTCAGATTGACTCTAAGGTGAGGCAAACTTCTTATGACTTCCTGGAGTCACAATGGAAGAGGATAGGTATGACTTTAAGTGACGTTAGCGGCACAGAAACAGCCAAGCCACACGCTGAAAGTATGCGAGAAACAGCAGAAGATGTCTAGTGGACAATGTAAAAAACAAAAAACTGTGAAATTTCCCCCAAAATACTGCAAAAGCCACAACAGGAAACCGATTGTGTCAAACACAGTCATGTGACTCTTCAGAGGAAAACTAACATATATGAGCATCAGTGTTGTTGTCCAAACTGCATATAACTGGCAAGTTACAATTTACACTTTTCCTAATACATGCACAGTCTGTGATCATACTTTCTGTGTAAGGTCAGTTCAAGAACATAAGAATGTATCTGAACTGAGTTCAAAACTATGGGGAATGTTTGCGAGTTTGTCACTCAGCAAAAGACCAGCTCTTCAAAGGAATCCATTCATAAACAAAATTTAACTTGCTTCATTCCAGGTGGCACAAGATAAATGCACATTAGCGTTTGAGTTTTTAAACCCTTTTGAAATTGCCAGGTGTTTCAGCTAAAATGTTCACGAATGTGAATATCTTCACTGCCGTCACCACTTCTGGCAGCTAAAAAACCAGAGAATCCTCTTAGAATTGCCTGGGTTTGGTAAATGGTAATTGCACTTAGAAACTTTCTGGCTCCACAGTCCTGTACCTCTAAAGGAATTCAAATTCAAATTCGTTGTGTCCAGTACCACTGAGACTATTCTCAATCATCTGGTATATACAGTGGTGGGGTGGCACAGTGGGGTGACAGTTAGCACTGTTGCTTCATGCCTCTGGGACCAGGGTTCAAGCCACTGCTATGGCTCTCTATGTATGGAGTCTGCGTTTCCTCTCTGAGTTATTTTGGGATTTCCTCCATGTACTCAAGTTCCCCCCTCCTGCAATCCAACAACATGCTGAGGTTAATTGGAGTTACCAAAATTGCCCATAGGTGTGCATGAATGGTATGTGAGTGTCCCCTGCGATGGGTTGGTGCCCCATCCTGGGTTATGCCCTGAATGGTGCCCATAGGCTCCAGACCCCCCACAACTCTAAATAGGTTAGGTGGTTACAGAAAATGGATGGGTGGAGATGCAATGACAGCTGAATACATTCATTTCTGTAACACAGTATGAGACACATTATGAATTCCTTTATTGTTACTATACACAGTACAATGAGATTCAGTGTGCAGCTCTTCCTTATAGTACCCTTCCTACAAAATGACAAAAAAAACACAAGATGGCATCAACTCTAGTCAGCTCTATTTACCCATAATGTATGCAAGTCAGTGGACTGCAGCAGAAGTTAGATACAAGGCCTCTAAATTGTTAAGCTTTATAGCCACTTTGGGATGACTGGGTACTGTTTATGTAACACCTTGAAAATGAAAGACTCCTTAAAGACATTGTATTAAAAAAACAACTCTCATGTATAAGAATGATCAGCAAGAAGAGATTTATTGGGGGGGGGGGAGCACGTCTTTATTGATGTCTCAGCGGCCCAGTTAGATTCATTTTTCTCCAGCCCCCTCCCCCCCTGTTGTTCAACACTGCTCAGGACTTTTAGAGAGCAGACCTTGCAGGTAACAGAGAGAGAAGCTCTGCTGCTGCAGATTCTGCTTTGCGGGGGAGTTTGTGATGAGAGCTCTTCCTGCTCCCTCCACATAGGAGGAATGACACGGTCTCCCCAGGGGGCGCTCTCGTGTCCACTGGCATGTCAAAGAAAAATAACACACGCAGTCTGAAGGAGGCCAACGCTCAGGGAGCTTCTACTTTTGAAACTTCCTACTGACATGTCATGCCCTGCTACCGAGTGCAGTAAAAACAGCGAGAGGATTTTGTTATTTTGTTGCTGTTGTTCATTTCCTCACCTTGGCTCTGACGTTTGAGCCTCCGCGCGGCTTGGCAGTGGTAAATATGAGATGGGAAATTTGTCGTAAAAGGTGAGAATACAGTGTCATGCAGATGCTCGCCCCTTTTCAGCCGTTGCTTGAAAGGGCTCAACCACTGTTACTGTTCTGGAGCTTCACCCTGTTTTATCTCGCAGTGCGATCGCTTCTGCGGTAACCATGCCCTTTTTTTTTAACAGTCGTGTTATGGCTGTCGAATTAATTGTCACCAACAATTTAAAATCAACGCAGACACATTGAAATATGCACAGGCGATCTGACAACAGAAAACCAGAACTGAAAGGAATACGCATATTCATCATGTAATTCTGAGTTTCCGAACCATTCATCTTCCATACTGCACCTAGTCACAGTGATCCTGGGACCTATTCCAGGTAAAACAGGAAAGGGGACATCCTGAACAGGGTGCCAGTTCATCCCACACACAATAATGCACTAAGAACAATTTATAGACCTTAGTTCACCTAGCGATGTTTTTGGACGACCAGAGGAAATGGAGACCTGCAAACTCCACAGACACACAAGGTGCATCCGAAAGCACATACTTGTATTGTGTTTGCATACTTGTATTGTGTTTGCATACTTGTATTGTCTTTATATTATTCTGTCTTAGTGATGCTGCTACGTATCACAACACGCACATGTAAAGGGCCTTGGGGTTAGGTTATTATAGGTCCATAAGTTTTCATTTTACAGGGTGTTTAGTGAAAACTCATTAACATTCTGATCCCCGGACACATCCTACTTTTCGTCTCACCAAATATGGTAGCCCTGCTTCACTCTGTTTGCTGTATAGTAGGTGAAATATAGTATGCAAAGTGAACAGTATGTCCTAATCCTCAGTATGGATGAGACAGTAAGCGAATAATGCGTAGGTGGCATACTACATACTACATTGTGCGAAAGTGTGCAACCGATGGATGCTAAGTGATCCCGCAACGCCTGCTGGAGCAGCGATTGTGATTTTTGTCAAGATGGTGGTGTAAGGGCCATCTCTGTACATGAATAAGTAAAAAACATTACCCAGTTACAAGAATTGAGTCAAATATGATTTTTTTTTTTCGTTATGTTACATCCAAATCCGGCAGTATGCAAGCTGGAGATGGCAGTTCTCATGCATGCATACAGTATGCACTACATCAATGGTCGAGTAGCAGGCTTTTAATGAAATTCAGAACATATTGTGTAAGTATGCGATTTTGGATGCACCCGCAGGGTTGGGGGAAAGAATGAAACGCCTAGCTTTGGAGGTTGCCCACCCACTAAGACCCCCAATTCCTTAGATTTCCTATTAATAATAAATGGTTGCTTTCATTCTACTAGCTATTGGTTATTAAGAGCATAAGAAGAATCTGGCTAACTATCGATATTATAGGGACTGGAATTAAAAACAAGCCTGATGTGAAAATGGCCAATTAAGAAAATGTAGAATACTGAAAACAAGCCTTTATGCTTCAAGAGGAAGTCTTTCTACTCAGCTAAGAAAGCAGGCCAAAGCAAATTAGTAAGGGTAGCAGGAAGGTACAGACTTAGAATTAGGTGATCAGTGGCCATTGTTAACACACCACAGCACACAACAACAAAATGTGACCTTTGCATTTAACCCATATGTGACTTTCGTGACTTAGCAGGGTGCAGCTAATTCAGCGCCCAGGGAGCAGTGCTTGGGGACAGTACCTTGCTCAGGGTACCTCAGTGGCGACTTGCTGGTGGGGGATTCGAACCTGCAATTTTTTGATTACAAGTGTGCCTCCCTAACCATCAAGCCACCACTGCCCACTTACACTAACCAGTCAAAAATTTGGACAAACCCACCCATAGAAAAGATTGTATTATTCTCTACATTTTGGAATAGTCATAAAGACAACACAACTATAAAATAACATACAGTGGTACCTCAGTTCTCGAACTCACTAGAACTTGAATTTCCTGAAAGTCGAACAAACCAGTTTGACCTAGAACTCAATCTGAATAACAGAAGTCAAAAAGTGAACGCTGACCTAATATAAATTGTATGTGCCAGGAAATGAGTCACACTACGATGTACAGTGGTATGCAAAAGTTTGGGCACCCCTCTATAAATAACATATTTTGGTAATTTTTTTATGAAAAATATGTAAATATAGTTTCTGTAGGAAATGGAAATAATGCACAATATTTTCACCAAACATTGATGCATCGTTACTTTTAATGTCATAAATTGAAAAAAGATGTAAAAAGAATATTACAGAACTAGAAGCCTTATGCAAGAAAGAACAGGGGGAAAATCCCAAGTACAAGAATTGAAAGACTTTTAGCTGGCTATAAAAAGCGTTTGCAAGCTGTTATATCTGCCAGAGGAGGTGTTACTAAGTACTGACTATCTAGGGTGCCCAAACTTTTGCACAGTGCCACAATAATTTTTTATTTTTTATCTTTGTTCAATTTATGGCATAAAAAGTAACTTTGCATCAATGTTTGGTGAAAAAATTGTGCATTTTTTCCATTTCCTACAGAGACTGTGTTTACATTTTTTCAATAAAAAAATGACCAAAATATGTTATTTATTGAGGGGTGCCAAAACTTTTGCATACCACTGTAATTCTTACTTGAATACCTTCTTCACACACTGGACGATTAACCAAATAAAGCAGTGCAACATTACAGTAACAAACAAGAAATAAACCACTAACTTACGTGTACTATTACAGCATGTCATTTATTTAAACTTTATTTTATCAGGTAAAATAACTGAAAACCAGCTCTCACTGCTTTACGTGATATTCGGGAGAAATAGCACATTACGCGCCGCAACTGCCTGGGATAGAAACATCATACGTGTAACTAAACTCTTGAGCCAATAAGGGCAAAGGTGTGTCATCACAAAGGCGGTTCCAGTTTGTGCAGTCGGGTGAAAGATCGCAATGCATCTAACCGTAATGCATTGCATCAGGATGACAATGCGTTGTTTTAAGCCAGCACTGTGAGCAAGTCGAACGCACCCAATGACCGGACTTAATACAGAGGACTAATGACAACAACCAGAAACAGCTGATCACATGGGGATCCCACACGAGGTTAACGATGAGGCGTGGCACATGGAAGGAGGGGTGATCGGGGCAGGAGAGGGGTAATATTAGAATAATCCTTATCGTTTTGGAAGCCATTAAAAAAAATGCTCTTCTTGTTTTATCTTGTTCATTTTGTGTTTAAATACTAAAAAAAAAAAAAAAAAACATATTTAAGTGTAATTTTGGGGAGTCAGGAGCCAATTAATTGGTTTTCCATTTTTTCTTATGGGAAAAATTCGATCAGAACTCAAACTTTTTAGGATTCGATCCGGAGTCCACTGTATATAGATTATGCACTCACCAAAAAAGTATTAAACAAAATAATTTGTTCTCTCTGTAAGGTTTGCCAAATGAAATCACGTGGTCCGCAGAGTGATCCCACCATCGTGTCCTTGAACAAGGCCCTTAACCCCAATTGCTCCAGGGACTGGCTGACCTTACTGTGTCCTCTGTGCCAGTTTCATGAGGTGGCCTCCTGGGATGCTTTTCCAGCTGTACTGAAGGAGTTCCCAAATATGCTGGGCACCAATTGGCTGCTTCGCCTTCACGCTCCAGTCCAACTCCTCCAAAAGCATTTCTACTGTGTTTAGGTCAGGTGGTCAGATCATGTGACGTAACACTATCATTCGGATTTATAGGTGGCTAAGTGTGTCCAACATTTTGACTGGTGCTGTACATCATAACCAAATTATTTTTACATTAATTTATAGTATGTTCCACTTTTTAAAACAACATTACAGTAATTCAGTGATATAGGCAGAGAATTTCATCAGTTACACTAGAGTCTAGATGTTGCGCCGTTTTGGATTTGAGTTCAATTAAATCCATAAAATTGGGGTAGGAACTGTGTCGCATGTCTCACATACAGCTTAATCTGCGAAACCTTGTTTCACAAACCAAGGCTGGCGAGGACTTGGCCATTTTTACGGGGACGGGTGTTTTTATGAGATGTGAGGTGACAGGATGGGATGGGATGTGAGGGGATGGGATGGGATGGGATGTGTGGGGACAACGCTACATCTCAGTCTACATGACCAAACAAAGACAGCCGAGCTCTGCGTCACTCTCAGCCTCCCCACTTCCTCCTCTCGTCTGTGCTTCTGCTTACAGTGCTTGGCATCGGGCCATCATGGGCACATGTGGGGGCAGTGCTGCAGTAAGGGAAACCGTTGCCCCATTTCCCTTCACTGCTAAAAACACTGCATGCTGGACAAGATGGCCGCCTGTGGGAATGAGGAAACTAGCCCCCCAATGCCCAAGCCGCCTACTGCTGTAGAATGGCTTCTCACAGAGTTTAAGAGCTTGTTACTGGATGTTATAATTTTCTGTCACTTGTATAAATAGGGATTGGTGATTGGGACACATGCAAAAGTTCTCATGCAAAGACAGTTCACTTCCTGCAGCTTCCTGACTTTTATCTACAATTCTGGTCACTGATCTATAATATGAATTTCTTTTTTTTTTCCTCCCAGCTAAATTCAACATGAGTAATACCTAGCATTTGACTAAAATGTACATTGAAATGCAAAAATTATAGATGAGTCACCAAAGCAGGCCCTGAAGCCATTGAGCTGGGTATAGAGTTTTGTTGAGTCTTTGCACACTCTAGAAATGAAGATTGGGACATCATTAACAAACAGGACACTTCGTTGCAACATTTTTAATGTTAAGATAGTACTTGTCAGGTCTGCATGACCGATTTTGCAGTTCTAAAATACTCCAACACATTTAAAACACTGAGGCAGAAAAAAAATCCTCAAAAAAAAATTTATTTGCAGAAGTGAAAAGTTCAGGTCCAGAAAGTACAAATCCAGACCAAGATTTTCTTTCAAGTTGAGGTCTCTCTGACTGTGACTCTTTATGCTTAAGTGGCTGGTTGAAACAAGACCTTGGGCTGGATTTATCATTTCTGGACCTGAACTTTCCAAATCTGTTTATTTGTTATATTTGTTAGAACAGCTTATTTTTTAAATCAATATCTTTATTGTTTTCTTTTCCAAATTATATGAACAAACAATAACGACAAAAGAAACAAAAAGAATGTGAGGAAACATCTGCATATTTGGAATCATCTCATACAATGTCAGCAATTCAAACCACAAATGACAGTCACAAATGATATATTACTAAAGATATTATATACATAATTTTTTTTTCTTATTTTTTTCTTTATTTCTTTCACAAAGTATTTACCCTAAAATAAACTTTCACTCTCCTTCCCCATGCTCTTAGATGCTCTAGAAACTTTACAAAGAAGCCCCATATTTCTTTGAAATTCTCCATTTTTGATTTTGGGAAATAAGTGATCTTTTCCAGTGCAAGGCATGGAAATCATCCCCTTCAGCCACTGTGACACTAAAACAGCTCATTTATATTATAAACATATTGCATGTGCATGAAACAATTTTAAAGTAGGTCAAACCATCGGCTCCCCTTGCCCTGGTGCAGTCTATGCAACATCAACTGGTTTACGAACATCAAAAGACTGGGAGCCCTTATATCAAAGGACCAAAAGGTGAGCAGGTATCTTGGAAGCCTGCTGTCTCCAGGTCTCAGGCATATCCTCATACAGGAGACTGCTTGTTTTTTTTTCATGCTGACTCACTCTTCCTGCACATCTCTACCTCCACCAAGTGATATCTCATATTTGACAGCTCCTTGCACATAACTATCATTTTACCACATCACATATCTTTCTCCAGCTGAACTGCTGAGTTCACGCTTGTGAATGATGTACCCAACTTGGGTTCAGGTAGCTCTAACCCTTGCCCCTTTCTCTGTCTTCAGGCCTTGAGTGCTGTCTGCATGCCTGTTGCACCGTTAGCTCAGGATTGGACTGATGTGTATGGAGAGAGCTCAATCCCCGGTGAAGCAGCTTAACTCGCTGCTTTATGTCTCCCACACCCTTTGTGCTGTACTGGTCTAGCTGCAGATCAGTTCTGCTTAGGCTACCCAGATCACTGCTGTTCCCTCTGCACTTCAGGATGCCCTTGAATTCAAACCGAGCCGCTCCCTTATGATAGACCCATAATGAGGAGCTTCTGTGGAAATCAGAACACCAAACTGCAGACGGTATTGGGGGTTTGACTGTTTCCTCAATGGAATTTCCCCACAGATATGATCAAATAACAGATTTATCAAAAGCCATCGCAGGCGGCAGCAGCAGCTTCTCTGAAGACTGACAGTCTGCCAAGTCGAAAAAAGGAATTATAATTGACCTCAGGTTTCATTGGTGTCACAGTTGCCATTTTCCATGGTATATCTGCTGGAAGGTACCACTTTTTTCAGCAAGAGGGGGTCTCCACCAGTGGTGTAGTCTGTGAATTAGAGGGACAGTTAGTAGTGACAATCAAGCTTACATGTGTTTCAACTGATACATGCTTTAGTGTCGACTTCATCTAAACAGAATGCACATTATGTGGCAGAGGCTCATTCTGTATCTTGTCAGTAGCTACCAACAGGCGTCTTACTTTATGACATACTTAATATGTAGCTTTCTTTGCATCAGACCTGCAAAGACTCACAGTTTTCCTGCGACTCACATTTCTTATCTCAGTCCGTATGATGTGAAACGACTTTCACAGCTTTCAGAGCTGTGAGATAAGGAAATAGTTCTGGTTTATTGTACAAGGAACCCTCCTTCTTCTAGTCTGGTACTGGTACTGGCTATTCAGTCACATGACCTTGACATGACCTTCCGTCAACATGAGCGTGTGTCCAGACTGGAGCTTGACTTCCCCCCCAGGGCAGGGTGCCACTTTGACAGCCTTGGTTCCTGAAGTTTTTGAAATTCTCTGATATTTATGCTTATTGGGTTTTAGGTCTAAATGTACCTGGAGATTATGGATTGCGTATTGCTTTCCCAAATTTTAGCAAAACTTAAATACATTGGCACTAGTGCCAGCTATGACTAACTATATATATATATTATATTCATCCATTTTCTAGCCAGTTGTCCTCTTCAGGGTCAGAGGGGGAACCTGGAGTCTATCCCAGGCAGCATGGGGCACAAGGCCAAGGTATATCCTGGACAGGATGCCAGCCCATCACAGGGCACGCACACGCAATCATAAATTTACTGGCACTAATCAGCCAGGTTGCGTGTCTCTGGACTCAGAGAGGAAACCAGAGTGCATGGAGTTAACCTGCAAAACAACAGGAGAACATGCTATCTCCCATGCGCATGCAGGATTTGAGCGCCCAACTGTGGAGATATAAGGCAAGAGCGCTTCCCGTTAAGCCACACACATATACATTATGCTAATTAATATATACATCATCTATTTTTAGTGGTATATCTCAGGAGGTTGAGGCTACTGCGGTTGTTTAGGGTGTGTATAGCAAACATTACTATGTCCGTCCAATGCAGTAACTTGGCTTCCTAAACAAGTTAGTGTAGCAGTACACGGCACGTACTCCCTGGGTTGTATTTTTGTAGGTTTAGGAGGGTAGATCATGTCTAGATCCACCGGGAATGACTGACCTGTTGACGACCACTGGTGTAGAATATTGATTCTACATCAGAGCTTTTTCAGTGCGCTGACGAGTGTAAGGTTAACAACAGGCACCTGCAGCAGTAAAAAAGGGGCGGGGAAAAAGCTACTAACAACTGTCATAACTGCCGAATCATCATCCTTATTTATTCTGATACAAAAAAAAAAAGCCTTTTCAGGCTTTACCTTTATCTCCAAAATGATTATGTTGCACTCCACCATTTTTGCACTACAATGGAGGAACTAGTCGCTACACAGTGTTAAGCTGAGGGGATCAGTGGGCTAAGTCTCTCTGCCTGTGATCAGAAGGTCGCTGCTTTGAGCCTCAACAGAACAGTCCCATGTCCGTGGGCCCTGGGGCAAGGCCCCCAACCCCAAGCTTCAGGGGATGCTGTACAATGTGGCCCCCAACCCCAAGCTTCTGGGCTGTGACACCTGAGCTACGAAGAGCAAGATGAAGCAGGTGAAGAGACAAATTCCTATATACTTGTGTAATGACCAATAAAGGATTATTGTATAGTAAAAGGAAACTTCTGCTGTCTATTTGGAATGCATTATTTTGAGAGTTTCTGCTAAATTAATAAAATAGGGACAAACTAAAGGGACGCTGGGGTTTTGTCATCTTTTATGCCACAGCATATTTGGGAATATTGGGCCAGAAGGATAAGTCATGGTGACACAAAAGCCTCACAGCTCCTGACTATGATGCCCCCAGCCAAGTTTCTATGAAGCTCTGATATTCTCCCCATGCTTGCATAGGATTCCGCAGGTTACCATGGTTTTCTTCCACAGTCCAAAAACAGGGGGTGAATGTCTGCTTTTCGATGTACAGGCATCCCAGACAGGATGTCCTTAGCCAGGTGCATCCTGGGATAGGCTCCAGACTCAGCCATAACCCAGCACTGGATAAACGGTTATGAAGATATCATTCATGTATAACTTGAACTAACAATGTTTATAAAGTCTGTCTCATTATGTAAATGTCATAGCAATTTGTATGTATATATTTCTACCTAACTACAAGTGCTTATTTTTATATAATGTAAATTGATGAAATTTGGTTTATAAACAGTCCAATTCTCACAAAATATAATCAAAATTTAAACATAATGACCATCTGTTTTGGCCTCTCAGCAAGATAGGGTTGGAAGATAACATGATGTTTATGCTTATTGGGCTATTGTTTCATGACAAAGGTTCTCTTAGTATTTTAATAAATTATGAATGGAAAATTTCATAAACAGTGGCAGGTAGGCAGAACATAAACCACGTCATTATTTAATAACATTTCCTCAACACATCCAAAATAAGTGTTTCTCTCATCACAATTAGTAAAAAAAAAATCAGCCACCAATGTTCCACCAAAGTTTTAATCACAAATAACCAGTTTACTCAGTGCAGTAAAAATTTATTGTCAATAATTTAAAAAATAACAAAGTAAATACTTAAGAAACTCTACTCTAGTAAAATATTCTATTTTATAAAGTGAAATACATTGCAATTATCGCATCTAATACAATCTCCAAACTGAATTAAAAAATTAAATTTTCAAAATTCTCTACAAAAACCATATGAAACTCCATGTAACTCATCAAATTCTCCTCTTAATATATTCAAATGTTACTCATTTAAAATATGTTATATAAATCATACTATGTTAAAGAACATTTGGCCTATTAGCAAACATCTTTTTAATAGTGGAGAAAAAGCAATCATTCCTTTCCAATAAATATGACAGTGCAAGAGATCATCCAATCAATGACACTTAACAGACATGCTTTGATTGCCTTTGATCTTGTTTAAAGGCCCTTCTGACACAAGCTGGGTCATGAATACCAAACTGTACTTTGAAAACCAGGTCTGTTTTTTCTACTGGACTTCTGTAATCTCAATGGTCTAGCTTTGAAGTGAACTCAAGTATTTTGGTAAACATGAACTTCATATTACTGTTTTGTATTTAAATCCAAGTTTTGAATTTTACAACACAACTGACTTTCAACTAATGAAATGTGTTGAAATCCAGAAAGTAAAAATAATAATAATAAATAATAATAATAATAATTATTATTATTATTATTATTATTATTATTATGATATTCCAACTAGTAGTAAGATATGTAAAAGAATTGTATTTCTAGACATGAAAAGTACATACTTCCAAACACCACAATCTAGTCACATTTCTACAGTCACTTCTTGCATATTTTGTATTATCGTCCATATGGAATGTGCGAAGACCACCCCTGGTGTCCTCTGGAGGAAAGCATGTTCCATGCAGGAGGACATACTCTCCGGCTACTTGTCCTTCCTCGTCTCTGGGCGTGAGCCTTTCGCTGATCTCCTGCCTCCAGTTTCTGCCGCGGGGTTTGTGCTTTTCTTTTGTGCTTTTTCACAGGCTGCTGCACCATTGAGGCTGTCGGAGTTCTTTCCCGAGAGATGGGCGGGGGTCCCGGGTTTGATTAAGGGGGGGCAGACCTGAGACGCACAGCTAGGCTGCTCTGGCTCCAACGCAAAGAAGATGCGGTACAGCGCCCCCTCCAGGGGTGCGAGGGGTGAAGAGGTAGAACCGGTTAGCATCATCCAGACCTGAAGATAGACAGGAATACTTTAGAAATCATGGAACTCTCATCTTGTGTGTGTTTTCTCATAACAATTAAACCCATTAGTCTCTTCTTATTCAGTATTCAGTAGTCCTGGTGAACCCCAGAGCATAGTTTGTATTTGTGTCTTATTTGTCCCAAAGGCAGTGTAATACATGTTAACTACATGTCTTTGTCTTGGATATGAAACCTTTGCGAACATGGAAATAACGTGGAAATCCAACACCAAGCCAAGTACTGTACATCCCTGAATGTATGAGGCTGAACTGACATGCATAGAGCTGCATGTTTCTAAAACAATGTGTTAATGCAGATCACTCTGTCCCTTCAGGCAGAGTCCAGTGACACACAAATGACTAATTCTATTCTTTTGCACACAATCTGACTAAATAAGGAAATGGATCAATTAGCTCTGTGGTTATGTGCACTTTTTGTACGAGCTGCCTCACTCACAATGTGGGATGAAACACGGCCCAGCTGTCCCAGGGGTGACAAACCCTAGATATGTCATTTGTAAGAGCCTGGATCACAAAGTTTGGCAGCCTTGCTGCACGCCTAATGTCATGTTCTCACACAGTTACATAAGCTGGCCTGCAGCATTGCCGTAATTAGCTACAATTATCCCTGATACCTTTGTCACTCATGTTCACTTTCTGCAGTACATAACACATAAATCCCATAACAGTCACCACTGACGTAATGCATAAATCAACCACTACTCCCAACAGAGTTAGATGAAATAGAAAACAGATGAAGAAATGGAAGGAAGACATAGGAGTATAGATGCATCCACCTTCCCATAATGAGGGAAGGCTCTCTGGCAGCCTCAGACTACACTAACAAGATGGCCTCACACTCAAGTCTAAATGGGACCGTTGTGTATTTCCCCTTTTTGGAGAAGACAGATGGTGGACAGTTCCTGGTGAACTAAGACGCCTACTTCTTCAAAACCTGTCGGCCGCAAGATGAGCCGTGCACCTAACGCCAGAGAGTGATGGATGATGGCGTGGTCATGCTGGGAAATAAGAGCGGGGCACCAAAGCAAACACGCGGATTCCACAATGCAGGAACCCATTCACAGCAGACAGGCGCTGCTTGGTTGCTATGGCTACCAGACTGGAAAGAACCGGCGGGAGAACAGAAAATATAGGGAATTTACAATCTGAATACACGGGGTCAGAGACGCATTATTAAAACTGGTGTTTTTCAGTGACTTTTTGATATGGTTCAGGATGCTCACTTTTGAAGTCACTGATGAATAGAAACATAACCAAAGGAATGAGAGGGCATAAAACATCAAAGATCTAAGGTTGACCGACTGCTTTCCAAAGGGGTTCTGAGATTTGTTATTAAACATATTTAATCTCCATACAAAGTAAACAATAATAGCAAAAAATGTATAAAAATTAACAAGACTTCAGAAAGTAGGATGATGAGGATCTTATAATTCTACATATTTCATCGCATGTATCTCAACAATGTTGACTACAAAAACACGGTGATAATGTTGGTCAAAAGAAAATAATCCCAAAGCAAAAGAAAAAGTGTTGAAAAAATCTGGTCTATGTATTAAAAAATTATAAATTCAGTCTGAACACGATCTGACTGTAGATCTGAGCAGAAGAAACGTAAATGAAAGCTTTTGTTGTTCAGAGAATTAACAGATCATAGTGCTGATCGGCAAACAGTCAGACCTCAATCTGAATCACAATTGGGTCCCACAGCACTGACTTTAAATGCCTCTTGCAAGAAACCAGCCAAACTATTTAAAAAAAAATACTTTGTAAATCCTAAATGCATGACTTCAACTTCATAAGTCTATGGTATGATATATTAAGAATAAGAATATATTTTATTGTTAATCGGGTGCATGAAAAATCAAATCACCTTGTTGACGACAAGAAAAACAGTGTAAGCGAATATGAGGTGGTGCTCCTTGACCGGGAGTCGGTGACTCTGCTGCATCGTGAAGAGGACAGCGCCTACCAGAGTCACCTTGGTGGGGCTGAAAAATAAGTAACACACACCAGAGTAGGATGAGAAAATAAGTACAAGAACAAATGGTCTTTTTTAACAGTGTTGGACATATGGATTCGCACATCTGATTCGCATTGCATTGATGTCAATGGATTAATGTGACCTAGCTTTTTTTTTTTTTTAATAAAACAAAACAACCTGGAAAACTGCATTTGCAATCATTTATTCAACAGAAATCAACAGAAATGCAATTTACACAAGGTGTCAGGGGATTCTTGAGCAGAATGCCAGTCCATCTGTCAGGAATCTGAAGCAGAACCCAAAAGGGAGCTTGCAGCAGGAGGACTACCAAAACACTTAAGCAAATCCATAACAGAGTAGCTCATAAAAGAAGAGTTTTGAAATGGTCGAGTCAAAACAGATCTGAATCCAACTCAAATATTGTGAGGGGACTCGAAGCGGGCTCTACATATAAGAAAGCTGTCAAACATCACACATTTGAAGCCGTTCTGTATGTAGGAGAAGGCCAGAAATCTACCCCGTCGATGCAACACAGATGGACAGTTACAAGAAATGCTTATATAAAAGTTACATTGGCTAATAGGGGTCAAATCCAGCTCAGAAGCTGGGGCTACACAAACCGGAAAGCTGCATCTATTTAGAAATGTACATTCAAAGTTATTTGTTACATTAGATCACATTAATCTATTATTTGAATGGAAATGAGAATCGGATGCCAAACGCTGCAATATTTCAGAGGGTTCACTTTTTTGTGTACTTGTTAGGCCTAAATGCTGAGAGGCATCAAAACACCTGGAATATCATTCTGTTGTCTATATGGCAGATAATTGCTTTCCATTTCATTTTAATACTTGGTTTTCAAAATCAAGCACATACCCTAGATCACAGGTGTCAAACTCCAGTCCTGGAGGGCCGGAGCCCTACACAGTTTTTGGTTCACCCTCGTTCAACACACCTGATTCAACTCCTTGTGCTAATTACCGCACAGCTCTTGAGCTGAATCATTTATGCTGGAACAGGGATAGAACTAAGCTACACAGGGCTCCGGTCCCCCAGGACTGGAGTTTGACACCTCTGCCCTAGATTGTACCTAAATTATAATTTTGCATTGTGTTGTGACATTTACCTGGTACCTGTTGCTGTGGTATTAGCAGTATAAAAATATCATTCCATAATTCATGTTAATTATGATTAACTAAATTAAGCAGTTTCACAGTTTCATTGACTGAACTAGTGTCAAGATTTTACCTAAGATGACCTATGACATACTAAAAGGGTATGAGGATTTCTCTGTGAATGGTTCCTCATCCAAGTCAAGAATTAATGTTAATAAACTACATCAAAAAAAGCACACAACATTTTAAATAGCCATATCTTGTAGATTCGAACAACCAATGTGACAAACAAAAGGTCTGTGAACCTCAAGTGTTACAATCAATTGTAACACCTGCCCTGCTGCATAAAATGAAACCAGACCTGTTTGGTCACTGCTCTTTGAAACTACATTCTTTTCAAGTGAAATATGGTCCAATCAAAATGATTTCAGCAGGTCATAATAGAAGCTCATAGGGCTGGAAAGGTTACAAAGGGATTTCTAGCGACATGTGCCTCTACCAGTGCATGGTCAGGATCAGGTCATATTTTATCACCCACATGCATAGGGACCCAGAAGACACCACACACTTCTTCTCATGACTGTGCAATTTTCCAAGCAATAGCAGGGAGCTCAAATCTTAAAAGCCAACTGGCCAAAAAGGATAACTCACTATGACATTTTCAGAAGTTCATTGGTCTCCGGTTTCCAGACTCCTCTGACTAGTTGCTCAAAGTTACTGATAAGCCCTCCCCCAGCACCTGGAAAGAAACAGGAAAATGTTATCTTCTTCCTTTCATGCCATCAAATTCACTTTTTACAATACATATGCTAATTAAAATGAGCGAATTTCATTTTTGTTGATTCCGAACTGTTACTAAGCACGGATTAAATGGAATGAAAACATTAATTATACCAGGCAGGCAACATAATACATACAACATTTTGAAAAGGGATGTGTTCGCTTTGAAAACAAAAATATAAAATGCATTATGCATTGACAATATTTTAAGTCATTAGAGAATCATATATCCTGTCTCAATAAACCTTACCGAGGTGTGGGCTGGTAAACAACAGCAAAAGTAAAGCTATTCAGGGGCTGCATGCAGTGCTCATTATTCAAAATCTTCCACTGAGCAGATTACCTCTGGCCCAGCCAACAGCAATCATCACCAGCAGGGCATCAGCATACTGCCTTCGAGCCTGTGTGACCCCTCCCAGGACCTTCCAGGTGCGGGACACCTCCTTCATTGCAGACAGCACCAGTCGCACCGGCAGAAAAGCAGAGCAGCGGTATACAAGGTCTGCTGGGCAGTAGAAGACCAAGTACCTAAGAAAAATGCAGCACGGAGATAATGGACAATAAATTGACTAGAA
>JAABNY020000039.1:31736049-31751383 GCA_015164015.2 Brevimyrus niger
AGCATGGAATAGTCTTCCTGCTAATGTAGCGGAAGCTAAAACCCTGGGTTCCTTTAAATCAGAGCTAGATAAGATTTGAACAACTCTGTGCTAATAAGTTCTCCCCAAACGAGCTTGATGGGCCAAATGGCCTCCTCCTCGTTCGTAAATTTATGTTCTTATGTAAACATCTCATCACTGATGTGTTAACATGGCACAAATTAATACATTTTTAAACGCCAATTCTTCATGAACAGTGCCATTATATGCAATGCCTGCCTGTATACAAAAAAAATACAAATGAGATCTGTGTATCTGATGACCACTAGTGGACAATATGTATGCAGCCCCTATCTGTTTTCCATAGGGGACATTCTGCTTATAAATTTGCAAAGTCTGTCATAACTTGCATAGTGTCTTAAACGAGTGGGGATCTAGCAGCAGGAGTAGGCGAGTCCCAGTTGAGCAATGAGATGGGTTGTTATTGTGCTGTGAAGGCCTCTTTAGGTCAAAGGATGAATAACATTCAATGCAGTCTGCTAAAAGTTCTAAACTTCACCCTCAGGATTTGTTGCTCATGAGTTCATCCTGGATGTGAGACCTTTTAAAAAGACGGCCAACATTGAGGCAGTGGACATAGCGAAGAGGCTGCAGGATTATGGTAAGCTCAAAGTGGGTTCCATCCGGCAACTCGGGGAGGGACAAGGCAGTGGAGGTTGCATACATACTGCACCTGTCTTCTGCCTGATTCTCACCATGCGTCGGACAGGTTTCCATGCCCCCACCATGTCATGGCCAGTAGCTGGAACCCTGATGATCGAACCTACGGAGTCTGAGGACAAGACAGAGCTGGACCGTTTCTGCGACTCCTTGCTGGCGATCAGGCAGGAGATAGCGGACATAGAGGACGGCAGGACGGACTCGCGTATCAATCCACTGAAGGTGCAGATGGATGGTTTAAGTGACCAGAGCCACGTACCGCATAATAGATGTGAACCCTTCGGGAGTACCAACCAGATTTTATTAAAATGCCGCCTAGGGAAAGGCGATTTATTAAACTGGATTATTTGCAGTTCCAACCCGTAATACATTGTTAGCAGCAGAAAAGCTGACGGGTGTTTCTTGTCTTGCTAATTCCCTGTTTTCAAGCTGGCATAAGGCAAGACGACGATGCTAGAATCGATCTGTTCTATACTGCGGGACACGGCTTATGCTGTGGGTGGTAAATGCGGCGCTGAACTGCAGGACTCTGTATCCCCTGCAGATGGCGCCTCACTCCCTGGCCTGCATATCATCCACAAAGTGGGACCGGCCATACACGCGCGAATGTGCCGCCTTCCCCTTGGTGAGAAGCCCCCTCCCCTGCCATCACACGCATGTTCTCCTTTTGTTTTGTTTGTCATTGTGTATGAAACTGCTCACACTGCTTTGTGTCTTTAATCCTCAGCCTTTCGTGAAGCCAGAATCCAAGTTCTGGCCGTCGATCGCCAGGATCGATGACATTTACGGGGACCAGCACCTAGTGTGTACCTGCCCCCCCATGGACGCTTATGAGTCTCCCTTTGAGAAGAAGAGGGCGTCCTCGTGACGGCAGGACTGATAGGGGGGGCGCTCCTCTCAAAGCTCGGAGTTGTCTGAATTCTCCAGGCCCCTCACCACTTCTCTCGCTCCCCCACAAAGTTTGCAGTGGGGGCCAAGATTTACATTCCATGTTGTACAAATAATTGCCTCCGCTTCACAAAACTAAACTAGAATCAATAGGTTGGAATTTCTTTTTTTTTTTTTACACATTTGTTTGTATAGAATTTTATATTTGTTTGTCTTAGTCATTTCACAGCGCAGCAATTAACTCTTGCAGGGCTATTTTCTAATTTAAGTAATCTGTGACTAAATAAATGTTTTAAATTTTATTTATTTTTTTTTCCCCCCATGACTAAATAATGCCTCACCTGGGGAAGAAAGTGCATGATACCATGGTAACAGCAGATATTGCATTTCATAAGCTGTATGTGAGGTGTGAGCTCTGTCTGAAGTTGCTGACCTTGTTTGCTTAGAGGGCAGGTGAATGAGGATGAGTGGGGGGGGGGGGAGGAGTCAGACTGGGACAGTTTTACATTCTCCATATTACACCAGCCCTCACTGTTTTGTTTATAACATAAGCCGAAAGAACTAAACTATGTCCAACGCATCATATGGGATTTATTCATTTTTATTTTTAAAAGGAATCGGATTTTATTGAAAGGACCACCGCAATGCTGGCCAGTTACCAGTAAACTGAAGCCTAGAAAACACTCAGTCGGGAACGAAATACTTTTCTGGAATCAAAATATTTAATAGATTCATATCAATTATACCATGTATAAAATCTGACTCGCACAGAGCGATGCGAGCCCTGGGGGGGATATGGAGGCAGAGAAGGTCACCACACACAAGGGGCCTAATGATCCATTAAAACAGAATATGCAACGGAATATATAAAATCGACAAACGGCAAAAGGAATTTAGACGGGTTTTTTTTTTCTTCCTTTTTTTAAGTGCAATAAAAACGGCACAAGACTGATGGAGTGACGAGGCGTCCACGTGACGTATACGGCTGGGGGGGAGGGCGGCAGCGAGAGGAGCACAGTCACTGGGGGGGGGGGGTGACGATAAGAGCAGGTTTGGAAAGAAAAGCTGCTTTACTTTTAAAGACAATAACCATACAGATCTCGACCTGGGGGGGTGGGATTAAATACACAATGTCATAGGACTAAAGGAAGTGTTTTGTGCATACATTTAAAAGGCGATGAGGAACGGTTGTGAATCACAAAAGAACAAGAGATCCTGATCCCCATAGCCACATCCTGGTCCCTGAGGTCGGTCAGTGTCTTTGACCCTTTGCACCTGTTACAGGTGTGGTGGTGCTACAGTGAGCGATTGGGGGGGGGGGGTTACGTGCTGAGCCTCCCCCCAGGGCGCTGGCTTCGTCTCCCTCTCCGTTCTCCCGACGAGACGACTTGAGCAGCAGGTAGCATTCAGGGGCAGGAGGGCAGGTTATGGGGCTGGGTGATCACGGCCTCCAGGGCTGATGGGTGACTGAGCCGGGCATGGGGGGGGCAGTTACAGATGGCTGGGTGTTGGGGGCTTGTGCGTGCGTGCGTTTGTTGGCGTGCGTCGATCACTGACGTGCACCTGAGAGCTCAGCGGCCCTTGCTGTATCCGGGGAAGAACTGGTCCAGGAGCCCCTGGAGGGTCTTGTTGAGGAGCATGACGTAATCCTTCCCTAGGTCATGCCGGCACGCAGGGCAGGAGTACACCTCCGCACGGAATGACCTCTGCAGGCACGCCTGGGGCCAGGACAGGGTAGGGTTGCAGAATGAGAATGAGACAGAAAGCAATGCGGTGCCCTTAACAGAGCAATCAGGCGGACATGGGGTGTGGAATACTGCATGGTCTTAAAAGCCGGGCACCTTGCAAACGTTATGGACGCAGGGCGTGGTGACTGGGTGGAACACTAGCTCCTGGCAGCAGACACACATGAAGATCTGCTCCACCTTCCGCAGGAAGTTCTGCACCAACGACACCAGCATCAGCGGTCACGGCGACGGCCCATTTAATTAAACCCTCTGTAAACGTGTTTCCCGGTCTGGTCCTCCAGGAACAACACAGTCCACATTTTTTGCTCCCTCTCAGCTGGGAGGGAAATGTTGACCGTCTGACAGGGAACTTGGAGGGAGCAAAATCATGGACCGACTGTGGGTCCCCAAGGACTGGACTGGCAAACACTGCTCTACAAGAATAAATATACTTGAGGCATAAATGAAAGTGCAGTTACAAATCATCCATCTAATCAGCAGTGCGCCATTATGCTCCTTGTGCAGACAGCCTGTAGGGGCATTAATCTACATTCAAAAGTCATTAATATATCACGGAAATAAATGGTACGCACCAACCACACATGCACACTGTATATATCAGTGAAACTGTATGTGACAATCTGTCTTTTGTTAACTGAATTTCAATATACTGCATGTACACTATATGGGCCAGTGTATGTGGACACTGTTAAATAGAATAGAATTAATTATGCTATATATGTCTAATTATGCCATCGCTAAGACAAGCTTATAATTAAGCACATAGCAATGCAATATTCTGTAACAAACATGACAAGAACAGCTGGTGACATTCCGCTTGATACCGCCGTAGGACTTCATCCTTCCAGAAAGTCAGTTTGCCACGTTTCTGCCCTAGGGTGTTTCCCGCACGATAACAGAAATTCGCTTTAATGATGCATCGTACTACGTTACGTCCGAAATACTATTTCCCAACATCATTGTACTTTGTTAGTACCACAGTTCAAGCCACCGTTGTTCGAACTACGATGGTTCACAAGGTGCTTGGTGTGAATCATGACAGGTCGCTTGCAAGACCTCACAAACTTCATAATAATAATTCTAAATATGGCAGTTTAAAAATTAAAAACCCAAAATTAATTTATTGTGTCATTATGCCTGCAATAATTACATTAAAATCTACAGCGTCATAATAATAAAATACTTGTATGATGCATCTTGTAGAGGAAAAAAAAACTTAGTACTTGGCTATAATGCATTTAGTGAAATCAGCTCTATAATTTTATTTTTAAAATTTTATTACAGATAATCACACTATTCACACTTAACTCTTGATCCGCTACTGAACATATAGCCCCTTAGTGGCTTAGTGAGAATGATGGATGTTCATCAGGGATGCATGTGGCCATGGGTTTCAATCCAAGTACTTGGGCGTCTTTAAAAAATGTTTTTCATATCGTAACAAAAGCATGTTTTATTTGTTTTCCTCATAAATATCATACTGTGCAAGTTCACAACATTGTCACCTCCATAGTTCGAACTATGGTTTCGGGGAAAACACCTGCATCATACTTGCATAGTTTGAGCTACACAAGTTGCTAATGTAGTTAGCATCGTTGCTCTTGTGAAACGCAGCCCTGGTCAGGCACCAGTGAGGTGATGGCGAAGGTCAAAAGGCCTGGGAGCAAGTTCTGTTGCAAAGTGGCAGCGACACAGAAAGGGACTTGAACACCCAACATCAATGTCCAGCCTGAATGGCAGCAAATCCCAACAGGAATGTTCCGACATCCAATGGAAAGCTTTCCCAAGATAGCAGAGCCTATTATAGCAACAGAGTGCGGACCAGCTTTATATTAATGTCCATGGATTTGGAATGAGATGCTGTACAATCTGGTGTCCACATACTTTAAGCAATATAGTGTATGAGAACCACTGACAACCAGAGACAAATTCCCTGTAAGATTCTTGGTTTGTAAACCCTATTCTGATAATAAGGCGAGTGCAGGCTGTGTGAACCAGGCCCGAAGGGCTGCAGACTTCAAGCGGCGGTGTCTAGGGATACAGCCCCGGCAATTTCTCAAGGTAACACATCGCATGTCTCAGGAAAACCCATCTATCAGTCGCAGTCCTTCCCAGGACACCTGGCAGACAAGCATGCTCACCAGCCCTTCTCTAAGGCAGCCCAGAGCCTCATCCCACAGCTTGTTGTTGGGGGTGTCCTCACGGATCAGCGCCAGCTGCTGCTCAGAGAGCTGGAAGGACTCGCATGTTTTCGATCTCTTGACCGGGGGCTGCTTCTGGGCCGGGTCTGTGGGGGGGGGAAAGAACCAGGGGCGGCAAAGTAGGTCCTTGAGTGTCACTGTTTGATCTAGAAACTGCATGTTAGATGGCTGATGGCAGCCATATCAATGACCTTCCAAGGTACAGGTCCTGGACTGACTGTTCCCACATCAGCTAGCTTGCTGACCAGCTGTGATTACAATGTTGTGAAATCTGCCATCATGCTTACAAATCCCTGGTGATATTTATATTTGCAAAATAAAGCTGTCATAAATCACTGAAGTATATCATTAATTATATAATGAAATACATTTTACCAAGAAAAAAAAAAAAGCTTTGAAAAATATTACCATGATTACTATATACACTTTTTAAAATATTTTTTTTTCATTATATTTTATTTATATTTTAAGGTTTACTAAATATCCTCTGCATACACCCAGCTCCTGAATGCGTGGAAACCGCGCTGTAGGACAGGCTGTACAGCAAACGTATAAATTCAAAATTATTTTTATCGTCACACAACCACATTGGTAGAATTTAGATTCACTCCATCTCAGTGCAACTATTGGACAGAGTGCAGAGGGCGACAAGACGTACGATATTCACGGCTCACATTAAAGTCACACCTGCAAACGTCGATGCAGAGGATACAGTGTGCCATATAGTGCAGTTGTTTTTTTTCTGGAGCAAATGTAAATGCCGAATATGATCTTACAAATACCTTTACTTCACATTAAAGATGGAGTGCATTGCGAAGTAGTGTCCTGAGTGGCTAGCTGGGGCTTAAGAGAAAAAAAAATGTTCCTGTAGCATGTGCTGTTTGTAAAGCAGTGCTGACAGAAATATGACGGTAATATTAGATGACGGCAGCTCCCCCTACTGGTGCAGACCTCCAATGAAATCCTCCATTCCAGAAGGAGAGCACAGCAATCACAGGACGACATAAGGGATTAAAAGCTCGCAGCATTGCGGTCCTGCTGAGCGGCGGCGGCGGCAGGGCCCATGCGGACGGCACCCCAGCTTCCTACCCGTCTCCTTCCGCTTCTTCACGCTGTTGTTGCACGCTGCTTCGGCCCCCTGTTCCCTCACGCGTTTCTCTTCCTCCACCTCCGCTGCCACCGTGTGCTTATCCTGTACGATCTTCTCGGGGGCGTTCTTCCTCGGCCGGCCCCGCCCGCCGCCCCTCCTACCCCGGGTCCCCCTTCGGACCTCTTTCTTAGTCTTATTGGCCATGGCCTCCAGGTAACCTTCTGGATACTATGGAATTTACATGACATTCTACAGATGACAGGATCAAATATTCCCAAATACTCACACATAATCTCAGATACTGCAACATATTCCCTGATACTCTCCAATATTCCCACATGCCCCCACATACTCTGTGATACTCCCCAATACTCCCATATGCTCCCATACAGTGCACTGAGCTCTAAATAACCTCATAAACATGACCTTCATAGGCCTTTGAGCTTCTCTTACATGCCAGGCTGTTACTTCATATAAATGCTTGTTTTCTCCTTCATACATTTCTGTTTATACATGGTTATATCAGGAATGAGCGATGCTACGCAAAACAGCAGCTACCTGCACAGACAAGCCCAGCTTCTTGATCCGCTCTGCCCCCTCTGGGGTCCAGGGCGCTGGCTCCTCGTCATCTCGCCTCAGTAGGTACCGCCAAACCAGGAAGCCACATTTACCAATCTCAGGCCAGTACTTCACCACCTGTGGACAAGTGCACACATGCATTTCACAAGTAGTGATCCATGAGGAGAAAACCCGAACGAGGCTGCATATGTCAGACTGCCAAGCTGATCACTATGGCCAGGATGGTAAGGGCAGGCCGCTGGTAGCTTGGATACCCAGGAGGGTAAAGGCAGGCCGCTGGTAGCTTGGGTACCCTGGACGGTAAAAGCAGGCCGCTGGTAGCTTGGGTACCCTGGACGGTAAAGGCAGGCCGCTGGTAGCTTGGATACCCTGGACGGTGAAGGCAGGCCGCTGGTAGCTTGGGTACCCTGGACGGTAAAAGCAGGCCGCTGGTAGCTTGGGTACCCTGGATGGTAAAGGCAGGCCGCTGGTAGCTTGGGTACCCTGGACGGTAAAGGTAGGCCGCTGGTAGCTTGGGTACCCTGGACAGTAAAGGCAGGCCGCTGGTAGCTTGGGTACCCTGGACGGTAAAGGCAGGCCGCTGGTAGCTTGGGTACCCTGAGCGGTAAAGGCAGGCCGCTGGTAGCTTGGGTACCCTGGAGAAACACTCCACCGTGGCTGAGCCCCAGCAACTCAGATTCCAAAAACTCCCTTTTGGCAAAAGTCCATCAAGACTAGTACCTTATGTCATCAAGAATGTTCCTTCCCCTATCAACCTCATTAATCAGATTCAGACCTGCAGGGGACCCGCACATTAATTCAGCCAGCATCTCATTTATTTACATAAAGGTTCCATCCATTTTATTTATTTCTCTATTGTCTTGTCTTGTTTTTATTGTTCTTTTGCACAACTTCAGCCTCTTATACTATTGTCAGATGTATCTATATTGTATTGTGTTTTGTTGCAGCATGCTTGCTTATTCTTGCTATTTTTATTTATTTTTAATTCTTGTGACTGCACTGATGCGGCGGGCACACGCGGCGGGAAATATTTTTTGTGGGGGTTAAAGTGGAGAGACCGGAGGAAACCCCACGATGACACAGGGAGAACAAGAAAACTCCCCAAATGTAGGGCTGGGACCGAGACTCGAACCCTGGTCAGTGTTCTAAGGGTACAGGCAGGATGGAACAGCTGCCGTATTTCACAAGCTAAACCAGTGAGTCTGCTTAGGTCACAGCCTCCAGCTGGCAGGCGAGGGAGGCCCCAGGGCCCTCGTCGGTCATGCCCTCCCTACCTTGTAGATGCCGTCATATCGGTTCCCTTCTTCGGGGGCATACTTGCTGATGCGGCGCCCCTTCGAGCTGCGGACCACCCGGACCGGCTTGCCTGCTCTCCAGTTCCTGGACTCTGCCCCGTCCTTGTCATTGAGGGGCGCATCACAGTTGAGCGCCAGAGCCCTGTGGGACACGGGTCGCCCCATTTACTCCAGCGGTTAATGAGTTTAACAAGGCATCCTTAACAAGCTTCGATCAACATCAGCATAAATGGGAAAAATCTGACGTTTTAGGCTCATCCAAAACTGTCCTTTAGATCAGCTTCTAAAATTTAAAGATATTATTGATCCCACACAAAAAATCATTAAGAGATGGTGTCTAGCCACACTAAGTTACACACACTGAATCATGGAATCACATACAAATGACCCAGGCTAGCGTTTTATGACCATTTTACAGTATAATTATTAAAATTTGTGTACAAATGGAAGGAAGGAAGGGTTAGACAAGTGTTATTCTAGTTTAAATGCAATATTCCTTTTTTACCCAAATGGCTTGATGAAGGTCCACGATGCTGATCCTACAGCAGGTATGCGAGTACCTGTTATAGTGGGTCAAAGTTTGGTCAAAGCAGTGCTCCCCAATGCGCTTGTTCCCCGACAGGTCGCGACCCCCACTCCCCGTGTAGGTGAACTCGTCGCCCCTGTCCTGAGGGGCACAGACAGAGGCGGAGACAGCTGGTGTCAAAGACACAGCGTGTGAAATGCATATATGCAGCACACCCAAGACTGCAAGACCTCAACAGGAGAGAATACAGGCATGGGGGGGGGGGACTCGAAAGGGGGTGACCCCCCCCCGTTTTTCATTCCTGCTGAGGCCAGCAGTCTGTGACAGCGAACGGCAAATTAATGAGCAGGACAGTGCCGACTGACTTCAGGCTCAGACTTGCACAGGTATCGTTTATTCTTTGCAGAAATTGAAAACCTGACTGAATTTTTATTAATGTGCGACGTACAGTGAAACTTATTAGGGTTAGGAAGAGTGTCTATATATTATACCAGGGCTAAAAAACAGAGATAACCAAGTACTAACTCTATTAAGATATATTCATAACAAATGCCTGGGAAATACCTAAATCAGACCACTTTACCATGGTAAAACAATAATATATATAAACATTGTGTGCCTCTGTTCCTGAAGACAATCTTTGAGGCTAGAGTACAACTGAACTATCAAGTCAAGTGGAAAGGAAAAGAAAAACTGCAGCCATATTTACTTATACAGCTCTGGAAAAAAATAGGAGACCACAGCTAAATTTTCACTTTCACTCATTTTTCAGGTTATGGGAACATGTCTGTGGAAAATATAAATTTTTTATGCAAACTGTAGCCTAGTTCTTCCACATTTCTCATTAATGAAGGGCTTCTTCCTTGCTTTATGGGTCTTCAGTTCTGCTTCTAGGAGCCTGATACTGTATGAACAGTCCTAGCAGTGCACTTCACACCTGGACGTAATGTTTCCCATTCCTATTGAAGGTCACTTGATCTCATTATCTGACTTATGAGGCACTGTTGGATAAGTTGACAGTAATCTCTGATATTAGAAAGTTGCATCGCGCTCAACCTGGCTAGTTTTTAGTTATTCCCACTGTCTCCTGCTTCACCTTATTCTTGTGTATTGCCGTCATGAAAGCTTTGAGCCTGGAAGCAGCCCGCCTGACCGTGCAGATTAAAAATGCTTATTAAAAATATTTGAAACAAATCAAGTGGTCTCTTAATTTCTTCCAGAGTTGTATATTTAAATCAGAAAATAGGATGTGCTACAGAACCAGAGAGAACAGAATGGGGAGGGATGGCAGCCTGACCTGCCCAGAGCTAAAGGACACCTACCACTTCATCTTCAAAGCCTCCAGCCAGCACCAGCGAGTAGGAGCCATCGTTACTCCTGCCATGGATGCCACCCACGTGGGGCCTGTGGACCCCAGCCTCACTCACCTGGAGGTGAAGAGCAGAGGTGGAAAGTTCTAGTCCAGCAAGTACAAATCCAGACCAAGATTTTGCTTCAACCAACCAGTTGAGCATAAAGAGTCACATTCACAATGTACTCAACTGGTTGGCTGAAGCAAAATCTTAGTCTGGCTTTGTACTTTCTGGACCTGAACTTTCCACCTCTGGTAAAGGTAAAGCATGTAGCATACGCTGGATAGCTCTCAGCCTCACATTGCATGAAGGTAACCCCCAAGCTTGGGGCGGAGCTGGACTAACCTGCACTCGAAACTTCCATGTGGTCCCCACAGGCACGCCTGGTACGGGCCCGTAGTGGTTGGATGGGACGATGGTGCATTCTTTAGTGCGCCCCACGCAGGCCATTCCCTGCAGCACACACAAGAATGTCAGAAATATGCTGTTGATGCACCTTAATGCAGAATGGTGTTTCTCAAAACGGTCCTTGAGGACCCCCCCCCCCCCATCAGTCTTTGTGGCCTGTCGGGGGGGTCCCCCGAGGACCGGTTGGAGGAACACTGATATAGGATAACAGAGATAGAAAGGGGGATGTATTCATTCTTAATCCTCAATAATCTGTAGTATTGAGCCCTCGAACCAAGGCTCGCAGCTCGGCCTAGCCTTCCTGAACATAACAGTAACGCCAGTGTATAAAAAAAAAAAGCTGACAGCCCAGCCAAACCCTTTTTTGGAAGTTGCAAGGGGGGGAGGGGGCCCTTTTGTTGTCAGCTACTGTATAGATGTGTGCTCTTAGCAGGCCAAATTTCCTGGGGGAAAAAAACCCAGGGTGCGAGGAAGGGGTGAGAAAACGTCCCAGAGTCACGGCGCCTCAAGCAGTGCTTACCGTCACGCCTACTGAGCGAACGCTTCACAAATAATAAATCAGTGCAGTTAAATGCAGCTGCTGGCAGTTTACAACAGACCACTCATCTTAGAAGCAACATCTCCAGTATTCCCGAACCCCCCCAGCTCCTCAGCTTGGGCTGGTACAGCATAACACAGACCCACACACCCAAACAACATTACCGCTGTAATGATTCATTCAACCAAACTGTATTTCGCTTTCCGGTTTGATCTACAAAAAAGATCTGTGGTCTGCAACCTTGACCAAACCCAGGGAACAAATTGCTCTGCCCACTGGCAGAACTGGGACTCTGATATTGTCCTCATTGGTTCTGTTTACAGTTTTATCTGACTAATGCAAATGTCAGTCCCTCAAAGACTCATGTATTTACTGTTGAGTTTTGCCACAGCACTCAATTACTGCAGCAAACTCAGTCTGTTACACTATTAATTATACTGTGTGCTTTCTATTGAACTGCCCTGAAACAACTGGTACAACTAAAACAATTTAGATCAACAAACAACAGAACCTTGATGGCTGTGAGAAACACACATACTCCAACTCCACCCTCCCAAAAACCACTTAAATATATATTTTTAAAAAAATTCATATCCAAAGTGACATTTGAGAAAGCAGGGTCAGACAGTTTCTGGATTAACAGGGGTGAAAGACCTTGCTGAAGAGCCTACCTGTGACATCACTCTGCAGACCATGGGATCTGAACATATGACCATGAGCATGCAGATCCACCTTCCCCTGTTGTCCTTCTAAAGCAGTGTTTCCTGACCAGGTCTATGGGACCCTACAGACACCTATATCTGCTGCTTCTATTTGGTGAGATTTGTCTTGAAACAGAATCAGGTGTAGATCTTGGGGTGTGCTGCTTGGGTGACCCAAAAAAAAACCTGTGGAATTCTGCCTACCCTGCTGCCTGCTAAGCCTCGACTAACTGTGATTTTGTTGGAAAACGTTTGGTCTGTGAACTGTCTGGCAGGGGGCTGGGAGGGAGCAAAGCAGGGAGCGTCTGGGGTCCCCAGGGACTGGATTAAGAAACACAGCTCTAAAGAAACCAGCTTCAATTCACCCGATTGGCACCTTCCACAGTATCCGGCCCCCATTAGCCCCCAGCAAGCCCCAGGTAGGCCCTCACCTTCCCCCAGTCTCTCTGGCTCTCAGTGTGTGCTGATGGCATCTTGGCCCTCTTCTTGCTGGCCTTCAACTTCTCCCCGGCCTTCACCACCTCGCTGGTGTCATTCTTGCATGTTGGGCAGTACCTACAGGGAAGCACCACGGACTGAAAGTCTCTTTCCCACACAAACATACTCTAAGATTTCACTACCCTAAATTCACCATGAAATGACACACTTTGCTGCTGTCATTTAATGCACAATTACAAAAGGCAACGTGGTGGCTCAGTTTCAACATTCATCTCAAAGTGCCTACTGTAAATTACCTAAAAAGGGCATGTGATGACTTTATTTCATTTATTAATTCAATACATCTTTGTCTTAATAAAATGATTTATGCAAAGCTGTCTGTCTGGCATTTCCTTGAACTACCCCTTTGAATGAGTTATCAAAAAAAAATATGAAAAAAGTAGATGGTGACAAAATGGCAACAATTTAATCCCTGGCTGTCCCCGTCAGCCCCCATCATGTAATCCCTACTCCTCCCACATCCCCAAACTCCACAGTCTATAGCCCCCTACACACTTTCCCTAGATCCAAGCAAAATCAATATTAAAAGCCCAGCTTTGGTGGTTTGTCTTAATGTAATCAGGTCCAGAACAAAATCACTAAAAGTGCATCTGAATTTAGGGAGGAGAAATGACCCCGGCAACCACATCACAGTCATGGAGTGAGGGTGCACATTATTAAATGTGAGGGTGCACTGCTTCAATCTTGGTGTAATTTGTCCTAAATCGAAATAGGCCTCAAACACACAGTGCTCCTGGGAAGTTTGAAAAAGATCCATCACATACTATAAGAGTTACTGTATTCACAACCTCAAGTGTCTTCTGATCCTGTCCTGCTGCCACCTAGCTTCAATTTTGGTAAGATTGGTCTTAAAATTAAATCAGGTATAGATCTTCATATATTTTTGTGAAGTGGTAAAAAAATCCATTCAATACTTTTTGAATTATTGCGTTCACAGGTTTCTTTTGCACTGATTTCCCTTCCCTTTCCTGCCATTAAGTGGAGTTGCTTCATTTTTGGTTCAATTTCTCTCAATTCACTCATACAATGTGTCTATGGTTTCAAAAATGTCTGTCAAATATTTTTTGAGGTATTACACTGATGAAAAGTGTCTACGGTTCCACAAGTGAAAGAAAGGTTCCAAAACTTTATACATTCCCAATTTGTGGAATACTAAATGAATGAATGAATGAATGAATGAATGAATTAATTAATTCATTCATTCATTTTTAAAAATTTACCAAAAGTAGCTACCCAAAAAATGCATTTTAACTACCTAAACTAGGTCTGTGTCAGGCCCGTTGGCATAGTCGTATGTTGGCCACACAAAAAATTAGCAGACACATTCCGCAACAGCCCAGATGGACACTGATTTCTCAGAATGCCAGTGATGTCTAGACGTTCACCACAGAAACTGTTTTATTAGTAAGCAATTTAATAAACTGCAGCCATTCCTTTCTGCCTGTTCACCTTACACAATGCATCCGTTGTTTGGATGGATAACCACAGCTGTAACAAATTACTGTTTTACGTTCATGGCTGGATTCCTCCCCGTCGACTTCATATAGAAAACAAGCCACGCCATGGAGAACGGAGCCGGCCCGGCTTACCAGTCCTCGTCGTCAGGGACGGCGGCCAGTGGCGGGTTCAGGCAGTAGATGTGGAAGGCCATGTTACACTCGTCACACAGCAGCTGCATGTGAGCGTCTTGTTTGCCGCCGCAGACACAGCACGAGCAGAAGCGGCACTCCAGCTCTGGGTCGGCCCTGCAGTGCTTACATTCTGGCCCGGTCTTCCCTACACACACACACACACACACACACACACACACACACACACACACACACACACACACACAAAGACAAAGGCCCACAGCTCATAATCATAGCTTCTGTACTGAATTGTACTGAATTTACTATGTTATATCACTACTAATGTGCACTATCAAAATAATTACAGTCATTTAGCAGCCGCTAAGACACGCAGGAGAGATGAAAGTATG
The DNA here is from genome assembly GCA_015164015.2 of Brevimyrus niger. Classification (NCBI taxonomy): domain Eukaryota; kingdom Metazoa; phylum Chordata; class Actinopteri; order Osteoglossiformes; family Mormyridae; genus Brevimyrus; species Brevimyrus niger. The sequence goes on from JAABNY020000039.1 coordinate 31,750,554, forward strand.
GGTAGAGTATGCAGGGACAGCCAGCAGCCCAGCAGACATCTCAGGTTAAGGGCCTTTGCCCTGGACGACAGAACCCTAACATACTAACTAAAGAATCACTTTCATTTTTTCCCCCAGTGTCACGTGAGGTGCACCTGCATTCACTCCTAAACTCATGTCTGTCATCCAGGCTGGCTGCATACTCAGACGGGGTCACACTGGGGTCGAGGCACAGCATTTACAAAACATCCCGGGGCAGGTGCATGCTGGGATACCATCCCCATGTCTCTGAGTCAGGACACAGGTGCATGCTGGGATACCATCCCCATGTCTCTGAGTCAGGACACAGGTGCATGCTGGGATACCACCCCCATGTCTCTGAGTCAGGACACAGGTGCATGCTGGGATACCACCCCCATGTCTCTGAGTCAGGACACAGCTTCGCTGGCAGCTCTCCAGCCGTAGGAGGACAGCTTTGAGGCGCTGATACAGCTCCCTCTGGTGGCAGGTAACCTACGCGTGTTTCACAGCCCTAGTCCCCCATCCCAGGCCTACGTTTGAAAGGCCCCTCAGCCGCCGATAGGGGGGGCGCGCCGGCACTCTCAATCTTGTAAATCTCATCCACAAAGATGATCTTGCAATCGCACAGGACGTCATCGCAGTCCCTGTAACGCAAAGCAGACAGTGTGGGAGGACAGCGAGGCCCGCGATGGGGGGAGAGCAAGTGCCATGGGGGGGGGGGGGGGGGGGCCGAGGGGGGGGGGGGGGAAGTGCCCTGGGGGGGGGGGGGGGGGGGGGGGAGGGGGGGGGGGGGGGCAACGGCGGGGGGGGGGGGGGTTGAAAGCGAGGGT
>JAABNY020000039.1:31782605-31793325 GCA_015164015.2 Brevimyrus niger
TATCTATCTATCTATCTATCTATCTATCTATCTATCTATCTATCTATCTATCTATCTATCTATCTATCTATCTAGGTTGTTCTGCTGGGAGTTGCCTCATTTTGGAGATATTGCGTGTAGAAATGTCGGGTTTCTCTGGAATATAATGGCAGTGAAAGGCATTCTTTATGTGGTGATAAAAGTGCCCAGAAAAAAATGCAGGAACTATTTTCTTCTACCAAACTGCACACACCGGTTGCATCACTGCATTCGAGATATCGCTGGGGTTTTCCTGCTGGAATCTTCTGGTGCTTTAACCACCAAAGAATGCCGTCCATTCCCATTATATTCCAGAGAAGCCTGACATTTCTACACCGGATACCTCCAGAACGAGGCAACTCCCAGCAGAACAGGAAGGATGGATAGCACGAAAGCCCCCTAAAAGGGAATCTTTTTGTCAGTTTGAGGGTGAACCGCCCCTTTAAACCCACCAGTCTGATGAAGCCCAGGCATCCACTGCTAGCAGGCTACTGCGGATCCCCAGAACCCTCTCAGCGGGGACACTGTCCAGGAAGCCGAACGCCTGCTTGATGACTGCTACTTCCTGGAGGACCAGCCCAATGACTATACACCATTCAAAGCACCCGGCTTCCATGAAAATGTGCAGCAGGTACCTGACAGACAAATACAGACACAGAGATGGGTGCACACGCCCCCTAGTCACATGACCTTGGAGTACCAGTCACACACCTGAAAATCGCTGACTTCATGGCTGCCGCTGGGTTTCCAAGCCACCTCTCTGGGATGGCATCAATGAACGCTTCATCCACTAACCTGAGCTGCAGCTGAGACCTGAGTGGACCCCTGCTGGCCAGGTCCTTGGAGATGTGCTCCAGCTGCCCGTGCGTCAGGCTGGCGGTGGAGGCGAAGTCCTCATCGGCCGAGGCCCAGTCCCCATCCGCCACAGAGCTGATCTCGGTGAGGTCCGTGGCTGAGCCCACGCTGGACTCCTCCCCTGGGTGACAGAGAGGAATCCAGCGTGTCCCATTAAACGGCAGGCAGAACTGCAACCAGGACCGTTTATAAGCAATTTAGCACAAATGGAGCCATAAGTCTGGTTCTGGTGACACAAACTTTTGTGTGGAAATGCAGAGAGGAAAGCATCCTGGATATGCAGCGCTGCCCCAAGGCTGTCCTGACTGATGTAATTGCTATGGCCAACAGCAGGGGGCACTGTGTCCACCTGGATATTCTGGAGACTGTTCTCTGCCTCAGACTTTTGCAGCTGGCCGCTTTGCCCTAATAACGACCGACAAAACACACCGTAAAGACATGGCTACCTCACACATGCACTCTCAGGATTTTAGTCCTAAGCTTTTCAGTGAAACTGGGCCCTCTAGAAATAAGATGTCGGTTCTCTTTTCTGGGTTTAACAAAAACACAGATAGCCATTAGGTGGCACTCTGAGTAAAAATTTCGATTGTCGCCGATCAACATCAACAGAGGGTTTCAAACTTCAAAAAAGAACAGTGTGTTTGGTCACCCTACCTACGCAGTAGCTATCGTTCAGGAAGGAGGCCTGGACAGAGCAGTCAACGCTGATGGGGAACGGCCAGAGGAAATCCTGGTGCAGCCTCTCGATGGCCCCTACGAAGTCACCTAAGCGGGCTGCCCGACTTCGCTCCCTGCGCAGCCAGCCGATCAGCTCGAAGCCCAAATGAGCGGAGAAGCAGCCCAGGTCCTTCAAGCGCACGTCCTCCAGGAGGTGTCGAGCGTGCCGCTCCAGGATCAGGGTGATGTACATGCACTCCATGCTCCCGCACTCATCGCTGTGTCTGCGTGCCAAAAGGGAAGACGATGGAGCAGGGGCATCGATGATGAAGACGATGGAGCAGGGGCATCGACAAGTGTCCCTTACTGTGCCAGGGGAGCCCCTCTTCCTGCACTGGGCTTTCTGTCAGTGCTTTTATACCCAGCGATGGTCTCTCTGCACTGCGGCACGGTCAACATACCTGTCGCAAGGGATTCTGGGAGTGATCGCTCCTGGGGAGACACTGTCAGCCGAATGAGACACATTACTGTGTCGCCGCCGGAAAAACTCCACGCCCCCCGTCAGGCCGGCTTCCTGTTCACAATTGAAAAGTTTCATATTTTTATAGACACTATGTTTAGTATATACGGCAGCCTTCTTCAAAAACAAAAAAAATGATCTTCCTCTCCCCTAGCACAGACATTTCCTCATGTTTATTTGTTCATCCCTCTAGAAAAAGTTTCTATCAATATCAGCAGATATCACAGTGAAAATTGTGTATAGGAATTTATAAAACTGATCAATATTTGATTAATTGACTGAAATCCAGACTGCAGCTAAAATGTTTGGAGGCCCGATTATTCTTAAATAATATTACTGATTTAATGAAACAGCTCTGGTTAAATGCCTTTTATACAAGACAGACCCTCTTGGGGTTTAACCCAACAAACCTTTGGTCTTAATCATTATACTTCCTGTCTTGCTGGAACTAGAGTCTACTAGGTTTTAATAGATTCAGCTCTCTAAAGGGGTGTGTCCTTTATGAAATTCACTGAGTGGATGAGTGTACCTGAGTGGCTGGTGTGGGGGGCGGCGCCTCTAACTCCCCTGAGCCAATCGCTTTGAGGAATCTAATCATCTGACAGCACAGGTCCCACTTGCCTTGCTCCAGAGCAGTACTGAACAGCAGGGTAGCGTGCTTGCGGCTAATTTCCAGCACTTCCATATTCTGGAAAAGGAGGCAGACATGCTAAAAATCAGTGAAATACTCACAATAAGCTAACAAAACATATACACGGAAAATGTAATTGTTGAATTAGCGCAGCTACACAGCATAAACGGAGAAAATGAATGGACCAGAAAATCCTACGGAAGATAAACACCCACTTGCAGGATGACGAGATAGGAGGCTGCAGTGTCCAGGTCTTTGGCCATCAGACACTCCTCAAACAAGTCCTTGGGGTTGCCGACGGCAGCAAACAGGTACTTCCAGAGGGCATACTCAGTCTTGCGTGCGCAGTGTGCAATGGTCTGGAGGAATAGGGGGAACTCGGTAATAAACTTGACCACAGTGGGCAGCAGCGGGTCAGGGATGGGCTCCTGGGAGGTGGCCTCCTCTTCCAGGACCACGTGGACCATCAGCTCCAGTACGTGGGAGAAGTATGGAAGCCCAGCACAAGACTGGGCCAGCAGCACGGCCTGCTCTCCAAGATTCCGCACAAGCAGCTGCTGTAGGATGTGGTGGAGGTAGATCTGAGAAGTGCGCTCCACAGTGCAGAAAGGGAAGATGACCTCCAAGGAATCTGGGGGCAAGCCTTGGCCGTCGTGCAGCACCACTGCACTGGTAGCCCCCAAGACCAGTGCATCTTCAAAGAGCACGGCCAGCGGGAAGATGCTGATGTGCAATGGCAGCATGATGCGCCGGGACAGGAAGGAGTGGGCCTTGCGACAGTCGCGCGGAAAGAGCGGAAGCCAGACCTTCATGCCCGCTGCGCCACAGGAAATCCACAGAGCTTCCAGGAGGTGGCGCTTCTGCTTGTTGCTGCGACCGGCTGTCCACACATTCTCCACACACTGTGCCAGCACCACGGGGGAGCAAAATGGGAACTGGGGACAATGTCAGAGATGATAATAAGTAAATATTCGCCATGGTAACTGGTAGAGATTTTGAGCTCCTTACGCACCAGCTTCCTCTGATCAGGCATGGTTTCCTTTTCTTGCACCTGAGATCTGGAGTCGTCCCGTTGCAGCATGATAAGCTGTCCTGCCACATTGAGAAGGACACTCTCTGCGAGGCAGACCTGGAGAGGCAGGGAGGGGCAGCGACCGGGACCAGAGATGAGACGCCTGGGGAGCTGAGGTCCCTGCTACGGAATTCCGCTTTCATAAGACAATACAGCATGGATTACATAAGGGAATGAGCACAATAAGGTGTGCAGTTATGTTCAATAACCAAGTTATCAATCATTGTCTTGTAACTACACACCATGAAGTGGATCATCTCACTTATTCCAAGACTGAAAAACATAAAAAATAAAAACAGAATAAACTAGCCACAGTTTTTCCGAAGAAAATTATTTTAATTAGCATTTAATAATGTTCCAGTGTGCTCTGATCAGGCAACCAGAGAAACTGTCAACAGAACAGCTCTTGGGTTTGGACACCAGGGGAAACTGTGTTGATAAGAGTGACGGCTAATTTATGAGTAAAAAGTCACACTGGTTTTTATATTAACGTGTTTAAAAAAACATTAAAACACATTAATATACATTGTATATATACATACATTAATTACATGAAAATAATCAACACCCATGTGACATCTCTAAGCCAATAAGGGAATAGTATTTACCATGGTATGAATTTTGATAATAAACCACTGATAATTTGATACAACACTAGTGGTTTATTATCATATGAAAATATATATTCAATAAAAGTCATACGATAACAAACCAGTAGTGTTTGAAAACATATTGAAGGAGACCTTGTTGTCAAAACAAGTCATCACTCAACATTTGAAACACTTGAATGACTTTTTACGGGTATGAATGCTGTACTATCTTTAATAGTGCACCCTGGAACGCAGGAAGAACATCCAGCTGATTTTGATCTTATGGTTCATTTCTAGAATACTCATTTGTATCGGTGACAAACATTCTGACTCTGATTAATCATCGTGATTCATTTGTAGCCATTAAATATTAACCTCCCACAAGAGCAAAAACATGGACTGACTGCGGGTCCCTGAGAACTGCACTGGAAAACACTGCACTAAACACTGCACTAAACACTGCACTAAACACTGCACTAAACACTGCACTAAACACTGCACTAAACAAACAAATGTACTCATTATGTCATTTACAAAACGGAAGAAAGTAAATGCAAAAGTGGAATAAATATGCTTGTCACGCGACTTTTCCTGTCTTGAGTCTAACCTGCTGGGGTTTCACGGTGCTTCCTGTCGTAGTGCGAATTGAAGTGAGCATGATAGACACCACTGTGGCCGGCTGAGGGATGTAGCGGGATAATGACACCACCTGTAGCAGCTCCACACTGACTGAGGGCCTGACCCTGGGAAGGGAGACGCAAGGAGACCATCCACGCATCCATCAAGCCCCGTACGAGATCAAGTGCAAGCTCGACGCACGGAGGGAGCGGCGCATAGGGAGACGTGCGGACGCCCACCTATCCAGCCTAACGCTGATGCCGTAGAGGTTGATGAAGCAGTCTGTCCGGAAGCGGAGGACCGTGCTGCGGGACACGTGCAGCAGCAGCGTCTCCGAGTGCAGCTTGGTGGCGCTGGCGTGCGCGTTGTCGAGGTTACACTTCTGAGGGTAGAACCTGAGCTTGAGGGGGAGAGGAGATGGGAAGGGGGGCTATTTCACATTTGGCTGCGACCTTCAGTCCGCCTGCCGGGGGAATTCCACTGGAATTCAGAAACGTCGGTTTCACATGAGGTCCCATAATTGGAAATTGCGCAACCGGTAAAATGACATTTGTCATGGTTCCTTTCCCGGACGGTAAGTCTCAGTTAGCACTGCGCCACCTGCTGGACTTCACTTTACCACAAAGACAACGATTTATGGAAGTGAAACTTCAACAGAATTTGATAACACAGGTAACATTCTACGTGCTCGCGCGATGCTATATAAAAAGAGACAAGTGCTCTATTCGTGGTGCATGGAATTTATGGATAAGAAAATGATCAATTTAACTTTTTAATTTCTGATTACAAATCACAGCCCCCTTTGTTGGTGCTCTGCATGGATCATTTTACCTCTTCTCGTTGCTCAGCTAAATTGAAGCAGGTAACAACAATGTGGTCGTTCCACCACGCAAGTCCTGCAGTGACCACCATGGCTAGTTCCTCGGGAACAAGAAGAGTGAATCTTACTTTAAATGCAAGATAATTTCACAGTGGAGTTGAAACCCCCCCCCCGTATACAAGCAATACCACAAGAGGACTATTTCACAAACCTGGGCTACATTCCCAAACAGCTTCCACTTCCTAGTGACCAAAGAGTAGTGTGCAAGACCACATCTCCCCGCTACAGCCACCTGCTGGCCACTTGGATCTATGGCTGTAAACTGCAACAACATGAACACAATTTTCACCAAAAGGGAAAATTAATAACTTACATAATTTATTTTCATGGAAAACCTTTCTTACTTTTTTTTTCTTACTTTTGCCTGTTTAATTTGAAATACTCTGGACACCATTGTATTACAAATCAGCTTGTTTCCTGCAACATGAAAGCTGTGGCGTAAGAAGCATTGCTTTTCAGCACAGTCAGTTGATGGCCCTTAACCCAACAATTGTAATATTTTTATAATATTGGGTTTGGATAACCATCTGTTCCCAAGAACACTGCAACCTTCCATTGATACTCTGTAACCCACAATCACTCTCTTCTCTTAATCCTGTAGACTCCTGGTGCAGCACAGGGCCGCAACAACACCATGCCAACGGACTCCGTTCTGGGCTGTTCCCTTCAGCTGGGTCTACGTCGGGTCATGGGCCCCGCTGAAGGGGAGTCTTCCCGTCCAGGCAGTTGCTGGGATGTACTTGTTGTTGCAGTTTGTGTAGCATGGCTTTTTTTTAGAGGGTGGGGTTGCTAGCCCCACGCCCAACCCTCCTCCTTTATCATCCTGGACTTAGGACCAGGCAATGGCTGGAGTTAACGCACAATCACACAAATCTATAATAGTTCACTATGTATTAGAAATATGGGACAGAAAAGCACCACTGGTTACCCAACCTGGACAGTAGAATGAATTAAAACATGGAGCCTGATCACTCTGAGGGATGTCTTATATCACCACACCGATTTTCATGAATCTTTCACACATGCTGAATACTCACTCTTATTGGCCAGTTGGCCTCTATGTATGTGCTGTGAATCTAGAGGAAAGAGCAATATGTTTAGTCATAGAGGGATGCATCTGTCACTTTTAGACAATTGAGTTTTATGTAATAACACTCGTTCCTGTTAAAAACATGAGATGCATGAACCTGCTGTTCTTTAAAGCTGTGTCTAGCCACAAAGTTTGCTGGGGTTCAATAATACATTTTTTTTTTTAAATTAAAATAAATAAATAAATAATAGGCTCTCCTCACCTGCACGACCTGCCAGTGTCTGTAGCCCAGCACAGTGCCTGATCCCTGCGAGGGTGAAGTGGAGGACAGGCCTTCAGCACAAAAGCTACTGCTGCCCTGTCTCTGGGGGCCCGAGTATGGGTGAGGCTTGAGCGGGTCTCCGGGCATCAGGTACAGCCTGTCCTGCCCCAGCAGGACCACCTGCCCCAGGTCGTTCTGAAGGTGGGCGTAGAATGAGAGGCAGGGAGATGCGTCACATAGCACCATCCTCTACATCTGTTTCTCAATCCGGTCCTCAGGGACCCACAGACATTCCACGTTTTTACATAAATGTGGACAGTCTGGCAGGCAGCTGGGAGGGAGCGAAAACATGGACCGTCTCTGGGACCCCGAGGACCGGGTTGGGAAACACTACTCCACACACCGGGTGTGAATAAACAGTAGCCCCTTATCCTATTGCCAGGGTGCCATTTTTCCCCAGAAGCTCCCGCCTCATTCCTCTGCTCACCGTGCACCCATTGGCTGCCGAGGCACTCCTGAGGAACTGGAACTGCAGTATCTCCGACTGTCGGGGTCTGTCACATGCACCTTGGTCACCACCACTGCTGGCCAGCACCCACAGATGGTATCCCTCTGGTCCCCATGCCTAGATGAAGAACAGCTCAGCTTAGCCAGTCAGGGGGTGTGCAAGCTTAACAACCATACCTCAAACAGGGCACTGCGATCAAGCTCTGCGCGAAGTCGCGTGAGATAAGACTGTAAGCTGTGGCAGGGCAGAGGTCATAGATCACCACATAGAGCCCCTTTACTGTAAATATAACACACGACAGAGTGTATTAATATATACAGAGCGAAAACACATCCGCAGTAGATGATATGCAACTGAAAGTCCGCGTCGCTTTTCTGTGCTTTTGTGCCATTCGAAAAACAGAAGTGCAGTGAACACAAAATTAGCTGCTACATAATGCCATTTAAATCTAAAGAAAGCAATGAAACACAGGGCATCAGCAAGTGTCAAAATTAACTAAAAAAGTTTAAAAAAAAACAATATCTAGCAAGTTCTGTTCTGCTACAAGTTACAGGCGGGATGACGGCTTCAAATTACAAGAAGGCCTTTAACTTGAGCACTGCTGCCCCAGAGAGAGCAAAATGTCCAGTATCTCGGACGCACCATGGAGTTGATCTTCAAGGGCTCTTTCTTGGTGCCATCTAACCGGTACCTATGAACAAGGAGAATAAGTGATGGCTACAGAGTGGCGCTCTGCTGGCACGTGGAATATCCACCTGTCCGAGACGCATAAGCTCACTGCCAAACTCTTTTCGGTGTTGAGTTCATCTGGGCTTCCAATGAACAGCCATGAGCACAGTGGCTCAGTTTGTAGTGCTCTTGTTCACACTTACAGGAGCAGGGATTCAAGTCCTTTCCCTGCTCTGTGACTCTGTGGAGCTTGTACCTTCTCCCTGTGTTGTATGAGTTTCCTCAGAGTGTTCTGTAGTCAGGATCTGTAACTAGGCCAAATGTTTTCCCTAATTCCTTATTGTGTAAGTGCTGGTATAGACTGAGATCCCATCTGGGGTTTACCCCTTCCCCAATCCCCCTAAACCTGTGTTTCCCAATCCAGTCCTCAGGGACCCCAAATAGTTCACATTTTGCTCCCTCCCAGCTCTCAACACACCCATACCAGGTAGTTGGTGTTCTAGATTGGCTGCATGCTGGAAGGGAGCAAAAATGTAGACTGTCTGGAGTTCCCGAAGATTGCATTGGGAAACACTGTCCTACACAATTTTGTATGTCTATATCTACAAATAGCAGAGGTATTCAAATGACTAAAATGCAGTTTGAGTGCAACTTTTTAACATACAACTGAACAAAACCATGCAAGAAATAATTCCCACCTCAGGTGGCACCTCATTATATCGTAAATTTGTTTTACTGCAACACCTCACACACGGCGATTTCCGAATAATAGAATCATGTGTCATCAGCAGTTTTATGACACAAACAACAGAAAATAACGAGGTGACGAGAAACAGCGTGTTAATCGCAAGCATGACAGATGGGCTGGAGATACCATGAAAGCCGTGCCAAGGAGCACAGTGAACGTCACTCACGCAAAGTCCTCGCTCAGTGTGCAGACAAGCTGGGCGCCGAACACACTCCACAGAGACAGGCCGCCACGCTCCCAAGTCACCATGACGACACTGCAGTCAGGTGACCACCGCATCAGCTTCACCCGTCCAGTTTTATTCCAAACATCTGTCAGGAGTTATCAGGTATTAGCTGCCGAATGAAAACCTTGTTGGTGTTGGAAACCAACAAAAAGTGACCTTTATAAAATGTCTGTAATCCATTAACTGTAACCAGAGCAAGCACATTCGTGCAATCATCCAATGCTGGGCTCCACATACAGGCTTACATGTTCATATTGAACATTACAAAACTATGCAATCTACCGCCGCAAGAGAAAAGCCCATTGCGGTCACTCATAAAAGGATGTCTTTGAATGAGAGATGAAGGAACTACCTCAGATAATGAACAAAGCTGGGGAGCGCGGGCCAGGCGGAAGAGGCTGTGGGATTTACCTGGGTAGCGTTTTGGTGTCAGTTCCAGTTTGTGAGAAAGCTGCATCGAGCCTGTGGCTCCATCTACGGTATACACCAAGACAGAGCCACTGAAAGCAAACAACAGATGCGATCAGGATTACACCCATTTCAATACAGTATGGGTGAAAGCTAATGCTGCAGATACAACCACAGCTACAGCCATTTCACTACAGAATCACTGAACACAAATTCAACAGATAAGATCAGAATTATAACCATTTCAGTACAAAAATCACTGAAAGTAGGGCTGATACACGTATTCCTCGTGTACTGCGCAATACATAATTTTCGGGTGGAAATGCACATTAATTTAATGAATATATTTCTTGACACGGGCAGAACCAAAATTCATAAGTAGATGTTCAACTTGGAAAACATTTCTGTGTTATATGAAGGATCCTTCAAAATGGGACAGACCTATGGCACCACTGCCTTTGGAAACTGCTGCACCTGAAATGTGACACAGCTTGTGAGCTGGTTATAGATAAGGCTGGTTACACTCAATCATAATTGGCTTTTCCTGCATGGAAAATTTTGTTTTCCATGAACCCAAAACTGAGGTTTGTACCGAACTGTGAATTTTGTGTGCCACACAGTGAAAGCAAACACAACAAATAGGAACAGAATTACAATGACTTAATTACAAATCAGGCCATTATTACTATATAATAAGTTGGAGAGACTAAAAAAAGGACAAGACAACCTATTAAATGTATACAAGGGTGGAAAGTGAAACAACAATGTACATTTTAAAATATCTAGTCTTTAAGTAAGAGTGAAGCTACAAGCTTGTACTGTAACATACTTTGGGCTTAACTCACAAGTAAACGAGCTCTTAAGGTCCCACAGACACCCGGCCAACTGCCTGTGTAACTGGCATGACTGAGTTCCTCCTGTTCTTCACACACACAAACATACATGTGCGTGCACACACACACACACACACACACACGCACGCACATGTAGGGTAAACATATCCTTATGGGGACCGCTCATTCATTTCA
>JAABNY020000039.1:31808983-31819202 GCA_015164015.2 Brevimyrus niger
GTGTTCAGAGCTCACCAAATTAATTAATTTGGGGGAGTACATTCCTGTAACTGTCAACGTAAAAGCCTTGAATGCTTGTCTGAGGTTGTCAGTGCATTATCTGGATGGACGATTCTAGAAACTGCAATGATCAGTTTATGAAAGAACGCAGTACATATGTGAAAGTCACATTAAAATGCTAATGACATATTGTCAGTTCCAGTGGCGACTAAATGGAAACAACGACAAGCGGAGTTGTTCTCAGTCCTGATTAAACCGACCTGAGAGTTGGATAAACGCTGATGTCACATTGTGTTCGCTTATGTAGCTGCAGGTATATATCTCCCCACAGCTGGCGTTGACTTTTACTTGAGTCGTCACAATGTAAAGCCCATCTTGAGTCATAGTGTGGCTGGTGTTGGTCTGGGAGGCCGGCAGCACGCTGTTGGAGGTGTCGGTCCATCGTACCTGGGCCTCTGGGAACCCTGCAGCCTGGCACTGCAGCAGGAGTGGGGTGGGTGAGAGCGAGCAGCCCTGCAGAGCTGTGGCTGTGATGTTCCTGTAAGAGGCTAACAATAAAAAAGCCAGTCGCACTAGTGTTGCTCTTTTGGGAAACGCAGGCAAGCTGGGGATGGCAGCATGAATCCATTTATTAATTCACTTTTTAATATTTCCCACAATGTGTGTCACCTGTGTTTTCAGTTACAAATGTCCATAAGGAAGGGATTCCTGTATTTTCAGAGACATTACTGTAGTGGGCTGAGACACCATGGTCCAACATGGACTTTCTATTTTGCTCTCAGATCCATTAAACTCCTTCATGCAATGATTTTGGTTTCTCATTGACATTGGTGTCTGATAATGTTCTCCTTTCTGTGTCACCCTGCCAAGTACCGCCAACTGAAAATGTTGCTTAATAAGCAGAAGTATCTAGATAATTATTTTTTTCAGTTTTGCCTGTTCACTCTCTGCCATCCATCCATCCATCTTTTGTAACCACTTGTCCTATTCAGTGTAATGGGGGGTCCGGAGTCTATCCCCAAGGCTACGGGTGCAAGGCTGGGAACAACTCAGGATGGGGCGCCAACCCATCACTCTTGGTAATTATCATTTTAAATACTGCACATAGTAATTAAATTACACGCGGATATTTTTGTTAATGGACTGAACTATAATATTATTATTGAAGCTTCGAATGGCTGGTCTTTGGTCTTTTGGCAATCGGTCGGCCTCTGGAGGTCTTGCTCAAGGGCGCAATTGTGAAATCAATGACTTTGAACCAGCGACTTTCCGATCACGTGCTAAACCACGAAGCCATATGTGAGGACACCCAGGATTGTACAGACTACTTGCCAAGTTGACTTTACTGCTCTGAGATTTAAGCTTGACAACAACTGATCATGTGACAACATGGACTTCTCAGAAAAGACACCAGACAGGGAGCTTGGTGGGTCTTTGCAATAAACCAGCAGTGGCACATCAACAAGTGTTTGGAAGTATTTCACTAAAGATGGAACCTGACCCTTGCAAAAATACGCAAGTCTCTCCTGAAATACAGTGTCATGCACGTTCATCTGAAAAGGCATCTGCTGATGATCCAAATCCTCTTGACAGCAGCCAATCAGCAACTTCACCAAAGATGGAAGGAAAGCGGGACACCTGCTGCATCACAGAATTCTGTGATTATTTAGTAACATCGCATATTCCCACCATGGAGATCCAGCTGCAGAGGTGGGCCAGCAATCAGGACGGAATTCCTCATTTGGCTAATTTATGCAAAACCTACTTGACTTTCCCAACCACCAGCATCCCAAGCGAGATAATTTTTTTTTCTCCACCTGGAAATACTATTACGCGACAGTGGGCGAGTCATGTTGCTGCCTTCATCTACTTACACGCAAATCAGGATTGAAAGGCAAAAACTGCGACGGAGCAGTACTATGACAGTGAGGAGCAGGCTTACAGGTTGAATCTTGCGTACTTTTGTTTTCCTCCCCAAAGGGTTCTCCCAACATCTCAGTCTTTTTTGTTTCAGACTTAAATGGAAGTTGTAGCATACAAGTGTTATCGATAAATTGTGCTGCTGAGTTGTACCATGTTATTATTTCTACCTGTTCTGCGTAAAAGATATGTGTATGAGCTGTCAGGATACACTATATTGCCAAAAATATTGGGACACCCCTCCAATTCATTGAACTCAGGTGCTCCAATCACTTCCATAGCCACATGTGTATAAAATATACACCTACAATCTGCTTCTACAAACATCTGTGAAAGAACGGGTCACTCTCAGAAGCTCAGTGAATTCAAGCACGGTGTGGGAGTCATTTATAACTTTGGAGTGTATTATGGATTTTGGCCACTGGGGGGTGTATTGCATGGAATGGTCTGAACACGTGAGGATAGGTGGGGATGAATATGCGTTTTCCAATTGGAAGGTACCGTGATGGGATGCCGCCTGTGCAATAAGTGCATTCGTAAAATTTCCTCACTACTAAGTATTCCACGGTCAACTATTAGTGGTATTGTAACAAAGCGTAAGCAATTTGGAACAACAGCAACTCAGTCACAAAGTGGTTGGCCCATAAAATCCCAGAGCGGGGACAACGCATGCTGAGGCGCACAGTGTGCAGAAGTCGACAACTATCTGCAGAGTCAATAGCTACAGACCTCCAAACTTCATGTGACCTTCAGATTAGTTCAAGAACAGTGCGTAGAGAACTTCTTGGAATGGGTTTCCATGGCTGAGCAGCTGCATCCAAGCCTTATAACACCAAGTGCATTGCAAAGCGTCAGATGCAGTGATGCAAAGCACTCCGCCACTAGACACTAGTTCTCTGCAGTGACGAATCACACTTCTCTATCCAGCTATCCAAAGGAGAGTCTGGGTTTGGCAGACGCCAGGAGAACGGTACTGGCCTGACTACATTGTGCCAAGTGTAAAGTTTTGTGGAGGGGGGACTATGGTGTGGGTTTTTCAGGGGTTGGGCTTGGCCCCTTAGTTCCAGTGAAAGGAACTCTTAATGCTGCAGCATTCTAAGCCATTTTGGACAATTTCATGCTCCCAACTTTGCGGGAACAGTTTGGGGATGGCCCCTACCTGTTCCAACATGACGGCACACCAGTGCACAAAGCAAGGTCTATAAGGACATGGATGAGTGAGTCCGGTGTGGAGCAATTTGACTGGATGGCACAGAGGTTTGACCTTAACCCAACAGAACACCTTTGAGATAAATTAGAGCGGACACTGCGAGCCATGTATTAAGAATGGGATGTCATTAAAGTTCACGTGTGTATAAATTAGCAATTAGTCATCATCAACTCCATTTTTATTTCATAACTGTTGACTTAAAAAATCTGAAGTCATGCAACCCCTAGAGGACAGTCAATGTGTCAACATTTCAATGTCATACCTTGAACAGTGAGGGTAGTCTGCTTGTAGTCTCCAGCTCCCATCTCTACCAGACACTGGTATGTCCCAGAATCATCAATCTTGACATCAGAGATTTGTAACAAAGCCCGTCCGTTTGCGAGCTCATCATCCTGTAGCTGCACCCTCCCCCGAAACTGGGGATCCTGCGAGGTAACATCCTTCCTCCCGTCGACCATTTTGTAAACTTCCAAGCGTGGTGGGGGACTAATGCGATCCCAGAACACAGACAGGGTTGCTTTCCCATCTCCAGGTGGAAATCGACACTCCATCGTAACATTTTCGTGTAATTCAGCCACGTAGTTCAGACTCATCTCTACTGTGAAGAGTGCTAGAAAATTATGAATATTGTTATTTTCATTTTCTGCATTGCATACAACAGGTTACAAAAACAAACAAACAAACAAATAAATAAATAAATAACTGTAAATCTTAGAATTAGCAAAAACTGGACTTATTCCTCTAAATTTATTTAGAGGAATTGAGATATGCCCAGCAATATATGGGAAAAAAAAAGCCCTAACCCCATCTCCTATCCCTAACCCTAACCCCCTTCTCCCCCCCCCAAAACCCCTACCTTAACCCTAACCCTAATCCTAAAACGGTGGAACTGCACATGCGCAGAAAGGCTCGGTAGCACGTCTCGATAGGTAGCTCAACTCGTCAGAACACCGTCCAATAATGGAGTGTCACCCATGCAGGTGCATAGAATAGCGAAGTTAAAACCTTGTTATCAGAAAAGAAAATTAACGCTACAAAACGTTGCAGGAGAAAAGAGAGGGTGACAATTGCCCACTCAGTGGAAGCCAATTTACGCGAGTGTTTGTCCATTCGTCTAGGCTGATTCTATGTGTAATACTAACGTCAGCAAAATTAGTCTGTCAGTAAAACAAATAATACAGGTCTATAATAAAATCCGCGTCCTGTATTATTAGCTCTGTGATACCTTCTGCGCAATGATTTCTGTGCAGATCGGTAAGAGAATATACAGTTCCTACATTAAACTGCTCGCTACAAAGTCTGTGCATTATCTACAGTAAGCGGGTCATGATTTTTGGTAGGAGACATTCCTGCTGAATTTTTCACACGAATTGTTCTGGAGTTTTAATCACCACATGAATGCCATCCACTCCCAATATATTCGAGAGAAACCCGACGTTTCTGCTGCCGATATCTCCAAAATTAAGTAACACCCAGCAGAACAAACCCGATGGATAAATAGCACCAAAGCCCCTTTAAATGGCCTTTTTTAGGTTTGGGGTGAACTGCCCCTTTAATCTTTTTCCAAGTAAAAAACGTAACGTGCCGTTTACTGCAGGTTTGTGTTAGTACTGTACTGACACCTGTCCACAAAAACGTTATTTTATTAAGTATTGTATGTTTCAATAATAAACGAAAAGGTTTTCCAAATGTAACATGAATGTTGAATTTCAAACTAACTTTAAAACGGCACGTACCTGAAGTATTCCTTTGACTAATCTTAATGACGTATAGGATTGCTTTAAAATAGTGAAACACACGGTCCAGATTATGTTGTTTCGCTCCGGACAAAAAAATACCGAATAAATCGCGTCCCGTTTTAGGTCAAAAAACGGTACACGGAATTTGTCCGCAAAGCCCGTGCGTTAAAGCGCCCATAACCTCTTATGCAATATAAAAAAACACAGAAAATATACTTGCATTAGACATAATTATTCATATTGATTACTTTTACAGTTTACTATTTACTATTGAATTATATTCTCCATTTTTTAAAATAACATAATTCCATATTAATGTTAAATAAATTTTAAATCCCCAGTGTATTTGAATACACAGAATGTGATCCATACCTTTGGAATTGCTGAGGAGCAAGAACAGCAGCAAAATCACCGTCTTCATTCTCTCTGAATTGCTTTAAAGGAAGCCTTGAGATGCTCTGCCAACAGCGTTATACTTTCAATATTCTACACTACCTGTAGTAATATAATAACTCTACAGATATTTGTATATTATAGACATATTAAATCATTCCGACAGTGATCAGAAGGAGGAAAACATTTCAATTTGGGACAAAATAAAACTCAGACATTTCTGAATATATCTTTTCATTGTAATGATTTTGAAATTCTTACCTCGCCCCTGATCTGCTGTGACTAAGACAGTATAAAACTGAAAGCTTTTTTCTTTTTACTTGCAGTTTCATTTCAGTACAATCGAGGTTAATTTGTTAATACAGCCCTTTAACAGCCTGTAACTCTGAGGTAGCACAGATAACATGTCCATTACGAATTAGTCACACTCATATTCACATATTTAATACACTAACCGTAAAGCACCCTTTCCAGTGATAATTAGAATTAGAATTTCTAATTTAAGCAGCTGGAGAAAAATCTCATGACATTATTTCCAGGAAGTGAAATAAAAGACATCCCAACCAATGCAGATAAAGACACCTTTGTTTACCAGCAGATACTTTTATTTAAATGTCACATACTGATTTTCCAAATAATCTGGCGGACCTCATGAACACTGATTAAAAACTGATGAGCGCCTCTAGGCTTTCCTCTGGAATTCCTTGCGACCTCTTGAAGGATTGCAAACATTTCTTTTGGAGCAGTTTCTGTTGGATGGTGACATTTTTGCACCTGTGTTCTGTCTGAAGTTTGACTGAGGCCAAGTTTTCAGTTACCCCTTGATAAAACTGGATATACTAAATGATATTTAATTATCCACTTAAAGCTTTTTAGTAATACTTAAGGCTGTCACAGCTTCATAAGGCAGTGATAATAATCACAATTGTGTTGTGCTTTTTTATATGTAAATATGTTTTATAAATGTTTATAATGCTTTATGGATTATAAATTAATAAAATATGGCCTTAAGTAAAGTGTTACCAGCATTTTTATCAATTGTTTAGAACAGGGACAGGAGACAGGTTTAACCCCAGATAGTGAAGCATTATGTTGCGCACTGATTAGCTAACATTTCATCACTCATTCCAAGAAAAAAACGGGGAAAGAATGACAAAAATACAAAAGGGAGTGTTTTGCAGCTATTTAAGTCTGGCCCAAGGAAGGCATTCTTGGTAAGCAGTCAGCATTTTCCCAAAGGGGACAAAACTGAGTTAATGTGTACAAACTTGAAGTATAAAATGACCATCTGAGCCGTTCATTCTCTGTATTCTGCTGTCCCCCCTATAAACAGGCATAAATAAGGTTTCAGTTTCCCTATAACTAGCTGGCTAGCAATATTAATACAGAGTAAGTTTGGCATGAATGCAAACAAGCCATGACCAGATTGAATGTACATTTGTGTAATTATGATAATAAAACTGAATTGCCCCATTAATATAACAGACAAAAAAAAAGTTCCAATGGCTGCCTTTTGTTAATAATTCACTTCACAGGCCACCAGCAAACAATGAAAAAAAACTCAGATGACGGAAAAGGATTCGATTTATTCACGGGAAACACTCATGCACGGTGCTCGTCAAACACAGTGTGTGAAAATAACCAACAGTTTGGAATAATATTATTTCTGCTTCCTTTATGGCCTGACTGGGGGGCAGGGGGGGGGGTTCAGGTTATGGAAATTCAAACATTAAAAACTGCAGACAAACTATAGGCGAAAAATTAATTCGCTTTAATCTGACAACGAAAACAATAAACAAAATATTTTGATTTTATACATACATGTGGATTTCATATATTAAGAGAATGTTCTTAATTTACATTCACTGTTGGTTGTACAATCAGCAATTTGCAGCATACAAAAAAAAAATGTACATATATTTTATTCCTAGACACAGAAGAAAAAACCAATACCATCTCCTTTTGTCCTGGCTGGGTGGTGGCAGAGGGTTACGGCCATCCCTACCTCTTCTTGGATGGCACACTATTCCATCCTCCGTGTCCCAAGGCTCTTTCAGGGGACTCCCTCCTGACCCCAATGACCTCCAGTCTCGTACCTGCATGTAGGTGTGCCCCGCACACTAGTAAGCGCGACCCTAATCCTGGGGGGAGAGGGGAGACTCTGGGGCTGTTTGTGTTCTGCTCCGGTGTTGCTTGGGTGCACGTTCAGCCCCCACTGCAGTCCCGAATGAGATCCAGACGGAGGGAGAGCTGCTTGAAGAAGGGGCGGAGGTAGGGCTCATTGTTCCAGCACTCCTCCATAATGTCGTATATCTGAAATGGAGGACAGATTCAGCAATGTTCCGAATCCAAGTGCCTCCCCGCAGAGGTTTCTCAGGGTTCCTATAGCGTTTCCCAACCCAGTCATTGTGAAGCCCAAGACAGTCCATGTTGAAGCTCCCCCAGAGCATACCTGAACCAAACATTCAGGCAATCATGAAGATCCTGGTACAGGGGCGTTGGCAGCTGGACTGTCTGGGAGTTCCACAAGACTGGGCTGAGAAACACTGCTAACACAATCCCACACCTCACTAATGCTGCATTCCGTTCCATCCCGGAGCTAATCGCGTTCCAGTACAAGAAGCAGGAAAGCAACATACCAACAGATAAAAGGTTAGACAGTACTCCGTCTATGACATATTTAATGAGCCATAAATAAGACATAAGCGCTAATAAACGGTATGTAACTATGGCTTTTCTCTTCTGTTGTTGAAGGAACCAGCCATCCTGAATTCGATTTTGGGGTTGCAGAGGTTCTGACTTTCCAAGTTCCTACTTTCTTTCCTGATGAAATTTTAGATTACAAACTCACAATTTGTGTCTTTCGAGTTCAAATGGCAACACAGCATTCCAGGCTACTGCCCCCCCACCCCACAAATACCCCATGTCAGCTGCTGGTTACCCAGGATGTCAACAAATGAAAGGCTCACCATTGCAAGTATCATCTTTATAGCAACATGAGGCCTAATATTTGCTTCTTAACAACAGAGTCCCAATAAAGTAAAAAAAAAAAATGTGTATCACACATACATATTATTATAAAGTATATTTAAAAAATTATACTTTTTATACATGAGGGACAACAGCAGTAGTTGTAGTAGCTGTCATCATCAACAGCTGGGATATACCATATGCTTTTTTGTGATGGCCATGCTTCTGACAGTGAATTATCCCCCTCTTTTGGCTAACTAGGGGATATGGCAGCCAGATGAGCTCTGTGTGGCTAACAGCTTCATTGCCACAGCTTAGCTACCCAGCTTTCCTACCCTGCCTGCCACTTAATTCCACCATCATTTAACCTCAAGAGAGCTCGAAACGCAGAAACCTCAGCAGAATCCTGCGGGAGTCAGACTTTGGCTTGCTGCTCTGCTGGCCTCAGAGGCAGCCTCAGAGGCAGCCCAGTACAGCTCAGAGAGGCTGGAGGGTCTCACCTCAGGAGGGCAGCCAATCGGCTGGGGCAAACGGGAGCCTGATTTGAGGAGCTCGATAAGGTGGTATACGATCATCTGGCCCTGTTTGTCAGTCCCCATCATCCCCATAAACACCTGCATGTAAGAAAAAATTATGAACACAGGAAACACACTCGTACGCAAACCCTCATCAGCCTCCATGAACACATGGAGCAAGCACATTTACGACATTTTCTCATTTAAAACTTCCCCCAGGTTCAATGCCATTGCGGTACCAGATAAGCAGTTACAGAAAATGAATGAATGGCCAGTGTTTCCCCATCCCTACAGCGGGAATAGCCGCAGTAGAGGAAAGCTTAAATCAAAAGGACCATGTGACAACAAGAGAGCAAATCCTCAAAAAGGGGGGGGGGGGGCAGAGGCTAACTTACGCTGGGCGGGCTGCAGTTCCTGTCGCTGTGGGTGAAGAGCTCATACAGCACCACGCCAAAACTCCAAGTGTCGGACGCCACTGAGAACTTGCTCTCCGTCAGGGACTCGGGGGCGTACCTGCATACCAGGGACACCGCATACAGCCCATGACAGTGGCTAAAGGTACGGCTGGTTAATGAGGACATCCCAAGCTCCAACAGCGCGACTCACTCCGAAGGCCCAGTTACCTCCTAAAAATCCTACCACAGCCTACTCAGAAATTACTTTTAAATCGCCAATTAAAAGCTTTCTATATTGCCAAAAGGAGTTCTGACCATCTACAAACCACATTCTTAACTCCTCTAAATACTAATAATCACCTGCATTCCAAGGAGCCTCTGAGAATAAAGATTCACTTTCCATGTGCTACAGCAGGGGTCACCAGCGCTACTTCACGGGCACTGAGCCATACGAAGGGCTACCAGTCTGAAACGCCCCCCTAAACTTATCTAAACTTCATGTACAATAGACATGTTTTAAATGCTTATTTTTTTGTTTTAGATAGTCATTTTCAAATCTATATAAAAGCAAATGTAATTTTAGATGCTGCTCACTGGCGAGTTGTGCTAGTTTTAGAACAGCTCCGCGGGCGACTCAAGTCATCTTGGTGACCCCTGTGCTACAGCCACACAGCTAGGCCGCCGAAGTCTCACCAGAAGATGGGACTTTCTCCTGGCTCCTTGACCTTGTAATATTCCTTGTCTTGGGGTAAGACTTTTGTGAGGCCAAAGTCGCCGATCTTCACTCGCATCTCACTCTCCACCAGGACGTTGCGAGTGGCCAGGTCCCGGTGGATGTAGCGCTTTGTTCCAAGGTACTCCATCCCCTGCAGGAGGGAACGCCAGCAGCCGGTGTCACTAAGAGTACAGACCCATCCGGCACACATGGGAGACTGGGCTAAAACAAAGCGACGCTACGCATATAGTGCAGGGGCCGACATTACGGTGAATTGCGACAAACATTTTGATCAACATGCAATTTTCACCCCAGACATACTAAAGCTACACAGTTCTCTTCTTCTTTCAGACATCAGACAA
>JAABNY020000039.1:31824334-31840634 GCA_015164015.2 Brevimyrus niger
AAAATCAAGTCTGGCTACCATCTTCATGCAGAATTCTGCCCTTTGATGGCACTTCAATGTAAAATGCACAACAGCCGCTCTCCCTCACAGAACAGACCAACGCCACAACATCAAAAAAGCTCCATCTGAACTGGGACACTGGGTCTGGGTGGTTCTGACAAAACAGCTGAGCAGCACCAATGTGGAGACACTCACGATGTCCAGGTCCTCCCTGCGGATCTTGTGGAACACCATCTGGCTGATGTTGTGCCTGTGCAGTGAGGATGAATGGGGAGCCATGGCCCCCCGGTTACAGCGACTGATCAGCAGGTTTGACTTCTCTGCAAGGGAGAGCGCAGGGAGCGGAGATGTCAGGAGGGCACGTACAATGTCCACTACATAAATCAAAATTCAACATGGCAGATCTACACTGCCAAAAATGTACGGCCACAATTTAAGTCCATTAAGAGAAGGTTGGGATAAAAGCATAGACTCTTAAGCAGTGAGCCCAAATCGTTTCATTGGATTTACACCTGTATGATAATTGGTATGGCAAGTTTGTAAAAACAGGTACTTTGCTTTGGATAAATGCGTCAACTAAACAATGCAGATAAGAGACATGCAAAGACAGAAAAAGCAAGTTGAAGTTGCAAGCTAGAGCATGTTTCTCAATCCGGTCCTCAAGGACCCCAGACGGTCCATGTTTTTGCCCCCTCCCAACTCCCTGCCACACTTTTTGGTCCCTCTCAGCTCCCTGCAAAGCATTATTGCTCCCAAACCGTTGGCTGTCTAAAGGGGGGGGGGGGTGTTTCCCAAGGAAGGGGCTGGGAAACACTAGCCTAGAGCAATGTGGGAGTTTGCCTTGACCTTTGAAGTTGGGAGGGCAGCAGCGGGTGAACTGGAAGGCAGTGCCATCCAAGCGCACGGCCTCCTTCTGGTAGCAGCTGAGAAGCTCCCGCAGGCTGCCGAAACTCCTCTTGGCGCTACTCAGGCTGAACTTGCCGTCCTCTGACCTGTTGATCTGGCAGTGCTTATATTCCACTGCACCATCCACCTAGAGGCCCACAAAAAGACTTGAGCTTGTGTGAAGTAACAAGAAACCCCATCGCTACCTATCCATACTCCAATCAGACCACTTTCCAACACAGCGTCATCCAGAAACCGGCTGCATTTCCGCTCGCATCCATACCAAACACGAACTCATCCAGGCTGCACTCACTTCCACAGCAAAGGACAGGAAGTACTTGTTGAAGTCTCGGGGGCTGCAGCGTAGCACATACAGGCCTCGCTGGTTCCCACACCTGTGCAGCTTGTTTATGGCAAACTCCAGCCTGCCAGGAAGACCACAAAATGAGCACCAGGACAACAAGAAAAAACTAGAAGCTTCCACGACAGCCATGAGTATGGAGCATTAAGTACTTGGGTAAATGTGGCGCATTAAGTACTTGGGTAAATGTGGCGCATTAACTACTTGGGTAAATGTGGCGCATTAACTACTTGCCACACTGCAGAAGCGGAGCAGTTCTCAGTGTCTGGTACAGTTGAATTTGACATTACGGTTGAATAAAGAAAGAGGATAAACAAAATTATGACTTAAAATGAATGATAAACTTGTGGAATTTAGGAAATTAACCTTACTGTGGTATTACTGTGTAATTCAACTTTGAAATGTTTTTAAACGAACATGTGATGACAAGTTTTTTTCCCCAACTACCTTTCAGTTGCATTGGAGTTCTCCACCCCACACCCCCCCCCCCAAACTATGTCCAAACTACCTTCAATGTCAATCTTATTTTCTCATCAATCTTTTTTTGAAGGAAAAAATATGCAAAATATCCTCCTTGTATACAAAGTGCTGTATATAGTATTATTGCTCACTAAATGTAAATGACGCATCTGGTTGAAGCTTCCCCTCATGCAATCAAGTTAATGCTGATTGCGCAAATAGACTGACTCACATGTGGAAGTCCTTACAAATGCAACACTTTTTTAAAATACGTAATATTTAGAAATAACATTATGCGAGGAGTCGAAAGTTTCCCAGCATGTCCTCTTTAATGTACAACAGGAATAAACGTGTTTCCTTAGATCAGTGAAAAGACAGATGCGAAAACAACATGTCCACTGCAATGGGCATAAATGAATGGGTGGGGGCTCAGGAGGATATCTGAGCCTTCATATATCATATATGCTAGAAAAACAAAATGGTGAACTCACGTTATGGGACCATGGCAGTTGCTCTGAAGCGCTTCAGTGAGACTCGGGGGGGCCACCTCCTTGCAGAGGCAGTGATGGGCGTCAGTAGTGAGTCTGTAATATCCATCTATCAACGACACGAAGGAGAGGGCCTCAGCGGCAGATGGGAAGTCGAGCTCCTGTAGGGGGAGAACTAGCCAGTAAACTGCAGTGCAGCCTGTGCCTGAAACACTGAACCACAGGGGCAAACAGCTTATGAAAAATGAGATCTAAATGCAATAATACAGCTATTCAGTCAACAGTTTATCTTAAGAGCATTCCGTGCAAAAGGCATAAAAGGAAGCAATGTCCTGCGGTTAAAAAGTAACGCCTGAGCAAAAGTATTCATGCTCATTAGCAGCGAGACAAGTGTGTTTCAATAAAAAAATAAAGATTAAAGAGTAACAAAATTATCAAATTGGTTGTCCTTGAATGACAGATCCACTTTAATATCTGACATTTTTACCGTCACCAATGGCAGCTGACTGAAAAGCATAACTCATGGAACCTCAGGGTATTAAAAGTGCTAGTGAAAGAAAAATATGCAAATGAACCCCCAATGTGAACAGATCGCTCCCCCTTGGTAAGCATGAGCGTTAATTAAACACTAAGCTGCAATACTGCTTTATAAACAGGGATGACTCCTGTCATCCACAGGAGGTATCAAAACGCTTGCTTTAAATTAAGGACCAACCTTTTAGCCGCAATAACTGTCACGCCGTCAGGACCTAAAGGTGGGGCCGTCATATCAAACAATTACACATAACAGCCCCCCCCCCACCCCCCAAAAAAAATAAAAACTCCACACAGCAAAGTGTTGCACTGTTCACTGTGTCTCCTTCCTAAATCCTATGCATGATACGGATCACAGCAAGCACCAAGTTAACCTTCTCTATTGCAGCCTTTGCATTCTATAATTTCTCCATATAACCTTAGTAACCCAACAGTTTCCACTCTAATTGCTCACACTGAGATATTTGTGGGCATAAAGATACGATATTGAAGGACAATGAGACAATGTACATGCAAGGTTTAAGCAGCTTAACATTGTGTTCTTTCCAGTAAACGGTTGTGCAATATGGAAATGATGGCCATGACTGAAATTGCTCATGAATCAGACAAACCTATGCTTGGTGTGGATTTTGACAGTCCGGACCTCACTGGCATTACCTCTCCTCCACCATCTGACACATGGCTAGATTACGCATGGATTTTACACAGAACACCAAGCTCTGGAAGGTGGTCGGGCCAGCGTACCAGCTTACTGCCGTCCTGCTTGTTGATGGTGACTATTCGACTCTCCCCAGCCCCCTCCCTGTTGGCCTGTTTGATGCTTATGTCAACGATGTCGGGAAAGTCGCAGTACGTCTGTAACTCCTGGCCAGCGGGGAACAACAACCACCATTTTAAAAAAGGACACATATATAAAACATTTCATTTCCCAATAATCAATTCACTGTGAGACAATGTTCGCAATAAATCAGTCTAAATGATCCAATAATTGAAAAATATTCATTGAGTAAGTTGATTCTATGTTAAATAACTAAAGTTTTAAAGAATTAATAAACTTCAGTATTTAAGATGCAGTACAGTTGATTTACAATTAGTTAAATTTTCCATCCTTAAAATTATTCCAGTAGGTAAAGATATTTATTTAAACACTTATTTTTCTGAATTTAAGCAGAAAGAACATGGCTATGTAACAAAGAACTGAACTACATGGAAAATAAATCAGCCCAAAGATATCTCTCAACATAAACACACTTTTTATATTTCACACCGACTCATACCACACACATACTCTAGATTCAGTGAAATAACTGAAAAGACCACAGATTTAGCAGAAAGCAGAGAGAAGTCAAATGGACAGTGCATCCAATGAGCCTTAAACTGGATCAGAGCAAGACATTAAGAAAAGGGATCTTCTAAAGGCCGATTCGTGCTTCTCTGCATGCGGACAGGGAACGGCTCACTTCTGAGCTTCAGTCGGCATAAAATGTTTATACTTGAGCGTGGGAGGGGGACTTAAGTAAAAAGTACTACGTTAAAATCTTATTACAAGCAACCTATCCCTTTAAATTTACTCGGCAGGTTTGAATATAGCATTGCAAGTTAGAGTACTGCACAATAAGGAATACCAGGTGAGACTTCCTTTGTATTCACAAAAAGCGGTGAAACTCGCCAAGCCTGCTGGCACCAAGGACAGGCAGCCCTACCCTAGGAGCTCCAAGAAGCCAGAATTTCCCAAAGTTACATTTAAGGGTATAACATGATATGATCATTTAAATTATAGCAATGTCTCCTATTTGCACTTGAAGCAAGTTTTCAGGACAGACCCCCAAGTTTTCAAGTTGACCCCTGTCCTGGTTGTAAAGGATTACAGGGGTAGCTTGGAACACAAACTTAATTCATTCCAGATGGCTGGTCAGTCGAATTTCCCCATAAGAAATAATGTAAATGAATTTAATCTGATCCAGACCCTCAAATATTTGCTTATTTAAAATAATCAACCTAACTAATCATAAAAAGCATTAACAATTAATATGAAAGTAATACATGGAAACAGTACACATACAAAAGCAATAAACATATAAATGATAACATATAAATGCAGACATGCACACCAAGTCTCGCTATAATTTCCTTTAAGTTCTAGTTACTCTCACTTTCCTTTGTGTTTGCTGCTATCACAGCTCACTCTCTTAGGGGGCATGTTTACTGCATCACTAAATCTACTGCAGAAACCACAAAAAAATACACACCAAAAATAGGAACATGGCTTTCTCATGTTGAACTCAGTCGAGAGGTACCACGAGACGGCGATTCAAAGGCATCAACCTCCCAGGAAGTCCGTTTGCTTTTGTTTCAGCCCAACACGGACGCACCTCGATCCGTACAAGCTTCAGCAGGTCCGTTTTGTTTTGTTGTGTTCCGAGTTTTCAGTTGAATTGGAGGTCGATTTTTCTCAGCGACCCATTTGTGGTCCGAATTGATGGAGTTGAACGCGTCTCGACCCACACGAGTTTTAGCAGGAACAACTGACTCCCAAGATTTAGGTTGAGGTACCATTCAAATAGAATTCAACAGACCCATTCAGTTTCCAAGTTGCTTGAGTTAAGAGGTGTTCGAGTACCAAAGTTCTACGCCAATTTACATTAGGTGCAATTCCGTTATTTGTGTCGTATGCATATGTGCATGTCTCTGTGCAAAAAAGTATGAACCACCCTTAAGTAAGCTTAACAAGGTCATACCTGGTCTGCCCCAGGTGCTTGCTGACTGTCCGGGGACCACTGTATCCCGCTGTCCCCGCTGATGACGATGCTGACCTGTCCTGCAGTGGGCTCCTTCACCTGGTAGCACTCCGAATAAAATGTGGACTGCAGGAGTGACTCCAGGTTAATGAGGTACTTGAGCTTCAGGTCATGGGGTGTGGCCTTGCACTGGCTTAACTGCTGGATGAACTTTCTGAAGCGGTACCGGATCCGTTTCCGGGTCACGATGTGGTAATCCTGGATGCAAGCTCGCACATCCTGGGGCAGGAAGGACTTGTAGCTGTGGGAAGGGGAAAATTCATTAGCTGCAGTTAGCAATGAAATCCATATTGGGTTCTGTCACGTCATTTTGTATTACATTCATACATTTTTATATCTTGAGCAGGGAAGATTTCTTTTAGACAACAGGTGAAGCAGTGTCATCAAAAAAAGAAAAGGAAAAAAGTAACATTCATATCACATAAAATATCTCTAATGGCAATGCATCATCACAATGGCCATTTCCATGTGAAACCAAAAACAATGTAGCAGTTCATGTTTCTGGCAAAGCATTGTGCACAACAGCACCACCCTTAGCACGATACAGGAACTTCAGTAAAGCAAAACACTTTCTGCCTCACTAAGCTAGGAAAGTAGACATGACCTATTTATGTATTGATAATAATGGAACAGAACACATTTTTAAACCCACCCATGGATCACCCTCACCTAGTCTGTCCCATTATTCATGCTCTTGCACGTTCTTGACACAAACATGTAACCTTTCCGAACACGAGTTTAGCAGTTAAGCAAGATAAATCCACTTGTTCGCCTACATTAATTTGTGGACAAGCCATTGATATACAGGCAGTTCTCAACTTAAAAATGTCCAACTTACAGACAACTCCAACAGACCAACTTCTCCAACTAACAGACAACATACCAACAGACTGCCAAAAAGCCTATTATACTAAAAATTTGGGTTAAATACAATGGTCTGTACTAACGATCGCACACACTACTTTGTGACGCTCATTTCACAACTTCAGTAGTTTGTACTGCATGTAGTGACCATTATTAGGTTCTGTATTATTTTTCCACCTGGCTTACAAATTAAATTTGAAGACAGGATCAGAACTCATTCATAACCTGGAGACCGTACTCTTATTTAAAAATAATTTGATTTGTAAATATGGTTCTCGTTGATTGTAACCAACCCCCATGTATGTACTGTAAATAAGAACATCCATGCTTTCGATCCTTTTTTTAATTATGCTAAAGGAACATGTCAGTGTGGTCGTGCAATCAAGTCTTTTGGGAAACGCAAAGACCGGAGTTGGCACCTGTCCTGTATATTACATGATCGGCCCATTTTGAAAAATAAAATGTGTCTGTTTTAAAACAATACGGGGATGCAATCTAGCAACTATAGGGAGGACTGACAGATTAAAAATCGACAAAGCACAGATGTGCCTTCCCACTACTGATTTTAGTCAGCATCACTTTCTAAGCATCAGATCACCAGATTAATAGTAACAAAGATGAAAACTCGGGATACAGGCTTTGACTCGGGATCAGGTCTTGACCGAAATTAGCAACAGATGGAAAATGTTAAGGTATACAATGTAATGAATATTTTAATGTTTACTATGATATTTAGTTACAGGTCTGAAATTATATGAGGGGGTGCAGTCTAGAGTTCAAAGGATCACTAAATAAAAATTTTAGTCTGCACCCCCCACTGCTCGAGTGCAAACAAACGGACGGCAGCAGTTTTAAGGGCAAAGTGATTTTCCAGACAAATAGCCTTGCTGGAATAATTCAGAGCATAACTCCTTTTTCCTGCTGCAGGGTGAGCATTTCACAGTAGGTGCTGCTCTCGCGTTCCCGACTGCCTTCACCTAGTGGCGTTATAGATCTCCAGAAGGGTCTGGTCATTCTCCTTTGCCGTCCTCATCATATCCAGCACTGCCATGCCCAGGCACTCTTCCTGCGTCTCATGAGTGGTGCTGATCTTCACCTTGCTGTTTACGAAGTCGCTTCGCCACTGGGGGAGGGGGAATTCAGAGCAGAACACATAAAACACCCAGGACTCGTTCTCATAGAATAACAGTCTCAGAGACCGCAGGTCTCCAGCCTCTGCCGGCTTCCAGCGTTTCAGGCCGACCCGGCTGCCACATTCCCGCGTCTGCCTGGTGGCTGGCAGCCCAGGTTAAGTCATGATGGATCAGCATCCTTCCCTCTCCAACCCTCAGCCCCGCAATGCCGTAACGCAACAGAGGCTTCGCACAGGGAGATACTGTGCTGCTGCAGTACTTCAGCTAACAGACCTGGTTTTGTTATCACCGAGTACAAGAATGGGTGGGGCGGGGTGATAATGTCACAGCATCGCTGCTGGGACTCTCACCGTTTATGCGCCACGGAGCTCACCCTGAAAGATTCAGAGAAAATCCCTTCGGTTGTGGCAGACCCAGAGCAGGCCGACCAGCAGCGGCAATCTGACCTCTCAGAGGCTTTTTTTTTTTGCTCTCTCCCCCGCAGCAGGGGAGAGGGAGGGTGAGGAGTGGGATGATGGCTCTTATGAGCGACGCGCTTGCAGGGCCATGGAAGGGAGGCAGACGACACAATGGGGGGGGGGGGACGACTGGGGGCGCACACAGCGCCTGGCAGGGACCCCCGTAACTACTAACCATATCAGCATGATCCAGCGTACGGCTCCATGACACCCCCATATAGCTGTGAGCATGACTCATTCCCAGGATTCAGTTCAAAGCATTTTTAAATCACTTTCTCCTATTCCATGTTTAATTTGTTTTTTTTTGTTTTTTTTTTTTTAATCCATTACCATTTAAGATTACCCGAGTTCAACATGAGTGTGCGGGGGGACGAGTGTGCGGGGGGACGAGTGTGCGGATGTGCCAAAGAGACCACAGGCAGACTGTAAACATCCGTGCCTCTTGCTCCTACAGTCACTAGAAACAGAGCCATGCAAACGGAGCCCTCCTTCCTCTGGAAGGGACCTGGGGGCTCTGACACGGCTGTTAGTCCACAGCACTTCATTTATTCACAACACTGATCAGGCATGAATATGGTGAGACTATGCAGAAGATACTACGACGGGAATGGGGTGGGACTTTACCTGTGCAAAGAGGTATTCCATGACACACTCATCCATAGCTGGACTCTCCGAATTCTTTGCGACACCGTAACGGAACGCCCTGGGGGCGCCACAGCTATACCAGCCAGAAAAGTAGAATCTGCACGGGTCAGGAAGAGGAAAGGGCAAGATATAGGACACTGACTAGCTGATACTACCAGTACTACCGGCTTAGGAGTTCATACAGGGCCCAAGTAGCATGTAAACAGCATCAACCCTAAGCCTCCCTCACCTGATCCTAAAGAGCACATTCTCACTGGAGGAATCATCCAGGTGGAAGGTGTGGTTGGGTGGGAACCACATGGAGTCACTCTCTCTCATGAGTCCAAAAAGGCTGTAATACACAGGTGTCACACCTAAGGGGCGCAAAATGCGATTAAGCACAGAAACAAGAAGCACCGTCATCCCATACAAAGGATGCAAAGGTCTGACTTGTGCCTCAGAACCAATGTTTATATTTTATTCAACATATCATCATAGAGGGTTGCACATCAGGGCTACACAACATATTGTGCGCCGGTACTGCATTAGCTAGCTAGCTACTTCAGATGCAAATTAGCTTCCCCCAGATACGTCACGATATCACAAATGGGTTAAACGCTGAGGACACATTTTGTTGTTGTGCACCGTGTGCTGTGGCGTGTCGACAATGACAACCGATCACCAAAATGCTGGTAGGGTGGTGGAATTTTATTAACTGATCACCAAAAAAAAAGTGAATAAAAGCATCAGCTCTTTTACAGACCGGCCAGACCTCCCAGTCATACGGAGGAAAACATACATTGTCCTCAAAACTCAGGATCCCATCAGTCCACTTTAAATGTATATGGCCAGGTTCATTCTGCAATTAAAAGACCAAATTCATTCGTCTCGCGATGTGGTCTGCCCGCTCACCGCACTGCTTTGCCGCGTCGGTGCAGACCCTCTCCACCACGTAGTCCCCAGGGGGGTAGCTGAGGGAGTCGTGTGGATCCCTGTCGCGATACAGACGGACAGTCAGTGCAGGAGACTGCCCGCTGCTTTGCAGCTGGCCGTTCTGGTGCTGCACAGGAGGGTACAGGGAGGTCTCCATGCCCAACGCCGCTGCGCAGACCATGAGGCCCTGTCTACTCACATTCACCTGCAGGGAGAAAAGGGACATCAGGGAATGGAGGCGAAGGTCGAATGGTTTCCCCCAGTGCTGCAGGCCCTCATAGACCTACTCCAGTGGTCACCAACTGGCAGGCTCAGGCCTGCATAGACGGAAAAACACTGAATACGGTCTGTGTGATTGGTCACGCTGCTCCCCCGCTCTGTGAATTTTTTATCATCAGGGCCCAGTTGTCCAAAATGTTTAATCTTGACCAGACTAATCCCGAGTTGGAAATCCCAGGTTTTCCGATCCAGAATCAGGCAACCCATCTTACTTTTATGTCTGTTTTTCAAAGCAGCACAGGACTGAATCACCCTGATCCAGATACGAACTTTTCAAGATAATGAAATACAGATAACAAACTTTCTAAATGGGATGTAAAACCAAAATATAGTTCACTAGCTATGTAAAGAACAACGGTTAGAACAGACAGTGTGGCCTCACTAAGTGTTTTTTAGAGAAACGGCAGCACAAAAAAAAACAGAAACATGCCTTCTACTAACAATCTATTTTGAACAGTTCCACTCAACTGATGAGCAATACATTATTCACAAATACATTGAATATTATGAAGACATGTTGTAAAATATGAAAAGGCTAAATGCTAATCGTTAACAAAAATAAGGGCTGTAATCATTAGCAACTTGTGTTGTCGTAATTAATACAGTGCTGAATTAAAGTTAAAAAAATACTATTTTTGTTTGACGCCGATTTATTTGGGGGATTTTTTATTCAGAAAAATCCTTTTTGAAGTTTAATGTATTGAAGGGCTTAACAAGCAGCCTCATGTCTGCTTTATCATTGAATTGGTTCAAATGCAAAATATATAGCTTGCATGTTACAAATTATTTATTTTTTGCCAAAGTTTTATTGTATTTTTTTCTTGAAATCCACCCTGAATCCCTCTTCTGCTGGGATCAGCATAACTCCGGTTCTTTGGCTCAAAGCTATCCCAATCCTGCTACAAATTGCTGAACACCACACACTGGAGGCTTTATTCAGATCAAAACCAAGACTGGATTACATGATCCAATCTGATTTCAGAATCATTTTTTATTCTGAACAACCCATTTTTAACATCTGATCCAATCAGGTTACTTCTGAAACACAGGGCTCATGGGCATAGTGGACCTTGGCTTTGTGTTGCTGATGGAATACGGCCCTCGTGGAAAAACAGTGGGGGACACCAGGCCTAGTTAGTGTAGAGCCCCTCTCACTACATCTGGTACCACAGCATCTTGGGACTTATGGGAAGAGAAGGGGGTGGCTGACCCACCTGGGAAACTCACCCGGCATTTGAAGCATCAAGACAGCAAGTGATACCTTTAAAATAGGAGCATTCTGAGAGTTACTGACAAAGCACATCAATGCAAATGAAGGCTGCACATCCGGGGAGGTAGATAAAGATTAGGGTTTGATTACGAGAGAGAGAGAGAGAGAGGAGAGAGAGAGAGAGAGAGAGAGAGAGAGAGAGAGAGAGAGAGAGAGAGAGAGAGAGAGAAACGGATTTGTCACACCAGAGGAGCACATCTTTAGGAATTCTGTACCCCTTCCAAATGTAAAACTTAATTTCTATTGTATGGTGAGTTAGTTTTGATTAAAAGGACAAACAGATAAGTAGGAAGTAGGGCAGGTGAGGGATACTGAAAGCTCACACTGGCTTAGAAAACAGCTGATTGCACAACACAAAGCATATCATCTGCTTCCTTAAAATTTGTAACTAAACGCTGAAAAGGCCATGTACTGCATTTACTGAAAGACAGCTGGGCTTCAAGATACCAGTTTAGAAAATATGGGGCCTGTGGTAAAGAACTGTCTGCAGGAGAAACCCTAACAGCAATTTTCCCCCCTCTATAAAAAAATCAAGACAATCAATAGTTTTGCTTGGATTTATTCATCAATTACAGATCCTTCAGTCAACTAAAAGGTGAAGTACAGAAATGATTTTGCAGCTTATCACAGTGAACCCTTTAAAATCTTTGGCATGATCTAAAACGACTTTTGCTCCAGTACCAACTGAAGCAGGAAAGAGATCTCAACCCCTGACCCTTTGTTAGCCATTTTGTTAGCTTTTCCCCGCACATAATCCCGCAATTTGTCCGTTTCACGGGACAGGTCCTCGAAGAACACAAAATGCAAAGCAAACTCGAGTAAAAACATCTCGCTGAAAAGCACTTAGAACTTAAGGATAGCAACAGAAGTATTCAGAGTCCTTTGCTCCATAAGAGTCTCTGTCCGTGACTCTACAGGACTCCCTGTAAG
Organism: Brevimyrus niger; assembly: GCA_015164015.2. Classification (NCBI taxonomy): domain Eukaryota; kingdom Metazoa; phylum Chordata; class Actinopteri; order Osteoglossiformes; family Mormyridae; genus Brevimyrus; species Brevimyrus niger. The sequence goes on from JAABNY020000039.1 coordinate 31,836,351, forward strand.
AGTTCATACTGACCTGAGCTTCAAGACACACAGCTTCACCAGCTGAGGGACTTTATGACCTACATTTTTCCCCCAAGCAGACACTAAGGGCCATTCCTCATGCTGGGCTGGGCAGTGCAGCGAAGCCCTTGGGTGAACTAATCCAACAGTGGGGGACAAAGACTGTTCTTCTTCACAGAGACCTCAGATCTCACATGAAGCATCCTGCTGGACTCAAAGTACTTGAGAAATTATTTGGCTGTGACACAAGCCTTCCCCACCGGCAGGGCCCAGTGGAAATTTCCCACCCCCGGGCCAGTCCACCCGCGTGTGCTGGAACGGCGGCCGCTCGGCACTTCGAGAATGATTTACGAGGAGCAAATACTGTTTTCACCACATTGCAAGGACATTTATGACTAGCTGTTAAGTCATGAGAATAAAGAGGAGAGGAAAAGGGAGGGATACAAGAAGACAGAAAGAGAGAACTGGAAGAGGTAAGATTAGACTATCAGCAGGCTAGTATTTTGTGCTGCAAAGACTTTAATGACCAATTTTATATTAAGTGTTTTATTTCAATACGAAAGCTGCTCCACAGATGAGTTTACCAGAATGAAGATTAGGAATGTAAATTACATATTTAAAGACTGAATAATTTGTTGCCATGGAGAATACATATTAAAGCATTTAAGTCCTCCGCCTCCTGCCCTCACATGTAACTGCCATACTTTTGGGTTTGGGTTTATGGAATATTCACGTCCACAGCCAACCTGTCAAAATAACCTACAAATTAAACAAAGCAATTTTCTAAGTGTGTTTCTGACAAGCCGGCTGGAGAGGAGATGTGGATGGAGGGGGGGAAAAAAAAAGTTGTTTGTTTGTTCAAGAGCCTTGTCATCTACCCAAGTAAAATGTGAAGAATTTAACTCGAGTCTTGTGCATTATAATGAGCTGAGGCTGGATTTAAGAACAGTGCCATTTAGTGCTGTTATGAAACTGTTTAACAGAGTGGAATCTTAAGGAAAAATAGACAAATTAGACAGGTAGATAGCCCAGTGCAATCATGAAAATTGACTCTGCTCTGACATTTTATGCAAGACCACAGGGATCCCGATGTCCTTGCCAAATATTCTGCCTGACTGCTGGCTTCAAGCAAGCAAACGGGACTAGACAGTCATAAAAATTCAATACGGTCCAGTGAACACTTCTACATATCTTTGGATAATGAGTAAGTTCACGGGCTCCCTCTTGGTCTCGGGTGACATTTTGCATAGCAGTTAAAATGAACAAATGCATGGATGGATAGACATACCGAGTAAAGCTAGAAGGTAGAAAAGCAGAGAAATAACGAGACTTACAAACCACCTGCAGAAACCACCTTACAAGGAGGCCACTGGCAACATGAAGCTCGACAGGAACCCGAGTTACAGCAATCATTCTAGCCATCAAAGCCTTCTGTGGCTTTTGATACTGGTCTATTTAGAAGCACACTACGTCAAACAACCAAGCATACTTCATCACGGAAGCACACAGACTAGGTAAACCATCAAATGGCATGCGTACTGAGGTCACGACATTATTAAACTATAGCAAAAGCTACAGAGAGAAATTAGATAAACCCCTGAGGCTAAAGGAGACCATCATTTCCAAAACTCTAAAACCCCTGATGTTGCACAAGGCAATTTTAAATTACTGACATTAGTTGAGTTTCAATATGACCCAGGCTTCAATTGCCTGCACTGAATTTGTCATTTTTGCTACTTTCAGACCAGGGCGGGGGGGGGGGGAGTAAACCGACTTTCAGTTGTTCATAAGCAGAGCGGCAAGTCTAAGGTGCAGCTAGAAATTTGTCCACATCTGTTATTGACAGGAATTGGATTTTGCAGTGAGCCCCAACTGACTGGTCTCATAGCAGCACTGAGTTGCAGCAAAGTCACACACAAGTGTTTACTTTATCGCATTCTTACATGACAAACTCAAAGGGCCACATTCAAGTGCTTGACAAATACACAGGTGAAGCTGACATCTACAGAAAACAGGTAAGAACACCGACAAAATCGGCCAATTCGCTAAGGTAAGGCATAGGTACAGTACGTACCAATATTGTTTCACCCTAAAATACATATTTTCCACAGTTAAAAATTTGCCAAATTTCAGAAGTCAGGGAGAAAAAGTAGAGGCACCCTAGCATGAGCTGGAATTCATGCCATTATATCTGAAAGGCCTACTGACTAAACCAGAAAACTTCTAACAAAAACTAAACTTCCCCAGCAGCAAAAACGGCGTCACCTCTAACATCACAGCCACAGGAGGAAACTCCCTTTCATTAGTCACGTGTGCAGACCGAGAGGCTCCACTTCCCCCCATCAAATGACACACTGGAGCCTGACATACCAGGCCATCCGTGTTCACAGTGCGTGCGAGCAGGGGCCAGAAAGCCAACAGCATCCAAGGGAAACAGCTGCTGTTCACTCCAGAAAGGAACAGTAGCCTGCAACTGTTGGGAGCTCTGGAAAGATCTCTGGTTACTTTAATATTAAAGTAGTCAACCAAGCAGCTTTGCTTTTTAATGGCAAGTCCGTAAATAACAGTGGCTTATGCTATTCTGTACTACACCTACCATGGTGTGGGCTGGGGGGTGGTGGTCAACACACCCACAGCCCCCTTAAGAACATCTGCGTCCTATCAGCCCCAGACAACAACTCAGGGGCACTGCAAAGACACGCCAGTGTAAATGTAATTGGTCTATTAAGGTCTATGAAAGCGCAGCGGAAGTGTACATTTAAAAGCACTTTAACAAGGCAAATGTATAAACTGGATAGTCATGGGGGGGGGACATGGAACCGATAAAAATGGGTTGTGTAAAAACAGCATGAAGCACAAGTGATTGTACCAAGACATAATATAAAAATATGCAAGACAAAAATATACCTTTCACTTAAAAACACTTCAGAAGTGGATAAAAGTCATTAATGTGTAAATACAGGCACTTCTGAATGACATTCAGCCACTTTACACTTATATATATATATAGCCAGACATCTTTGCTGATATTCGATATTCCATTAATTCAGGTTAAGTCTTTCCTCAAGTTACAAAAACAGAGCCTTTGCTGAGATAGAAACCTACAGTACTAACAGAGTAAGGCCACACTCACAACCTGTACACAACCCTGTTACCCTAAAAGAGATACTGCACAACAAATTATTCACTGCAGCCTTAAATTTTGATTAATTTCTTACACGCTTATCTGCAATTTCAGAATTTGCAGGCATCAGTAACCTATTCTAATCCAAAAAGCCGTCAAATTAAATTTCACTTATCAGTGTTTTCTAGACTAAGTACAGTGTTGAGTAGTTCCAGACATTTTTCTTTACAGAAGCCATTGAAAATTTCTCCCAGTCATAACTGGTTTCACCTTTTACGGTCAACTTGACCTTGCAGAGTGCATAGAAGGAGGTGGGCCAGCAGCCAAAAATATGCAGTTAATCACCTTGCAGTACTCTAATCTGCAGTCAAAATTGAACTCTTGAGGAAATTCGAACAGTCAATCACTTCCTTGATATCTGCGGCCCTGCATGTCCAGTTTTATAGAAACTTGCAACCCCATTCAACTCAGCGCATGAGCAGAAACACATGAAAGAACCTGAATGTGAAATAGATGCCAAGGGCTAAAATCACTAGGCCTAAATAAGCAAAAAAATAAAAATAAAAAAAATACCATTTGCATGCATAAGTCCAGGTCTTAATTGCTCTCGCATCACACTTTCCTCTAAGAACTTAGGCTTTTACAGCCTGAACTCCTGTCAATATTAGTGCTGTGTTGATAAAACCGATTCTCTGATTCTTAATCAATTCTCATAATAATTCGTAAAGATCAATTAGTACGCCCAAAGATCGATTTTACCCTTTAACATTTTCTGTCCTTTTTACAGGTAAAATAGGGGGGGAAAAGTCCAGATGGGCATTTTGAGGCTTAGGTGTTAAACGGTTAATATCTTTAATCACGCGGACATTGTGAATTCAATGTCTGGCAGCATTTCGGGTTCAGAACGGACAAACAGACAGATGCGCTTGACAAAAGCAAAGCAATTTGCTTTTCCTCTGGAGTCTAGGGGTAGGGACACACTTTCAAAGACTGGGGCATGGCCACATTTCATTCAATATCATAAACTATCAATAAATTATTTCTTGTATATTTGTTTTGGCATTAAACTCATCTTTATCTTTATGTACTTTGTAAATATGTCAGATTTATGTTAAGTTTGTAATTTGACATCAAAGTATAGACATTGCAAAATGCAGTTT
>JAABNY020000039.1:31879690-31897321 GCA_015164015.2 Brevimyrus niger
TATGTATATGTATTTATGTTCTCTGTTTGAGGGTTTGTGGGAACCGTAATTTCAATTCTCCATGTGTTCTGTGCATGGCCGGCATGAGAGACACACAGCACACGGAGGGCTGCTGGTGCAGGTGTGAGTGGCGTGGAGAGAGGAGCTAGCCTTCAGGGAGCAGGTACTTTAGCAGATGCTTTGGATGAAAGCGACGTGCATTTGAGAAAGCAGACTCAGCCCCTCACTGGAGCAACTGGGATTACGGATGTTGCTTTAGGGCCTAACTGTGAAATCGCTCAGCCCCTAGCCAGAAAATATTTCCCGCAGCGTCTAGCAGCGATATGTATCCGTCCTTCTCAGTAAATTTTGCCAACTGGGCGTGTTGAACCAAATTTCAAGGGGGATTTAAATTTGGAATTTTACTACCTGGCTACGTTCCCGCTGCCTACTGCAGGATATGACCCAGCGACCTTCCGTTCATGGGCAGAGGGGCCTAAACCACGAGGCCATCCCCTAACACAACACTCACTGTTTGGAACTCAAACCCAGGTCGGCACTATGCTATATATTGGATTTGATTAATGGTGTAATGGTTCTGAAACCCAGAGCAAAATCGCAATACAAATGTTCCTAATCCAACCCCCCAACCCTGACCCACTGTACGTGCAGCCTGTTCAACTCTAATTACATTACTGCAATTAATATTACAACGCATTTTTCATCTCACAATTAACAATATTACACATGTAAAGTTACTCTACTTAAACTGAGTATTTTACACATTACATCTATTACATTACTTCCAATTTAGGTCCAATCATGATCGGGTGATCATGCCAAGAGCTGGGCTAGCTTCATTAGCTCATGATGCAGGATAATATCTCCTAGGCACATTCAAGTCAGCGGTAGGGGAACATTTTAGTAATCCAGTGCAGTATAAGGATAGCAGTCGAGTGGCAGAAAAAATGCACACCAGTTGCTGTGCTTCAAAAACGTCCCCAACTGGCAGGCAACACTTAAAATCCGCAAGCACATATCACAAGATGCAAGACAAAAGACTAAAACGCTGACAGAACCCAGAATTTTTTCCTCATTTCTTTTATTCACCCACCCCAAACAGAACAAACAGCAGAACAAAATCAAAAAGCCGAGGTATGAACTGAAATGTGGCTCAAAAATCAAAATCTCAACCGAACTGTGAATTTGGAGAATTGTTACGCCCTTAGATTTGAACCAACAACCTTCTGCAAACAGAACTTCTGTATCTCTACCAGAGATACAGACGTTGAGCAATTCCTGAGATAGCAATAAAGATATGAGAAAGAACATACTAGCTACCGGTAAATACATCCGGTACTATTCCTTATGAACACAGCTCTCACCCCTCAAGGCTTCGTCTCACTCACACAGTTGGTCTCTGGGACCCAAACGACTTGAACCGAGACCACCAAAAAATGAGCGTATTTTGCAGGAATGTGCTGCTCAGGGTGAAATGACAGGCCCCTCGATCCTCCTGTGATGGGAAAGGGGAAATAACCATCGGAGAATGTTCTCGTAAACACAGACTGTTTGCTGGGACGGCACTGGGACCGCAAACGTAAGATAACGCGGGGGCTCGCCGAAACGGGGCTGCCGTCCAGGAGAGAAAAAGCAGCTGTGTTCATCCCCAAGGGGGGCCATGGGGCCACAGCCAGAACGAAAAAGGCTTCCCGGAGCGGGCTGTCTGCGCAGAAGCCTGCAGCCCAAGAGAGACCCATCAGAAAGGGCAGGCCTGTGAATCCGATCGCAGCCATCCCTGTAATCTCTGTATCTCCCTCGTAACAGCTGGAAAACACATCAGCAATCATGAGGGGGTCTCATTGAGGGGTAGAATAAGATTCTCCAAGTTCCCTCTTCTCAGTGAAATGAACATAGCACATCGATGGAAAATAAGGCACGTTTGTTGGCACCTAAAAACATACCAGCTCATACAAATTAGTAGTTATACAAGCTACAGAAATAAATAATGAGCTACATAAATAACAACTGGCCCTGCTATTTAAATTGGATGTAAAATATAGTAGCATCAGGTGTAGGAAAGCAAAACTGGGCCTGATAGTTGAACAGACTGACACTCCAGACAAATATTCAGTGAAATGCAGTGATGAAGCAGTAATATTAATGTGTCCAGTCACTCCTGTTGAGAAGATTGGTCAGCAGTCTCTATCAGCAGTGAAGCATGCATTGGCCAGTGACCTGAGCCAGCTCCTGGCAAAATACATGAAGATCCCACTTCCCAGAGGTGACAGAACAAGCCTGATTGTGATGGTTTTATCTCGGCTGCACGAGACGTCGTCGTTCCCAACAGCGCCGCGTAAGATGCAGATCTCCAGGTCCTCCAGGGGGCTGTCCGGAGACCCGCGGCCGGGGAGAAGGAGCACAGGGGTGCGATTTGGACAGAGCGTATATGTGGAAGGCGGTGTGGGTGTGTGTGTGTTTGGAGAGTAATTATGGAGAATAAAAGGCCAGTTGTACAGAGTGAAGCTTGAGGTTTGAAGTGTGAGAGGCGCTTTTCTGTTTGGCTGGGCACTCTGAAAGAGCCTATTCAGCAAAAGCTCACTGGAGGCTCTCATTCTCTACATTGTCACCCCCCCCCAACTCTCTGGAACTTCAGGTGGGGGGTGGGTGGGTGCTGCTATACCAGCCTAGTGTGGTACACTGTGCAGGCGAGATCTGGGCGAAAGTGAAGATTTTGGGTTGGGGAGAAGCAAATAAGGGCAACAGGGAACTATGTAGGAACTGAAAAGGTTGGGGATTGTAAAAAAAGGGGGGGGGGGCAGTTGGCGGTGACAGCATGAACACAGCCCCTACCCATACATGACGCCTGATACAGTCCGGCATTGTCAGGGTGGCGCATGACCTGCAGGTTGCTGCCGTTGCAGGGAGAGTCTTCCGGGACATGACTTAGTGGAGCAGCTGTCTGAGAATGCAAAGCAGAGTGAGAACTGACAGAGACGGTTCCAGCTCATTTAATTGGCTAAACAGGCTGTGGGTCCTTGAAGCGAAAACACAGGCAAATAAAACAGTCTCAGGAGAAGCGGAGGAAATTATCTCGGGCCTTCCCATTGGAGGGTCCCCAACTGCCATTTGTCAGACTGCCGATTTCGAAATAACTTCCACAGACACAGTACACAACAAAAAGCAGTTATGTGATTTCCGATCACTCAGCTAATTTATCATATGTATTAAATAAATCAAATGCCTCTTCGAGGGGGAGGGGTCTTATTTAGGGAGAACTTTGCTAATCTGTCTTGTAAAGACTAATATATGTGCAATAATGTGGCAAAATAGCACAATGCAATTAAAGGCCTTAACTTCTATGCTGACACTGATAATAACTAATTCAATCAAGTGCTCTCTAAGAAGGAACTATAGAAGAACATCCAGTTGTATAGTTTGGGGGAAAATTGCTGGAAGTAAGCTTTGTAAGTCCAGTGCTCTGTCAAGGTAGCAGGCAGTACAGCAGCCTTGGGCCCGCGATGCACCGCCGATACGTACGACTCCCTTTCTACACGCCATCCTTCCCTCCCTGCTTTTCGCTTTGTGCCGCTGTGTCAATCCTCTTAACTTTGCGACACCAAGCCCTGTCTCTATGTGATCACATGCACACCGAGGTGTCTCTGTGCTTCTGGGTAGATTTGGGTATGGATCTGATGTGGTCCTTACTAGACGTGTGCCATTGGGGTCTTGCATTTTCCCATCCAGTCATTCTCCACTCCGCGCTGCAGGAATGCCGCAGGATTCCTGCTGATTCAGTCCGGATTTGTTTGACACCCTCTCTCCACCCCCATCCACCTAAATGCAGGTAATAACCTGCTATTTAACCGCTGCCCTAATTACCGCAAATGCACCAGCCTTTCTAATTTGTTTTCCTCACTTTCATGTAATCAAAATGGGGAAAATCCTCTTAGCAAAGCAAGCCAATCATCTGCCTACTGCGCTCCTTGTTTTGGCTTATTTTCTGTTTGCATTGCACTGGGAACGTAATCTATCAAGAGCATCTAACCCACATAAACTCACACAGGGTGTTCAGTTTAAAAAAAAAAAAAAAACTGCTGTCACAACACTATGAATCAAAGGAAGCGTTGAAGCGCAAATGCATGCACAGAAATGCACAGTGAGGCGTCAGGTAAACGAGCATGTAAAGACAATAAAAGTCGTATTAGATTTCCAGGGCTAACGCTGTAGGTAATGCCTCTAGCAATGAGCATCGCTGCCTTCAGATGGATTGACTGCGATAGAGTCATAACTGAAAAGAAAAACCTACTTTGACATGACCCAAAATCATACCAGCCCACGGCCGAGGAAGCAGAATATGTTAAAATACTGGTAAAGAGTGTCTGCAGTCTAGCCACACTGCCCTCTCCAGGCCAAAATGTTCATCAACAAGTAATAACTTCCTATCATACCCAAAGATACGGGATAGAGGCATCCGTTTAATATAAATACTCACAGAGTGCAAACATACACCTTGGGTAGCTCATAGCATAAATTCAGAGGGCAAATTTATCTAAGCTAACATAAAATCTACATTGTCCTGATCCAGATTTTAAAAAAATGGTTGCTGGTATTTCAGGAGAAAATAAGATGAAATTAATTCTGTAAATCCAGCAGAAGCTCAGCCCTGCCCTGTAAGGTTTATTATTCCTAAGGTTGTACATGCCCCAGCAGCAAGACTGGGGAGCGATCATACCCCAGGGACAGGAGGTATACTGGGCAATTTAATGCCCCTCCTTGTTACACTGGAACGGTGCCATTGTTACGCCACACGCTAAACGGCCAACGACATTCTGAGCTCCAACCACACTCTCCGCTACAGAATCCAGATCGCTCTTGGGAAGGGCAGCCTGATTTAGCGCACACTCTCGCTAGCCGAGTCCCTTCCCCCAACCGCTGCGAAGTATGAGACACGATCAGTGCTTACAGATGTAAGACAGCCCCACCAGGCACACAAAGAGCTAATGTCCGAGGCAGCACCGAGATAAACCGCCTCACTCACTGGGCATACATACATACATAAACACTGGAAATGAGAGCTGCTCTATTCATTCTGAATGACACGTTTCTGGAGTTCTACATGGGCCAGCAAGCTGCGTGACAATTAAGGTATAAACTTAAATAAATGTACAAAGATTTTTGAACGAGACTACATGGGGTGGCCACTGCAAACCAGGTACATAGACACGTACAGATCGGCCGAATTATCCAGACTACCCTTTTCCTTCCCCCAAATCACTCAGCAGATAACATCCTTTTGTAAAGCGAAACCGCTTCTGGATGCTTAACCGATGTTCCCTATTGGTCAGTTCAGCTTCCAGTTTGCAAAAGAACGTTTCATTGAAGAATTAACCAGCTCCTGCTGCCCTTTACCCAATGCTTCTCCATCTATGGCAACTTGCAGAGCCATAAGTGTCTCTTCCTGAGCAAAGAGCACAGGGAGTTCTGGAGATTTACAAGCGGCAAGAGGCAAGGAAACGTGGATGGAAATCCGGCCAAAAAGAAACAGGTGTACGAAACAGGAGGTGCAGCACACAGGGAGAGGCGGAGTGTTGATAAGCTACCGCTGCATGTAAGAACATGCTGGCACCAGAGATACCAGCTGAAAGCAGGTGCGTGTATGCAGGCACGGCATAGATGAAATCCTGTAACGCGGAAGAAAAGAAATTGGTTAAAGCTGACAGTGCAGCTCACATACTACAGTAATATTCCTATAGAATATAAACACAAAACACAGAAGTCTTCAATGACAATGGTGAATGATATTTACTCGGCTGCAATTAGCTTTATCCCATTAAACAGAAAGATGATCAAATGCAACATAATACATTGTTGATTGATGGTGAAGGTTTACATTGTTTTGTTTAAAGCAAATTCAAGGAGTAAATATTACAAAATTAATGTACGTATATGATGGACAGTTTTAATTTTTTTTAACACTGCTGTCACTGTTCACACACCACCCCTGGCGGCTAAGTCACCACGGCTGGGCCATGTCAGCCTCTGATGTCATCTCCACTGCAGTAAATACTACCAGCCACGAGCTCAGGACACTGCATTTACTCAGTCGGAGCGCTGGCTCCCGGGAGCTCTGCACTCAATGACAATCCCCTGATGAGGCCATTTTCTCACCACTCATCAGTACTGTGCCCTGTGTCCTTACAGAGACGCGCTACGAGAAAACAGTGATTCTTGCAGCTTACAGAGTGACACTGTGAGAAAACAGTGGTCCTTACAGTGAGACACGAACATCTAGTTAGGGGATGGTGTGAGACTGCACGATCAAAAGGGGTACCACTTTACAGCAAAACTACCCTTATAAACAGGGGACTGACATAAACTGGTACGCAAGTACGCATTCACCTTTAAGAACGATATGTGCCACAATTGATTGTTTGTAAAAGCACAAATGTGTACTTGCTTTATATGCTACCGACTTCATTTGCAGTATACGTGTTCAAATGCAAGGTATTTTCTTGTCATAGCGGCACAAATGCACATAAGTATGCATTTGCGGTTTTACAAATAACCAAATGTCGCACGTATCGTTCTTAAAGGTGAATGCGTACTTCCGTACCAGTTATGTGCACTCCTGCTTAAAAGTAAAAATCCAGACCAACTTTTTGTTTTAACCAACCGGTTAAAGAATCACAGTCACATAGTATTCAACTAATTGGTTGAAACAAAATCTCGGTTTAGATTTTCCACCTCTGATAATGGGTTTATGAATGGTTCTTAATCCGGTTATTAATTAGGTTGCAACACTTTGCAAATAAGGATTAGACGATTATAAAGAAGATGCATAACATTCCCTTTTAAATTGAGTTACTACCATTTATCAAGTGGCAAAAGGAGAATTATTATAAGTGGTACCTTGGAAGGTCCGAGGTTCAAAATCTTGTGGTCAGCAGAAATATTTTAGTGTCAGGCCTCTGAAGGAGGCCCAGGCTGACCCTAATTTCTCTACTGGATATTGATTTGGGTAAAAGAGTCTGCTAAAGAAATTGATATATAAACAACCACACACAGATGATCTGGGAGTTAGGAATGTTTCTGGTGGAGTAAAACACTGGCTCTGGTGTAGCTGAGTAGTAAGTGCAGACCTGGGAAACATTGTGAGTGTTTGAGGTCTACAGGTTAGGCTGGCCTTAGGTCTGCCTGGTTTCTTAGCTTACATTATGACCTGAGGTTTTAGGTCTGAAACTCAACACTACTCACATCTGACACTTGAGACAAAACTGCCTGCCAGGCAATTTAAACATGTGGTAAATTTGGCTGCTGCAGTGCATCCCAGACCATGTGGTGCCTGTTGGCTCCATCACGATGACATTATTTGCTCAATGGTAACCTGTGGAGGAAAGGGGAACCAGTTGAAATCTGCAGCTTTCTTTTGAATTCAGTGAGTTTCTTGGCACGGCCTGAAACTTGCACAGGCGTGCGAGTATGCACGCACGCACTCACGCACACAAGCATGCACCTGCATACAATCATGCATATACACATGCATTCACACCGGTATACACATACATTCACATGCATGCACACATGCACATGTGAATGCATGCAGAGACTCATGACCCCCCCCCAACCCCCCAATACAATTTGCATCACTCCTTACTAGGTGAACGGGCTGGGAAACGTAGACTTACTGCATGTTGAGAGCTTATCCTGGCAATCTGACAACCAGCATGTAGCGACATGTCAGACATAGCTGCAGGTATGTGTGAGGCGTTGCCTCGCGCTTGTCATGCATGTGTCATGTTCGGGTGGTGTCGCCTCTGTGAACCGGCTGACCCCTACATGCGGCCCACAATCCACTGCTCCTGCAAAGTGACACACACATCATCGCTGTCCTGCAGAGTCAGGTCAAACACGGAGATCCAAGCCATGTTCCCGATGGTGACAAACCTACACAAGTCGCAGGACAGAGCTACTGCAAATACTGCAAATAGAGCAACGAGAAATCAAGTCAACAAAGTCACCCAGGCCTAGACAATTTAAACCAGCAGATAAATGGATTACTATACTGTACTTTAACATTGTAGCTATACTGCAATGCTATTTACCTCAAAAGAATATGAACAAATGTTCTGCCGTTTGTAAAAGTTGCCAGTGGTAAACCTTCTTCAATAGGTTCTCCAGAAGTACAGATATGAAGGTATGAAGTCTTACTCTTCCTTTCTGGGATGAAAGTCTTAGTGGCTGGATGTTGGTGGATACACGGAACATGTGGAACATGGTCACAGAGAACATTAGCGCTAGTGTGACAGAAAGTAGAGAGTCTGAACGCAAATGGAACAACAGAAAAGGTGGAACGGACTTCAAATGGAACACAGAAAAGGTGGAACGGACTTCAAATGCTTTGTCAAATCATTTACTTACCAATATATTATTAGCTTGCAATACAATACTGCACACAAAACAAATGACAAGTTAATTTCTGTACCAAACCACAAAAAGTGCTCTTCAAAGAAAAACAAAATTTCAAATTTTATTTGACTGCCTGCCTTGCACCATAACATTTCAGGGGTTACCAATCCTACATAGCTTCAAAAGCTTGTGGTCAAATCAACACCAGAATTTGACTACAAGCCTCTGAACCTGAGACCTTGTATGCAATACCCTAAAGCAAGTCATTCAGCCCGGCTTTTATCCCTGAGCAGCTGGAAAACAAAAAAAACGAGTTTAGCATTATAGGTCAGTGGTTCAGTAGACCGGCAGTTTCTTATTCGCTTCACAATTGTCCATACTTTGCTTAACAATAATCATTTACTCTATTGCATACAACAATCCCAAGAATGACATCCAAAAAATGATAATTACGGGAGTCAGAAACAGACGTGGGATTAGTGTAAAGTGGCTAGCAGACTGCATTCAGCAAGGCAGGTAAGTATCAGTCACTGAGAATCACAGCAAGCAGGAGGGATGCACAAAAACGACATCTCACACCTGCCAAACTAATATTGGCACAACCAATAAGTAACATCATCAGGCTGAAATTCCCCAGTCCAGGTCTCAACTTTTTTCCCCATCTAATTCTGTCTGACTAGTGGAGGACGACACTAAGTTGTCCCTTTGAAATGAGCCTGGATCTCTTCCAGGGTTTTGCCTTTGGTCTCTGGGACACAGAAGATCGTAAAAACAACGTTGAGTGCGCAAAATGCGGAAAACAGCCAAAACGTCCCAGCACTGGAAAGTTGGTTCTGAAAGACAAAATACTTCACATTTAATACCCTGCTGTAATTTCACATGCTATTTTTTTATTATTTGTGATGAAAGTCAATTGTTATAACGCACAGTGTGATCAATGCCAATCCCCATCAAGTCTGTAAGGTTAAGAACCAAGGGCCCCTTACTGTGAGATCCTGGAAAGTCTTGGTGATGACAAAAGCTGCACTCCAGTTGGTGAGGACGCACACGGAACTGGCCAGACCACGCACAGGGGTGGGAAAAATCTCTGACATCACCAACCAAGGGGTGGGTCCCCAGCCAAGGGCAAAGCCTGGGGGAAGAGAAAGTGCAAACACCCCATGACCAAAAGCAGTATAAACGCTTAGTAACCCCAAAGTGCTTCCTGTAGATTTTATGGTCTGCCAACCAATGCTTATGTGGTCTTTGGTGATCCATTTAGCGGAACACATATTAAAGATGAAACAATGATATAAAGTCATTCTAATCAGTACAGTGTGCAGATCATCTGGGGATGAAGGAACAATGAATACAATGAATCATAACCTTACTGCTGCATGAAAAAAAGGTAAAAGTTAAAGGATCAAGAATCAGTGTATTAGTTTGGGCTACTAACATGCAATGTTGAATTGGTTGAGAATACTGAGAATACACAGAGCACAATGGGCAGGTTGTCTAGAAGGGAGACCTTGTGTATAATATGGCCAAAATGTGTTTGTATTCAAGTGTTAAAAGTCATTTCTATCAAATAAAGGAACATTGTTGTATTTCAATTCAACTTGATACAGTCATAGCTGATGATGCCCAATGCCTTGGATGCCATTAAATCTCAACTGAATTGAATTTTATTTGTATAGAGCATTTGCAGAAGATTACATTGTCTCAAACCGCTTTACTCCTGCCCAAAGCCCCCAGTTTTTTTTTTTCCAGTGGAGTGCCAATCCTCCTACCAACCCCCAAGTTTTTGCCCTGTAAGTTGGAGGACCTTCTTGCAGGGCTTGATGTAAATTAACATCATACCCAGGATGAAGCAGTAGCAGGTTAAGGGCCTTGCTCAAGGACCCAATGGAGTAGAATCACTCTGGGCATACACGGGATTTGAACCAGCAGCCTTCCAGTTGCCGGCACAGATCCCTAGTCTCAGATCCACCACTCCGCAATAAAGCAATCAAAATCGGTACTCCATCCAATCAGCTCTGCTCACAAAGAAGTAGTGAAGCCAGCCTGCCCAAGTGTTTGGTCTTCCTCACCAGTGATGAAGACACCCATGCTGGTGAGAGCGAGCCAGGACAGATCGGTCTGCGGGCCATCGGACACCAGCGGGGGGTCGAAGCCCGAGGAGTTGCCGGGACTCGGGCTGCACAACCTGAAGTACACTCCGAACACTGCTGTGCTGACTGCCATGGCGACCCCTGGACCAAGTAAACAAACTTTGAAGAATTTGAGGAAGGTCTGCTGGAGCCACAGTCGGATCGGCGCACGTGCTGAGCCTGGCGTTCAGAGACACGTCACGGGATGAAGCTGGATTTAACGTCCCTCCCAGTTTAATATTTTCTTACTCAAACTTTACCAGGTGGCTGGGTGGAGCGGCTGTTGGTGTCCAAAGTCCTGACTCACTAAGGGACTATAAGCAATATAATGGGAGGAATTCATTTTCTTCCCCATTTGACACCACACGCAATATAAAGAACCCTATCGCTGCCTAATTTTTGCTGTAACTCAAGCTACAGGACACAAGACTCGATAAACCCAAGACAAAGGATCTGTCAGATCACGGTGGATACCTGTAAAATTACGCTGCACCCTGTGTTTATGGGAATCAAGGCTTCTACATTACTGAGCCATTACAAGGTCTTTTCTTAAGGAAAGGAATTTTCATTATGCAAAACATTACATATCCAAAGGAATTAATACAGCATTACAGACATGTCTAGGAAGAATTTAAGGTGTGGAAAATTAAAACAAGAGCACCAAATAAAACCGGTGATCTTTAAAATAACTGAACACAGAAATAAAGATTAGTCATATAAGGCTGTATGTCCAATGGCAGAATGTGTGTGGTCAAGGATTATGGGGCTATTTGACTGGTCTGGGGGTCTCTCACACTGCTTATTATAAGGTCCCCTGTATTTGTATAATTTACGAAAATAAACTGAATAGATCTTACACCGAGTGATTTAACTGTTTTGTTCACCTTAGCCTCATCTCTGGTAATAAATTATGAGCAATACCAACAACTTGCAATAACTTGCACAACACAGCAGGGGTCAGTAGTGGCAATGGGTGCATTAAATAAGAAGCACTAAATACGCAATGACAGTTGTACAGTTAATTGAGTATTTTAAACTGTGCAATGGCTTGCTGGCACACTCACCGATACTTACGTACCTGACAAAATGAGCAGGACCTTCCTCCCAGCCCGATCAATAACCAGCGCGGCCAGGGCTGTGAAGATCACCTGGAAGGCTGCAACTATCACTGAAGCCACGTCGCTTTTCTGATAAGCAAACGACAAGGGCGATCATCAGCCACCTTCACTGAAATCCACTTTCATACAGAAACACGCATCGGTCTCTGAGCCAGGTCAGACTCAGGACACACACAGTACCCTTTGTTCAACCTAGTGCCACTATATTGTTAAGGCAGGGGCGGGCAATCTTACCCAGAACGGGCCATTCAGTAAGTGGATTATGGCTACAACTCCCTAATTAGATTACTAATTAGAGGACTGGTTGGCTGAAAAGTCCTCACACTTGCGTTTGAACAGCTGACCTAAAGGTTACCTTAAAAACCTGGATACATACTGGCACTTTGTGCATAAGATAGCCCACCCTGATGTTGAGGAGTTCTTCAAAAACAGGAAACAGATCCTGTATGTCAACAATTCAAACGCAACATTCCTATCTATTGGAATGCCAGTTTTACCAGTCTGGTCCAAGGAAGGATGCATCTCTGTCTCACAATAATTCATAAATCTCTGGCATTGGTTCGTAATTCAGCTTTAAGGTTTTTGAATAAAATTAGTTAAAACAAACATAGGAGATACTTTATATAGAAATACTGTGGGAATTAAAGGATGAGCAGCCTTATGGTCTCGGTGCCGTACCTTAAAGTGAGCGTCCTCAAAGATGGTCTCAGCGTAAAACATGATGGCGTTGATGCCCGTGAGCTGCTGGAAGAGCATCATCAGAACTCCCACCAGGAGGGGCTTGTAGATGCCAGGGTCTCTGAGGTCAGACAGCTGCAGGCGGCTGGCCTGCAGAGAGACAGGGGACGGCGAAAGCGACTCAGCCCCATCCATACTCAAAGAGAATATGTTCCCTGAGAAAGGGCAGATCAGCTGCAAAAATGGAAGCTAGTGGGTGGTTAGATGTTATACCTCATGGTACTGGAGTGTAACATTAAATAAATTTTAAAAAAAAGCTCACCATGCCTCACCTTACTGGGCTTTCACTATGCTGGCTGGCTGTAATCCTGTACATTACTCCTAGATTACTGTTCATAAGACGTTCATAATTTTGGGCATTGGAATTTTTGGTATTGGTCCCAGATTCTTAACACTGCCGTCACCCTACCACTGGATGCTACTACCCCTATTCATCCATTCCAGGCTGTGTTCTGGTGTTGATTGTAACAGGCCTGTAAGATACATTTATTCTCTGATGGCAGGGCGTCGATGATAACATTTGCCAAGCAGATCAATTTGCATGGGTAGGAAGCAGAACATATTACTGCAGTCTGATTATTGCTGTTTTTCTACTGAATTTCTGAACAGCATCTGAATTTTAAACCGCTACATAATTGAGTAGCAACACAATGCTACTTTCTTACTTCCAATATTAGGAGACACTACTTTAGGGGGCACAAGTAACTTAGTTACTACTCAAATACAAACCATGAAGAAATATAGTAACTGCATGAAATACTTGTACCTTTGACTTGTTAATGATGAACGAACGATCAATATACAACTAATACCCAGTTTCTGCTATGTTAATACATTTCGTAAGAGTGTATTACAGTATTACATTATTAGTGGCTCCTCAAGTGAAGTGTTACTCAATATTACATCGAACATATTTACAAAAATGGCAGATTCTGAATGGGCTACTATCGCACCATTTTAACACAAAGCAGGGAAAATAAGACCCAGTTAATCTGCATATCATTCGTTTTTCTAAATAAAACACGTTTTGTTGCCTAACTGATATGAACTTTGGAATTACATATAAAAAAAGAAAAAAAAAAAACAATTAATCCAACTCTGTGTATCCTGTAGATGATTAACCATTATGTTGCAACTGAGCTCTCTGGGACTGAAAACTCAGAAGGCGCTTGCAGAGACATTTTGTGGTCATTGACCTGTACGGTCTGCCACTCACATGCTAGGAGGTTCATAAAAAAGGCTCAGTAACAAATTACAACTGTGCTTCTAATAAAAAAGCTTCAGTGGCTCAACAGTCTTCAGCACAAGCTTGTCAGAGACGCTGGTGTCTCCTGTGCTTGGGCCCCTCACCTGCTCCTGGGCGGCCCCCTCGATCTGAGCGCACTCCCACTGGGCCGGGGCCTCTGGTCCCCGGAGGAAGAGTAGCGCCGTCTCCGCCTCCCGCCGCCTGCCCCGCGAGAGCAGGAAGCGGGGAGTCTCCGGCATGAAGCACATGAACAGCAGCATGGCGGTCGGAGGCACGGAGCAGGTCACCGCTAACCAGCGCCAGTCCAGCACCAGACCTGGGGCGGGCAAAAGACGGGGGAGTTACAGACAGATGCTGAAATGCGTTCCTGAGCCGCTTCGCCCATTTCAGAGAAGAGACCTTCTGACTCCCATTAGCGCCAATCAGCGTTTAAGGGGCGCAGTCTTTCAGCAAATTCAATTAGGTTCAACACGATTAAGCATTACTATAAAGTAGCGTTTTTGTCCAAGTAATAAAGGCCTCAATGAGAGAATTAGGCCGAGGGCAGCAATGGCATCCAAAGCCAACAGCACCAGATCAGCTACTCCCCATAAGCCATGTTATCGAGTATACCAGAATCGGCCTTATTCCCCAAGCATTATACATGTACCAGCAGTATTCCCTAGTTTGTTGAGTGCTGTGTTCATGGACTTACAGTGCCGCTTGTTCTTCTTCATGTCCACTTGAGAGCAGACACTAACCAGACACTAGTTATGGTGGAATGTTTTTCATACTATTTTAGTGCGCATTGGCTATAACTGCGTCAGTTTCTAATTAATGTTCTTCTGCAATGAACGCCATCGTCATACAGAATCTCCAGTTCCTTATGCCAAGTACGGAAGCACCAGCTCCACTGTGAATGAACCTTGCATTCATAGCTGCCCCATGAGAATGCCTTAACGTCATACCTGCCACGTAAGATCCCAAAATCCCCGTCACCACCATGAGCTGCACGCAGGACCCCAATGTCCCTCGGACGCGCTCGTGGGCAGTCTCTGAGATGTAAAGCTGAAGAGGACAAAGAGGCAACAGTTCTCAAACTCAGACCAAGACCCAAAATCACCTTGTGTAGGGTGCTCATCCTCTGTAATGAATGCAGACTGGCTAAGCAAGATGTCATGCTTTTTGATACAGGCCCCAGGTTCTGCTACATGGCTTTCCGACTTGCTGTATTGCAATGCCGTTAACTCATGTGTGACATCATTCCCAGTTTGAGTTCCAACCTCTGAGGTAAATGGAATGCAGCATAAGACAGCGTACACAGAGGGTACATACAGGTGCTGCAAGAGAGGTCATCCCGCTGGCCAGCCCAGTGAGAACGCGTCCAAGGTACAGCATCCAGACATTCTGGGCAGCGATGATGATGGTGAAGCCAAAGATGAAGGGCAGGGAGCAGAACATAAGGCTGAGCTTTCGGCCGATCTTGTCCACTACCCAGCCGCCTAGCACCCCTCCGAACGCGGCACCCACCGTCACCACAGACTGTGGGAGAAAAACAGCCCGGGGTTAGGGTTAGGCACCGACATTAGCCAGTGCTGGACTACAGCAAACACATACACCAAACCAAGAGGCCTCCTCTGCGTTTAGCTGCAGTCGCGGGTTGCTGATCCTGCGTAGCTCCGGAATGGCTGGAGAACTGTATCCCAGAACAAACCCAAAGCTCAGGGGACCCAGGACTGCTGCGAATGTGGCCAAGTACAGTTTCCTGTTCTTCACCTTACTGATGGCATAAGGGACACAGAGGGAGCAGTGAATATTAAGACTTGAAACACACAATCAAAAAAATTCTTTGTTTGTGACACTTGCTATACTGGATATTTGCACACATGTTTGGCTGCTGAAACTGCTAGTATGAGGAAGCTGATGATATTTATAAATGACCACTTCCTTAAAATCACTTGAACATGCTTAAAGCTTTCTAAGACTTTCTAAGAGATATACTGCATACAATGTCCTCATGCAGTGTATATAATGACAAAACCCCATTGGTAGCTCACAACTGCATCTGGCTGTTATCCAGCAGGTCATATGCTATCATGACCAATGAAGAAAAAAGATTTTTTATATTTAAGCAGAATACACATTTCAATTGACAAGTAAAACATGTGCATTACTGAGATAATACTAAATATTCGCAAATCACATTTTATGCATCTGTTACTTGTTTAATTAAAAAACTACCTAGAAAATGCAGCAATGAACGTGTAAGCCAGTTCAAACTACATAAAGCTCGCACGCCGCAAAAACCCTGCTGAAATCAGACATCCTTCTAATATTTAACTGAGCATCATCTGTTCACACAGGGAAAAAAACATAAAATGGAAACAGAGAAGGTTTACTGTTCCTGTCACTGATTAGTATTCATACGTTGTTGCACCGGGAAGAACCTGGAGTGGAACGCTGTTGTTCTTAAAAATTTTAAAATTTAAAAAGAAGCGTCTGTTAAACAGTACATAAAGCAACTCACTCTAAATAACTGTCTTGCTCCGACTTCAATTCGATCGGCCCGCTTTCCTGTGGTCCCAGCAGTGGTCTTGACTCGAGCATAGAGTCCATTCTGAATGTAGTTTAGTGTACAGTGCCTTCTGTAGTGGCTTAATATCGTATTTTTTAGTTTAATTTAAGCTATTTCCTCGATGTTCCAGCTTTCTACAACAGGTAGTATGTACCGTAATGTTTATGAGTACATACTACACGTTACTACCCCGCTTACGCTTCCCCTTTAGCTTCCATATGTTCGTGCTGTCAAAACCTGATACAACCGCCACTCACTCCAAAGAAACCCCTTCCTGCAGTGCGAGTACCTAACATTTACTAGCCGGTCGGTAAAGCTGTCATTGTTAACTTTTTTCACGGCTACTTTGTTACACTACAGTAAATCATCACAGCTTGTTTCGGCGCCAGTAATCAGCTGATGTGCCTGTTTGTTGTGTTTCAATGGGATTCCGATTGGTTCTTCGGGGACAGCACCGGCCAGCGCATGCGCCCCATCCAACCAATGATACGACAGGGTTTGGTTTCCGGTGAGCTTACGTAACGTGACTGAGGAGGAACGAAATCGATGTTCCCATTAAAATGGCCAAAAATGTTCTATGAGTAAATTAGTTGCATGAATAATTCTTTCATATTGTAGGGGTATCAGTCCAGTGGAGTATGATTTAATAATAACAAAGGCGGATTTTTATAAAAAGGAACAGAAGTGGATATCATTACATCTTAGAAGTTTTTATTGCAAAGGATTTAAAGGGCAATTTGCCTCAGTACATATGTAGTTTGCAGTAAAACTTCTTCTTCAGCCTCCCACCACACGCACAGGACTGAGGAAATCCGCCTTTTGTTATTATGCACCACATCAGTGGAACACATTACAAAATATTTTTAATTTAAACTCTTTGCATTCTCTGAATGTGTTTTAAAATCTCTTTAACTCTCTTTAATTTAAAGAACAGTGTCATTGTTTGGTATAAATTAATTTTATTCTATGTATAGTTTGAGTATTTATCTGTGTTTTGGTTTGTGTTCATATTAATCATCTCTGTATGTATGTATATGGAACTTTTGTCTTTTTTCTTATTTACTGCCATTTTGGCCAGGACTTCCTGGAAGAAGAGATTGTATCTAGATGGAATCTTCCTGGTAAAATAAAGGACAAATAAATAATAAAAGATGTCCCTGTCTATTAACAGCGCACTGCCAGCATGAATGGAAATACGCAGTCCACGGTAAAACATATTAAATGGTTTCAACGCTTAATAATTAGAACGCTAATACACAGACACACAAATTGTATATATCGGTGGTGGCACAATATTTTTTGCTTGTTTTAACGTTCACAAGATTCATACCTGCCACTTTGTTACACTTGAGTCATGCTACTTCATACTATACAATAGGCCTATATACACTCACCTAAAGGATTATTAGGAACACCTGTTCAATTTCTCATTAATGCAATTATCTAATCAACCAATCA
>JAABNY020000039.1:31900913-31914996 GCA_015164015.2 Brevimyrus niger
CTTTTTCTAACCCTAACCCTAGCCTCGGTTTGCTAACCCTAATTTGGGGCCTTACGGTGAGTCAATAGGTTGTTGCACAGTAGGCAATATGCTACTAAGACATCACGCTGACACACACTCAGGGCCCCGTCACCTATAAAAGCCAGCGCTGGCATCTCTCCTCCAGACTGCCTCTTCATGCAGGCCGAGTGGCAATCTGCTTTGGCTGATTACTAGCCGGCTGAGGAAGCAGATCAATGTGGGCTGCAGCGTCTGGCTTTGCTTGTGCGTCTGTCGTTCACACTACGCTGGTAAGACCAGAGAGTGGCACCGTTTTTCACGCAACCCCTACCTTGTACCCTACACTGCCTGGGATAGGCTCCAGACCCCCCGCTATCCTGTTCACAATAAGTGATTATAAGACTAACATACATACACTGTATCATGTGATTTGACAAACCTGACCTCATAAACGTTGGTCTGTCTCCATTAACTGTACTGCTTAAGAGGCTAATGAAACTCTCTCTGTTTTGTGTGTAAGTAGAGC
This sequence comes from Brevimyrus niger, assembly GCA_015164015.2. Taxonomy (NCBI): domain Eukaryota; kingdom Metazoa; phylum Chordata; class Actinopteri; order Osteoglossiformes; family Mormyridae; genus Brevimyrus; species Brevimyrus niger. The sequence goes on from JAABNY020000039.1 coordinate 31,901,440, forward strand.
ATGCTTTTCCAATCACAATACACCTTCTTAGGTCCCAGTAAGGGGTTTAAGTTTAGGCTGTGTTATAAGATGATTTTGCATATGACATCCGTCTCAGCTGTAGGTTTATCTAATACATCAGCAGTATCATTGCTGTCTTTCTTCATGTGGTCATATTTGTATATTCATGACATAGAATAGGGACATTTGTTTTACCCATAAGGATGTGACATCCAGAAGAGTATTTCCCAGTCCGGTCCTTGGGGGCCCCCAGCCGGTCTACATTTTTGCTCTTTCCCAGCTCCCTGCTTGACTGTTCACAGTCATGTAGAAGACAGTACATCTTATAGCCATAGTGGCTGCGTCCCACAGGGCCATGTGCTATTTCATTCAAAGCAGACATAGACATTTGGTGGGTGTGGTCATATGGTCATACGATGACCTTAAAATGATTCATGTACAGGTTCCTGTGATGTTCTCTACCTGGGCCCCATTGCCTTTGTGTGTCAGGAAGTGCCAGAGCTCAGCCTGGACCGGTGGCTGAACCGCTGGAAGAGGTTTGGGGCCAATCAGACCAAGGTTTTCACTTTCAATACTCCTGCTTACTGTATGTTTGAGTAGCACTCATTGTTTTTCAGAGGGCTTCTGGTGAAGTGAGCTTGCCTGTGTGGGGGTGAGCCGGCTGGTTCCTCAGAGTGCCTCTCAATTATTGATGATGCTGGCGATTTCATGGATTGTCTCTATAAAATGAATGTAACTTTATGCACGTGCTCTCTAAAAGTGAATGGGTTGAAGGAACAGCTCAATCTGTAAAAGATAGAGAGGAACACTGAAGGCCATCTCAAGTACACAAAACTGCAGACCTCAGCTGTCTACCTCCCACAAGCCTGGAAAGCACTTTTACACATGTGTTGCCTCTAGGGTATGCAGAAGCAGCAAAAAGGAAATAGTTTTACAGATCAAAAACGATGCTCTTAACATATGCTTGTCCACTGTAGGTTCCTCTGTGAGTTATATATGGGATAGCAGACTTTTCATGGATGAGGTCTGGTTTATGTCCACTAAGCAACACTGAGCAATTGAACAACAGCAGCTGCACACATTTAAACTGGCATTGAAGGTCTCTTTCCTGGCACTTATTTTTCAAGGAAAAGGGAAAATAGTCCAGTTTTTTTTTTTATATAACACATTTGGTCTTTGAAGCAAACGGCTCTCCGCAAACTTAAGAGCACTCCCTGTTTGGAGGGTCAAAGGCTGGAAGATTGTAAAATTTAGTTGTAAACTTTATGAGAGATGCAGAGTTACTCAGCAATGCTGATTTGCATAAAAATGTCTACTTGAATTGAGTTTTTCAGTTTTGAGTTCTATGTCATTCTTATCTATGTGTTATTGGCATTCTGTCTTTGCCGTGTCTTGTATTGTTTGCCTCATAGCATGTGTTTGCTTTAGGGAGGGGGATGCATAGCATCTGAAAGAGTCACTAGGGGGCGCTAGAACACCGTATATTTAAATGCATTGTCTTAAGAAGCTGAGAGAGAGCCCTACTAATTTCAGTGTAACTCTGAGCCGGTCCATCCATTCCTTGACAGACATAAACTTAAATGTATTAAATTGTATTTTCCAGCTACAGTTGAACATGATTGATGAAATTGTAATCCTGTATATTGCTCTTACTAAGCGGTGGGATCATTTCTTCTGGTAAAAGTAATTAAAGAGGAACCGGAATATGAATAACAGCAGGTTTGGAATATAACTTTCCAAATCACAATGCAGGGTTAGATCTTGTAATTATTTTGTACATTCCACTGATGTTATTACATTTTTTCTTCAATTCTGAATTTATTTGGGTCAAAGGAGAAGTTAAATTATTATTTTTTTAGCATAATTTGCCCAAAATTCTTGTTTCTTTTAATGATCAATGGAAATTGCCATCATCAATGGCAAAGTCAGCCTTGTATGGTTTAATGCAAAGAATTTTCCAAGCAGGACCCTCATAAACAGAATGAAAACAATTCAGAGTTCTACTGTATTGGGGCTCTTGGTACTCTAAGTCCTTGGATCAGGCCTGAAGTTTTTCCAGGGAAATGACATCCAGCATCTATGTAACATTGCCACATACCATTAGAAGGAAACTATCACCTTGTGTTTGGCGAACTGTGTTTGTGGTCAGGGTTCTGCAGAAAGTGGACCAGAGGGTGTGTTTTAATTTTTTGGCCTGTAATTCTGAAGGGACAAAGTAGATTCTACTCCAAGCATGAAACAGCAAGGTAACTTACACGGTAAAGTACTATGGCTTCCTAGGGAAAATTCTATTCTATGAATTTTTCCGTCTGAAGATCACACCTGACCATGTCCGTCAGGATATTTTGTGGATCTAGTAGTAAGTGCCAAAGCTGATTTTCAGTCAGATTTTGGATCCACATTTACAAATACAAAGACAGTTAAGCATTATATAAGGTACAGTCTGTACTCCCTTCTGTTGCGGATTGCAACGGGCAAAATATTCAGGTACCAGGGAAGGGTATATGTGTGCTTTTTCTTGCATCATCTGCTTATTTATGCAACTTTCACTCCTGGGCCACTGTGGTATATTCATGGTACTGCGACTATGTATACTCTGTTTTTGAACATTTTGTATGTAAGTGAAATTTATGAAATTTCTAAGTCTCTTAATTCCCAGCGGCACTTTTCATTTTGGCACATTAGACTTTTGTTACATTTACTTAGACTATACTGTGAGGGTAATATTATACCAAAGTGTTTTTTAAACCTCACATATACTGCAGATGTTTTTTATGTTGGCATTCATCAGCTTCTTTGTTAAAAAATGTAACTATAGCTGTAAATCTAAATATGCATGAGTCAGCAGTTTTGAGATGAAACATATCCAGCTGGTGGCACTGCATATTGTGAATCCCATAATACAGGCAGAATATGCCTATTGTATTATTGTACTATAATTGATCAATGACTATAAATATAAAACTCTTTACAAAAATAATGAATTCTGCAACATGTAGCCAATCTACATTTTTACCATTTATAGAGATCGTATTGGAGCGTTTCAGTGGTTACAGTGGGGCCTTACAGTGAGTTACAGTGAACCTTTAGATTGCATGTCCTATCACACATATGTCACCATCTATTTTGTATTCTTGCAGTTTTCTTCTTTTACATAATGTTTACATTGCATGTTTAAAGCAGAATTTCACCTATAATTATTTTATTTAATCACTCCATTAATCGTCCATCTATCCATTCATCCATTTTCTATATCCACTTGTCCTATGCAGGGTCGTGGGTGGGTCTGGTGCTTACCTCACAGGCTCTGGGCACAAGGCAGGCGATAACACAGGATGGGGCACTAACCTATCACAGGAATCTTTAATCCTTTTACATTCATCACTAATCCATTCTTTCATTAGGCCTGAGACATTCCTGATGCAAACAGAGAACTATGTGTATATATTGCTGGTATTGTTCATTCAGTTGATGTGTTCAGCAACACTGTTGCGTTCTTTCTGTATTGTGGTAAGTCACAGGATACCCCACAGGATAGTGCTCATGTCATGTGGTTCTGTTCGCTGTCCCACCCTGAGCACATGGGGTTGTCAGCCACCAGGTGAGATTTTCTATCGCTCTATGGCCGTGTTTATGTCCCCTGGTAACACATTTAGAAGCAGCTCATTTGTAAAACACCGGTTTACCAGGGTCCACATCGGTATATGAACTGCCTGCAAACCCAAGAAAGGACTTGACATCAACAGCTTGTCGAGTGCTTGTTCAAGTTCTCAACCATATGTTTTTAGCCGCACTGATTGCCTGGTGTATTTTAAATTAGCTGCATGTCTTTGAAAAACCAAATCCCTAATTATAAACTAGATCCATATTTGGCCTATTCAGGTGCATTGACAGAGAAGGGCTTTGGTTGGGGGGGGGGGGGTCCAGCTTTTAGACAGAACCAGCTTTGTGCTTCACAGCTGCTACAGTAACAGCTGAGAGACTTGAGGGTTGTACCCTGTGCACTTGGCAGCTGGTAGCTGGCTCCCCAAAGCTTTCCGTCCCCTAGAGAATGGGTTGTATTCTTACCACTGATTGACACTCTCCATGGTGTGTAAGTAATTTGCTTTTTTGGTGGCCTACTAGATCATATCTTAAAGTCCGAGTCTTCCAGAGATCACGTTTGAAAGGCACAGCAAAGAAGCCTCATTCCGATGGTTCAATCAATGCAGTTGACTCCATGAGCTGTGCTGTATAGTGCGTGCGTTAATGATAAGGGTGAACCGGTGGATCGTCGTTTGTTTGAGCAATCGTTTGGGTGTCTTGGGGCGTGTTTTGATGTTTCTGATGTCTACGTTTATGTATGCACGTGTGAGATGGCAGCCCTGAGCACAGTGGCCTGGGGTAGACGGCGAGGAGTAAGAGGAGCAGAAAAGCGCTTCACACCAGCCGTAATAAAAGTCTCAGGTTTCCGTCCTACCGCGAAGGGGAAACGCGGCCAGACTCTCCCCTAGACAAAAACACCTTTCTTCAGGCACAGGACCTAAGAGCCTGGCCTCCAGTCAAAAAGCCCTTTGTGGATCAAGGCTTTATTCACCATTGGCTGGAGACTGTTTTGTCTAAGACATGCAGCACATGTTTGCACTCTTTAGCAAGTGTTTAGTGTTGAAAAAGGCGAAAAAAGTGGGTCTTCGTGTGGCTCCCGGTAGACTCTGCTATTCACTTTCGGGGAATGCTGACTGGCTTTTGATCATAGAATGCCGACACGTTTTACCACCGACCTGATTTATGAATATGTGAGATTTAATAGGGTGGGGGAGCCGGTCGCGCGTGTACGTGTGTGTGTGGCGTGCGAGGTATGAAGTTACAGTGTTTTCCGCAGTGGGAAGAAAATGAGGCTGGGAAGCCGGTGGCCCCAGAAGGCGGAGAACCCACACATCGTTATGCGGAAAATGAGGAATTTCAGGCAAATGAGGAACACAAAGAGGCATATACCATCTTTATTCCAAAGGCATATCAAAGGTATAAAACGTTTAATATTAAAAGCACAGCTTTCCTATAATAAATAAGCGTATATACATTGGTGTGTTGCTATAAAAATAGAACAAATTGCAGAAACGAGAGAAACATGGGCCGGTTGCTAATAATAAATGCTAATTTCAAGAGAAGGAGCTCCGTAGCTGAGCTGCGGATCCATCATTCGCTGGAACAAAGTTCTCTGCCTAGCGCTCCAGAGCCATTAGTGGATTCTCAGTTTACATCGCAGTGGCTGGACTCAGTTCAGCTGCACAAATACGTGTGAGACACCTTCTAAAATGTATCTGGCATCTCGCAATGTTTAAAGTGAGGAGTAAGAGTAAAATGCGCTTTTACAATCCTGTCATTTTTCGACTTTTCGTTAACTGCGTGGTTCCTGTCTCTGAGAGCCCAGAGAAGCTTCCCCACGGGGCGTTTAAAAGACAATTTATTCAACTTGGAGAGATAAAACGTCTGCTTGTCCTCTCTGCTCTTAAATGTTCCAGTCAGTTTTACTGGCTCGTCTCACTATCTAACCTTCACACTAGATTCCTTCTCCCTGCGCGTTTTTAGTACCTTGTTGTTCTTTGCTCTCGTCCACAGCTGGAAATGGACGAAGCCCCTCGGGAGACTGGGTGAGAGCAGTCTATGTGAGTCTCTCTCTGTCTCAGGCGCTTTCCTCAGCCATTCAGTCGCACAGGTTTGTGAGTGTGTGTGTGTGTGTGTGTGTGTGTGTGTGTGTGCACTGTGATCACAATCAAAGCCCAAAAGGGTTAAGTGTGTTGTCACAGAGTCACACAAAGACTTAGTCTTCCTGTTCTTTTTCTTTTTTCCTCTTGACACCAATCCATACTAAACCCCTTCTTTTCCCCCTTTCCCGTTACCCCTGTAATTTAACAGGTGCTGGGGGTCGCTGCAGCGGGGGTACAGGGTTACAGGCACGCATCCAAGGCCGCTTGGTGGGCCACTTCCAGACGGTCCGGCCTTTGTCCTTTGTTGATGGGTGGGGCGCCTGACGTCAAATGAGAGCGAGCGTGTGTTAGCATGAGCGGCTAGCATGGCGAGTTAGCGGATGAGCTATAGGCCGGCTCGTGGTGACTTTCAGTTAAAATGGCAGTAGCTTCTGAGGGCAGAAGCTCTGCTCCTATTAAACAAGAAAGGGCGTCATACACAGCAGCAGAGGGTGTAGCAGTTGAGCTTGGCAGCGTTGCGACCCGACCCCCCGAGCCGGTTGGTTTTGGGCAGCAGCAGGACGAAGGACACGGCCAGGGAAAGATGGTAGAAACTGTGGACGTAGGCATAGTCCCACTCCTGTAGGGAAAAAGATGGATGGCATTTTGTGTGAGGCATCATCATCATGACAGACAGACAGACAGACAGACAGACAGACAGACAGACAGACAGACATACATACATACATACATACATACATACATACATACAGACAGACAGACAGACAGACAGACAGACAGACAGACAGACAGACAGACAGACAGACAGACAGACAGATAGATAGATAGATAGATAGAAAATTATCCACATTACAAGTTAATCAAAAAGTGATGTTAGTACTATATAAGTGTTATTCAATAGGTGCACCAAAACTCTTAAGAGGATGTGGCCAGGAAAAGGCACAGAGGGGCCTTTGGGTACCTCAAAGAAGAAGCGTAGCATCAATGCTAGGGCTCCGAAGCAGCAGCCCGGCCCCACCTGCTGGGTGTAGACGCTTTTTTCTGGGTACAGTCCTTTCTTCTCCTTCATCTTTTGCAGCTGGGGAGGTGAACACATCTTTGTCGTGAGGAACGCACCTGAGACTGAACACTTTACCATTGTAGAGCTTTGGAGAAGGTTCAGCTACACATAAGTGTAACATATCTCTCTCGCTGAGCGGAAGATCACATGACTGACATGCTGGGAAATAAGGTGACACTCACCCATTTAACTGTTATCATCAAAACTGCAGTTCCTATTGGTCCAGAGTAGACACCGTAACCCCAGCGATCCTGGTAGATCCTCACAGCAGTGGTCAGAATCCCAAACATGGTCAGAGTGGAGCGCTTGGGCTCATCAAAGTCACCTAATGCTACAGATACACAAAGGGAGGGGGGTGCATTCTTAGCATGGAGGACAAAATCATCTCCTCACTTTATCGGCCAGCTGCCTGGGACGCTACCCAGCTTCATCTAGCTTGTTCCAACACATCAGGAAGTGGTATGAAAGTCTGATAACTTCCTTCTGACTTAGTCAAAACACAGAATGACTAAAAAACCCCAGCACAACAGATGAAACGTGAACCTATTGCCTTCCCAATACGCAGACTGTGATATTTTTGAGATGTCCTCACCTAACAGGGTGACCCACATGGATATCGCAGTGCCGTAAATGCTGAAATATTCCAGAATTTCGTACTGCATGAAACAGAGGATGGACAGTCCTGGGCCATCACATGCATGGTAAGTCTGTGACAAATCAGAGGGAATTATTTCATCCGCTGCAATTAAAAGTAATTTTATGCATCATGATATCATGTTGTTTATGGTTTTTTACAAGCAGTGAAGAAGTTTAAGCATGACTTATCCAACATCCCAGCATCTACGATTGTTGCAGTAGCTTGAGACAGATAGATCTACTGTACCAAATGTAATTCATATATATATATATCCCAACCTATAAACTCAGCATTAGAGTATATGTCCAACCTAATGTACATACATGGTGATGCACAATCATACGCACAATCTTTGAAACATCCATGTATGGCGGTGATAGACGTGGCTGGACTCTTACCGCTGTGAAGAACATGGTGAAGAAATAGACCATGGCTTCCATGTGGAAGCCCCTCTTGGTGGCCACACTGGCAGCTGGCAGGAGCACAAGGCTGCTAACGGTGGGCAGCAGCATCTTGGCAATAAAGGAGCCCATCTTGGCAACGTGGAGAAATGTGCCAATCTGCCCGGCGGAAGAGGGTGCGGCGGGAAGATCCGACTTCGAGGAAGAGCGAAGGAGCACGAGCTTTCAGGGTGGGTGAGAAAGGGAGAATGAGAATGGAAAGGAGAGCAGAGTCGGACTGGCAGCCCTGACAGCTGTCTTCTGGGGCTCTTTAAACTTTAAATGTCCAGCGAGAACAGGAGACCTCAACTGTGCTGTGTCGTCACAGGGGAACAACTGTTTGACGGGAAAAGTGTTGGAGAGAGAGCGAGAGAGACCACTGAAGCCACCAGGAATCTACAGCATGCTTCGCAGTGTTCATTCCTCAAATGTACCCAACAACACATTGCATACAGCGCATCCCTGATTCCTGCGTAATACCTAGCAGCAGGCTGCATGCCGCACATTGCTTCACCAGTTGTGTACGGAACTTTGGTTTTGAGGTAACGGGCTATACAGTCACATGTCATACCGTACGTACGTGTGTCACGTCTTTGTGGTCAGTGAACACGACCGAATGGTTCATGAAGAGGACCAGCGATGGTGTGGATATCCGTGCATCTGAAGGACGTGACTGGAGGTCCGTCTGAGGAATGGACTGCCCAGATTAAAACCAACATTTGGAGTGCTGACCTCGCCTAGGGCTGGGACAGCAGGCTGCAGTTGCCTCACTGGGCCCAGTTGTCCCACCTGCCAGTGGGATAGGAAGGGGATTCCAAGGATGGCACTGTCACCCTAACCCTCCTCCGAATTTCACTTTCAGTCCTACATCCCAAAATCTTTTGGAGCTTGTGCTTTCTCTAGGTCAGGGGTGTCAAACTCCAGTCCTGGGGGGCCCCGTGTAGCTTAGTTCTCTCCCTGTTCTATCACAAATGATTCAGCTCAAGGGCTGTGTGGTAAATAGCACAAGGACTTGAATCAGGTGTGTTGAATGAGGGGAACCCCAAAAATGTGCAGGGCTCTGGCCCCCCAGGACAGGAGTTTGATTCCTGTGCTCTAGGTGTTTCCAAAGACCTTGAATTAGTAGTGGAAGATTTTTTTTCTCTGTGTCTTATTACCTGAGTGATTATAAATATTTATTATCTAAAAGATTTTTACTTTGACTTGGGTTTTCAACGTCTTCATATGTAGTAGTTGTATATTTAAAATCATGGAACAGTTTTTTTTACGGCACTCTGAAAGCTGACGGGCCCTGAAATAAATAAACATACTGTATTATAGTGTCGGTGCCTGTCTGCTGGGAGGTGCACCTGGGGTCCTGGGGTCACAGGTCACATAATGGCATTTCAGAGGAATGTGGAGCCATTCACTCTCAGAGCACAGAGTGCACTGGCCATGTCTGCTCCTCTTCAGCGAGAGCAGGGACACATCTGTGCGTAATGAGATTAGCAGGGGTTGAGCCAGGACATCATATAAAGGAGGGTAGCTTCAAAAAGGATGTAGGACGGGAAAACGGCCAATTTGTGAAAACAAATTTTCAGTACAAACCAAACAGGTCTTATCATAATTCAGGATACTAAGACGTGCTTGTTTTGGTCTGCCAGTCAGTATCTGTCTAATGAGAATTAGTTTGTAGGTTTCAAATGAATGGAACACAGAGCAGTCAGTTGGACAAGAATCCATCAAAGAACACGACTTGACAAGATCTGAATACTTTGCCTCTAAGAAAGAGAATTTGGAAAAAGCTTCCTTAATCTCTCAGGTTTCCTGTATCCCATCACTGCTGGCTGCTTACTTGGGGCGATGGTGCTATCTATCATAATACATCTTCATTAATGCTGAAACATGAAATTCTGTTAAAGATTCTGTTAAGAAATTCAGATTTCTTCCATGTCAAGTCAAAGTGAAAGTGAACTTTATTGTCATCTCTGCTATATACAAGTACATAGAGAGACGAGACGGTGTGATGCCAACTTTACAGAGTACGCAGAACAAAAGGAACGTAGAATTCATATCTATAAATACAAAAAATACATTATAAAATATAAACTCTAAACCTAAACCTAAGTAGACAAGATAAAAATATAAACTCTAAACCTAAGCAGACGTGGAAAATGTGCAAATCAGTTACATGTGGGGAAAAAAGTCTAAGTCTGGAAATATAATGGAACATGATCGACGTCATACTTCTGTGGAGGTTGCACATTTCGTTCAGGTTATTCTGGATAAATATCATGCAAATCAGAATATTAAACATCAGACTACTTAAAAAGAGGAATTACTGATTTGCAGAAGTGACTCAGAACTTGGGTTTTGACAGAGCATTACCTTGAAGAAGGATCCGGGTCTCAGTGGTTCTTGTCGTCACATTGAACGCAGCCCCGGGACCGTGTGCCAGTGAGTTTGTCTACCTTGCATTCTCTGTTTGCATGACCTTCCTCTAGACACTCTACAGCTGAACCATCATTGTAAATTTCCCTTGGTGAGAAGTAGGCATTGCATTTAGATGGACGAATGAATGATACTTTGCTGGATGGGTGTCCTGGCACAACGACTCTCTAGCACAATTGTCTCATACTTCCAAGTTTGGGGATTTAAATCCCACTTCATGTTTGTATGCAGTTTACATGTTCTTTCTATGTTATACAGATATCCTCAAAGTACTCTTATAAACATAGAATTGGGTGAATAGTCCATAGTATGGCAGAAAGCCCTGCATGTACTGTGTCCCTTGCTTTGTGTAATGTGCTTCATGGAATAAGTCCCAGGCTCCCTGTAACCCTATACTGGTTAAGAAATTGGATAAATGGATCTATGGAGGGAGGGATGAAGGGATGGATGTCCTGCATTTCGATCAGAATGGACACTTGTAATTATCGCTTGGACAAAACCGGACGATCTTTGAACTGCAGTGATTGTGTGCATCTGTGCCTGTCTGTGTGCCTGGGAGGGTACGTAAGCAGGCACCTGCTCGGCCAGCGTTTGGCTGGGATCGAGCCTGGGCCTTCAGCCAGGAGCTCGCCAGGGGATGTGTATCTCATGATGGCTTAGCCCCAGCGGAGGCAGCTGAGAGGCAGACGGCTCGGCCAAAGGAGAACGAGGGCTGGCCTGACGCAACCCCACACTTGTAGGTCGGGAGTGGAGAAGAAACCCTCCTCACCTGAAAAGTCCTGCTAGAGTTTAGCCATTTTAGCATGTTTTGTGGCAAATATGCAGACTTAAGGAATGAAACAAGCATTTGACAACACAGCAATATATGAGACAGTTAGAAGCAAAACACATACTATGATTAAGCATTTAAAATGGTTATTGTTTCAGCTCTTAGGTAAGGTAAGTAAACTCATTTTGATGTGATATTGTAGATGGAAGACTTTCTCCTATCTGTAAATGAGTGTTTGCGTAATAGAGAGTGTAATACGTTCAATTTTGCATTTCATACACTTTTAGATTTACTGGATTATTTTTGTGCAGCAATGTCTTCCTGAACCTCAAGTGTCACATATAGTTACGCACTTGTCTCTTTCTGCCTGCTTTCTACCCCACTTTTGGGCCAGGTGTCCCCAAGGCATCGCGATCTCTTGTACCTGTAAGGGATAGTGGCCGAGGGGCTGCCCCAGGGGAAGCAGATTCTGGATGTTAGAGTCTGCGGACGGAGGGGGACAGTGGCTTCCTCCCTGTCTGTCTGTGAGCCGGCAGCTTGGCTTGGAGAGTCCCTCCTGCTCCACTCCACAGCACAGCAGCCCTTCTCTTGGCACCCGGAGGAGCCCCTTTCATAGGCGTTCCCCCTGCTGCCACTCTCTCTGCCTGCTGTGATTGGGGGGAGAGTGTGTGTGTGTGTGTGGGGGGGGGGGGGGGGGGCGGTTTGGGGGTTTGGAAGGATGGAGGAGGGGAACATAGGGATGCAGACGCACACCTTACCCACAAGACACATCTCCGCTGCAGCACGCCGCCTGCACTGCTCCAGAACCCCAGAACTGCAGCTAGGTGAGTGTCCGCTACGCACAATGCCGGACCATGTGTGTCACACACGTGTGCGTGTGTCTGTGTGTCTATGCATTTGTTTGCTCATCAGTTATAGGTGCGCGAATCCAAATGTCCAAGTCTCGACCTTGCGCCGAGCACCAAGTGCCGCATGAGGTCGCGTCCCTTCGCTCAAATCTGACTCAGCTACTACTGTTTACTTTATCCAGCCCTCCTGAGCTGGGGCCAAAGTCTGGTCTGGAGTCCCATCCATAGCTGAGGGAAGACCGTTAGATGTTCGGTGTCACTCTAACTTAGCGGAACAGTGATGCAAGGTGTCTTTGGAGTCAGACGTGCGGTAGAGGTCATATTGTAGACAAACTGCAGCTGCAAATTATACATGTCAGGCGATAAGTTAGCAGTCCATTTAAGGACAATTTTCTCAGTCTCTCTTTTTGTTACACAATCAATGCAAGCAGTTCTAATCTTCACATATTGTAGTTTATGATGATCAGCAGTTTGCGAAACACTGGGGGAATGTACATTGTGGTGCACAGCTTCTTGAGACAGTTGGAGAATTTGGACAACAATGCGGAGTTAAAGAACAATTGTGGGCGCTCTAGAGAAACGGAAAACACACAGGTCTGATAATTATGGAGGCGTATGCATTACATGAAAGATATAGTAGTATTATAGTATCGGAGAATGGAACGGTGTAAGGATGTAGATGAAACTTTAACATAATGTGACAGAGTTTAGAAACTGTGTTCTGATTTAGGGCAGTGTTGAGGTAGAGAATAGTGTAGAGGTGCAGTATGAGATATTGCAATGTCTGGATGTACCCTATGAAAATATTGTAGGAGAATCTTGAAGCTAACTCTCACTTTTATATCATATAAGGGAGTCTTACAGGCTACAGGGATCCTGAGCCCAAAAATATGTTATAAAATAAATGATGGGCCGAAATTGTTTACTGAAGTGGTATTCGGGAAGATCCTCAAGAGCAGTAATTTGTTAAAGCACTTTGAGGAAATCATGGAATAGATAAATTTTTAGGTCAGCATGCAAAATGGCTCTATGCAGATTCTCTTGTGGATTTCAGTAAACTCTGTACCTCTGTGCATGAGAAAATTGCCACTAGTTATACAGACGTAGCTGTGGCTTGGAAAGGAGCCGGAACCTTCTGCGGCTGAAGTTCTTAATAAAGCATTGATGTGGGTTATTTAACCTTTATGTTCAATTGTGCATCTCCGTCTGGAAACACACAGGCTGGGTAGAAAGCCGTGCTTGTGCTGGGTATCTGTCCGCAGGCAGACGGGGGCCACTGAGAGCACGAGGGCCGCCTCACTTCTCGGCAGAGCACTCCACAGAAGCATCCGTGATACGAAAACATGAGCGGGCTTCTGAGAAAGGAGGAAGCCAAGTCTGGTTAAACCACTCTCCAGAAAGGATGAGTCTGCTGCAGCCCTCAGACAGCCAGGCGGGAACCTCCCTGAGGGGGCCCCAGGGGATGGGGGGGGGTTGGTACTGCTAGGGTGTGCAGCCTGTCTGTGGAAGCCTGTGTCTGGCAGCTGGACGTGCTCCAGCTGTGTCTGGGAGCGTAATGAACTCCAGGTGTTCCTGCGGGTAGTTCAAGACACCTGTCACCAATATTTAGTGCCAGAAAAAACCAGACTGCAAACAGAGCTAGACGATCTGTTTGCTTATTTTAGGAAGCCTACCTAACTGGTGTGT
>JAABNY020000039.1:31920052-31930662 GCA_015164015.2 Brevimyrus niger
TAAGTCAGTTTCGTTCATAAAAAATATGTTGTGTTTAGGATGTAAAATATGTACTGTAATGGTTTACCAAAATACTTACACAGGACACATTCACATATAATTACATCTAAAGAAATGGACCACTTGACTTTGTCAAGATATGGTCATTATTAGGGTTTGTAAGAGTCCTTTTCATGCAGCTGTCACAGACCAGGCCGGAAACTTCTTCTTCAATGGTGCCTACAAAGTGGACAGTCCACAGAACTTCCAGGCTGCCGGGACAATCTTCAAGTACCGTCGTCCCATGGATGTGTACGAGACGGGGATCGAGTACATCGTGGCCAAGGGGCCCATCAATCAGCCCATCAACATCCTGGTACTTTCGAGGGGTTATCCTTTGCACTGGTGAATGGCTGGCAGGCAGTCATGCCAGTCGCCAGATCTGCAAGGCCAGGCCCTATGATTGACATCAGTGATTTATGAGCAGTACCACTGAATAGTGTATGATGGATTATTATGTCACATTGGCATGCTCGCAATTTTTGCTGGGGTTTTGAGCTTCCGTGCCACTAATTTGCATCAAAATAAAAAGCCAATGTGCAATGGACAGCGGCTTATTAAATATGCAGCCCATAACGTTTCATTCATCTTAAAAGATGTCTGTCAACTGTCATTTTGAAGGTCTCTCTCATATGTTAATTTATTTGCACTGCCAAGGTGTGGAATCAGAACGGTCGGACCCCCTACATCACCTACGAGTACACGGTGCTACGGGAACCCCTCTCTTCAGCCCCTCTGGCTCAACAAGGTTCTGAGACGGCAGCGGACAGGGGGGGTGGAGATATCTCCCCAGGGGTGGGGCGACTTGCAGTCAATGGAGTGGAGCAGAACACGAGTGCAGCCGAGATCGAACAGACATCCGACATAGAAGCAACAAGAGAGCACAAAGGCCAGGAGACCAACGAGGTATACAAAGGAATAAGCTCTGTGAACTGTGCACAGGACGGCCTGACCCCGTGTCAACACACAGGTGAGCTCCTCAATGCGGGTCCCCCCCTATGTTCTTCCATATGGTGATAACCATGAGCGGGACTTACTTATACTGTATAATGTTAGCTGTTTCCAAGAGTAATTTAACTGGGTGTAGTCTTATCGTCTGCATTTTTCTTCTCTCCCCCCCCCCCCACTCTTATTCTGGTCACTATATAGAAAGGAATGACTCCAGGTCGACTGGTACGACTGGGCCTGTATTCCCTGATGGTCACGGCCCTTCTGAGGACGTGCCAGACACCGATAACCTTATATGGAGCGTACTACTGGGAAAAAGCATTGGCTCAGATGAGCTGTTTGTCAACCTCTCAACCAATCAACTGTTGTCCCAGGGAGAGGGACTGTACTCTTCAGAGAATGAGCCTTTAGACCTAGACTATATAAGTCTATCACATGGCAACGTCAATGCCAGCGATGGCTCTCTGCAGGAGCTCAGCATTGGTCGCCGTCGAAACGACAGTGGGGACTTCCTGTTTCACAACCGGACAGCTCTTCCAGGCCTCAAAGGTGGCGCTCGGATTAACCGTACCAGGTATGGTGACTCACTAATAACCAAACGATCTTCAGCTACATCCTCCCTGCTTTCTAAAGTGCCTTTCCACCCACCCACTTTCTCTTCTTCCAAAAGAAATGTAAAAATGTAAGTATAGCTGTAGTGGATTTCCACCAAGTATCCGTCCATCTTCCAACTGAACCAACTCCAGACAACACAAAGATAAAGGCCAGGGGGCATCCTGAATGGGATGCCTGTTCCCTGTAGGGAACATAGATACACACACACTCGCACACTATGGACAGTTGCCAGTTAGCCTGGACTGTAGGAGGAAACCAGAATTCCTGGAGGAAATGCACAGAGAACTTGGAAACTCCACACTCACTACAGAGGCCAGATTCAGTCCCCTGACAATGGAGGTGTGAGGCAACAATACCACACACAGAGCCATCGTGCCCACTGTCTATAGGCCTGTACCAACCAAGACGAAAAACCCATCCACTTTCTGTAACTGCTTATTCTATTCAGGGCTTTGGGGGGGGGGTGCCTATGGGCATAAAGCAGGGAGCAACCCAGGATTGGGTACTAACCCATTACAGGGTAAACTCACGCCTAGAAGCAATTTGATAACCCCATTTAACCTCGGCTATTTTTCGGACTGTGGGGGGAAACCGGAGTACCCGGAGGAAACCCCATGCTGACACGGGGAGAACATGCAGACTCCACGCACATGGAGCCATGGCGGAGACTGAAAACCTGGTCCCCGAATTGCGAAGCATCAGTGCAAACCACCGCACCACAATACCGCCAAGATGAGAAATGCAAAACAGAGAATGAAAAAGTTTGTTTGTGACGTGTTTACGTTTATGAAGTGGTGGCATGTGGTTTAATAGATGGCTTCTAAGGCGTAGCTTGCTGGAGCCTTGCTGTGGTACCTTGCAGTAAAGTTCTTAGCCTGACTTGTTGTAATGGATACAAAGTGTCTTTGAACAAAAGTCTAATCTAAACAATGAAATTTAAATATGTATTAGTAGGTATGACTAGAACTGCCCACACATATCTGTTTAATCTGTACCAGGCAACCTGTAGGCATTATACCATTAAAATGTTAGAACGGGTTAATATCACATGTAAAACGTAATCCTGCACAAGCCACTGCAACGTCCTGCCAGTGCAGATATATACACATATTAACAGTAACACTGATATTAAGTATGAAGGAATCACATTCTAATTTAACTGTGTAAAATTGTATTGTTTAACGGTAAAATCCATTATGTTGTCCGTCAAAAAATATATTCAAGGTAAACCTTGTTTGATAATTATTATGCAATTATTTAACTTCGGCCAGGCCCAATGATTAGCTGTGTAGTGACCCATATATACACAGAAAGAGAAGATATGTTTTAATTATCTTAAATTATTATTTAAAGATGCCAGTATATCAGTCCCAGGAACCCTGAAATGAAAATCATCAGGATGGTATTAAAAATGAAATACAGGATAAAGTATAAGGTTTTTAAGAGACACATTTTATTAAGCTGTCTAGTTATTCTTGGATTGGATCTTTGGACCTTAGCTCTAAAATATCTTAGAAAGCTTACCCGCATATCCCATATATATTTCTAACTAACTCGCAAAATTAGAATTTATTAGATTATTGAGGTTTTTCAGTTCAAATGTGTATGTACTTACCTCTACATTTTAAAAGTTGGGATATGACTTTTCCCCCTAAAAACCAAACAAAAGCAGAATAGTTTTTTTTTTTTTTTTGCAGAAATAAATATCTATTCCAGTTTGTATTCCACCCAAGTCCTTTCATGTGTTGTGTATCAGTAAAATTTACACGCAAGCATAAAATGGGTATCATTCATTCATTCAGTCTCTCTACCTTCCAGCATTTTATCCAGTGCAGGGTGCGGGGGGGCGGGAAGGATAGCCTGAAGCCCAGCTAGCACAGAGCACAAGGTGGGGGACATTAGGGACAGGATTGCACTACAGTACACAGGGCACAAAATCTCTCACACACAGTCACATAGTGTAGGCAATATATAACCAAAAAATAAAAAGTACCAACTAGTTCTGTACATGATTGACTGTAACCTCAAGGGTCTACCAATCGTGTAGGTAATTGTTAATACTTAGTTACACAAATTTGTACCTTTTTCTGACCTGGATGAATCCTGTGTTACATGGGGAGAACACGTGATCTCATCACACAGCAAAGGGCTGGAATTTACACCCCAAAATGTTCAATGCTATTAAATAAGAGTCAGTTTGTTAAAATTCCAAACTGTGGCTTAGTCTGAATTTTCAGTCTGTTTCCTTTTATTTGAAGGAAAGGGGGCTGAAATGGGAACTGAGAAATGTGTGGTTAATATGTCAATGGATACAAAGTGCTAGGAAACCAAAGTGTCACATCATTTAAAAATAAAATAACAAAGAACCTTTTCAGGCATTACGGTGGACGCTCAAGCCGCTGTACATGGCGGTGGACGTGCACGCAGCGGTCTTTAAGGAGCTCGATAAGAGGCTATCCGACTCCAGTGGACCCTCCTGCAGTGTGAGCCTCAGGCCCCCAGAGCCAGTGCTGTCAGCTCCCCCTGAGAAACGCACAGGGAGGGGGGGCGCCTGGCTCAGCAATGCCGGTTTCGAATTCCTTGCCACATTTATAATTCATGTTTGGGCTCCCCCTGCTGCTCGCAGACATCTCCCTGCCAGCCCTGCTGCCAGGGGTCGTAAAACACGCCGTGTGGTGGGGAGCCCTCTTTTCCTGGCAGGGGAGGGAATGCCGGAGCACGTCTGCGGGAAGCTACAGCAGAGCACGTTCACCATGACGCAATTAGGACATTCCAGTGGCCTCACTGTCTCCTATAGATACAGAGGTGTCTAAGCAACGAGATCATGGGTTCGAGCACAGGCCGGTGATGTCACGGCCTGGGGTACATGTGTCTGGTGGTGCGAAACGGCTCAGAGCAGCTGTACTCCCTCGCTGCAGGAGGGCTGAGGAAGCGTCACCTTTGTCTAATTTTGGTGAGGAAGAGGTGGATAAGGCTGGTGTTGAAACAAACAGGTCCATTCACTTTCAGGGAGAGGCTGGGCTCTTGGGACAATAGATATTTTTAAGGCAGATTTGAGACCAATTTAAGATTTCCCTAAAAACTGCATGGAGAGAACAGAAAGAGGGGAGACTGGTGTGATGGTCGATGAGGTTAAAAGATACTAAACTTTCACTGTTTAGTGATATTTTTGTTCTGTTGTTGTTGCTGTAAATCTTCTTCTTCACCATTTTCTTCTTATTATTTAAAATGACATTGTCTTACCGGAATGATTATCATTATATTCTATTACAGCTGGAAATCACAATGAGGGAATGATATGCCTCAGATTGGCACAGAGCAGTCATGTCTCAATATGCCAGTGTGATCTCATGGTCTCTCTGTCGACAGAAATCACCAGAAGCCCCCGAACAAGAACCTGAGGCTGAGCGCGGCAGATATGTACCGCTGGAAGCTGTCCTCGCAGGAGCCCTGCAGCATGACCTGCTCCATAGGTGTGCAAGCTCAGCGGTCTGCTGACTGCTGACCTGCTCGCTCACCAGCAGGCCAGAAGTTATACAGAGATGACGGCATACGATTGCTAACAATGCCGCTGATGTCCTTCTGTGGCTAATGGAGTTCAGGCGTGTTCTGGTCTAGGCGGGGAGGAGATTCACAGAAACGATCCAAGTCATATTCCAGAATTCCTCTGCTAAGGCATTTCATAACATATATTGCGCTTTCGCATTTATAAAAATATGTTTACGTAATAATGGAGACGTGCCAGATCAGGCCCTAGCAGGGTGAATCTCAGACTCATCGCCTTCCCGTGCCAAATTAGTGCTGTAGCTGCTCTAGAAGAAAGGCACACTTCATAGGTAATCCCCCTGTCTCTTTCTTGGACTGCAGGTGTAGCCAGATCGTTCGCCATGTGCGTGCGCTATGACGGAGTGGAGGTGGGTGACACATATTGTGACGCCCTGACCCGACCCGAACCTGTTCATGACTTCTGTATCGGGAGAGAGTGTCAGCCCAGGTACAAAGGTCCAATAGAGGGGAGTCCATTCCTATCAGCACCAGATAGCTTAAAGTTTAAAGACAGAACTTTAAGAACGTTCTGAAATTTATCACACTGACCAACAATTGAACACCAGGCTTAGAACTCTTGATGTAGCTGAACCTCACACTGTGTCTATTTATGGTGCTGGAAATGGTAATATTTAATGCTGTTTTGGTAACCGCCCCTATTGTGACATCACAGTCGTCCTGGCAACCACACAAGCAGCCTTGCCTCTCCCTTAGGTGGGAGGCGAGCAGCTGGAGTGAGTGCTCTCGCACCTGCGGGGAAGGCTTCCAGTTCCGGATGGTTCGCTGCTGGAAGATGCTGTCCCCGGGGCTGGACAGCTCTGTGTACAGTGACCTCTGCACCCTCGCCGAGCTGGAGCGTCCCCTTGAGCGTCGGCCCTGTAAGAGTCCCACGTGTGGCCCCCAGTGGGAAGTGGCAGAGTGGTCTGAGGTGGGCTGCCTCCTGGAGAGGTCACTTAATTTACTAGCAGAAATTGCTACAGATGTCTGTTACAGAACAGACATTTTAAATACCGACAATCCATCCTGCCTAGTGATGGACAAATGAAGCTTCATGAACCTCTTGCTGTATTTTCTGCCCCCACTAGATGGTGCTCTCTGTTTAACAAATGGCTCAAAACATGCCCCAAAGCAAGCCAAGAGCACCATCTAGTGGGGTCAAAAAATACTGCAAATGGTTCAAGAAGCTTAATTTAGCCATCACTAATTATGCTCATTCATGTTAGAGAAAGCAGTGCAACATATAATGGTTACACTTATTTTCTGGTCCATTCATGAAGCTCACATAGTATGATATTAAACAATGATTTTTTAAATATTCATTAATAAAGTAGGATGGATTGTTACAGGACAGTGCCAAGACAGAGATAACATGAGGGGGAATTTAGCCGGATGAACCGGTTCTTTGTTCTGCCACTTCTCCCAGTGTCCAGCAAAGTGTGGCAGCACCAGTCAGGTGATGAGGGAAGTGCGGTGCTCAGACGAAAAGAAGACATGTGACATGTCCAGCCGCCCGCCATCATCCAAGAACTGCACGGGTCCGCCATGTGAGCGCCAGTGGAGCGTGTCTGAGTGGGGGCCTGTGAGTATGGGACAGGAAGTGACATCACAGGGCATGCACAGCATTGGCAACGAGCCAGAGAGAAACACAAATGTGTCACCATACATTATATTTATGAAAGTGAGTCTCTCAATGTCTCTTCAGAAAAAAAGTGACAAGGCCAGATTTGACGATACAAAAGCAAACGAAAACTGGCTTACAGAATATTTTGTAATGAAGAATGTCTTTAATAAAATCACTAGTAGTAAAAAACCATTCCCCTTCCAGTGTACTTGCATGTGGGATCAATTTTAGTTTTATTTACAAGCTATTCGTATTTCATCTGATGATCAGCATTACACTGTACCTGACAATTTGCTTTTTGCAACATCTTTAATATCCTACGTTTTGATTTTATTTTCCCATGTATTTGACATTTTTATAAAGTCGCGTAATCAGAGGAGCGACGAACGATGTGTCCATGTATAAGCAATGCCGTCATCATTTGTCATTATCTCATAGTACATTTTTGGATGTTATTTCTGAGTGAATATGGGAAATGTTTTTTGATAGCTTAGCTTTGTTGTTGTCTCCTGTGTCCCCGTTTAATGACCTCACGGCGCAGTGCTCTGGTTCATGCGGCCAGGGGACCATGGCGCGCTACGTATACTGCAAGACCCCGGATGGAAGGGTGGTGCCGGAGTCCCAGTGTGACCCCGAGCAGAAGCCGCTGGCCATCCACCCCTGTGGAGAGAGGGAATGCCCCCCACACTGGCTGGCACAAGACTGGGAGAGGGTAATTTAGCTGCGGGAGTGAGAAGGAACGAGAGAAGACATTCAATTTTGCTTGAGAAAGGAATTTGCATGATAAATCATACTTCATATGGGTGAAGTAATGAGACTTTAATGATAATTTACACCTGACGTTTGCATTGGCTGAAAAGCAGACAGGTGCTTCAGGAGACACTGCATGCTTAAACACTAAAAACCAGAAATGAATGATACATAAATAATCTATTGCAGTTGATGCAATATTCCTGTGATAATAGACTTCAAACTTACTTTTGGGAGTTTTACTTAATATTCTGAGGGCAGAATGAAAAATGGTTCTGAGAGATAACCGAACAATCAGATTGTAGAGGAGATGGGTCCAAGCGACTAGAGTAGGCAAGACCAAGACATCTGATTGGCTGGTACTGTCTTCTCTATTTGCTTGGACTTACTTCCTCAACAAAAGTGTTCTGCCCTCAGAACATTTCTGTGTAAGTAAAACTTCCTTGAGTGTTACAGATGCTTGATATTTACTCAAACTTGAGATTTTTGCTGCAGGCTACTTTTAGTTTTCGAGAGATATTGCAGTTTGTTGTAATTCAGGTTTGTCTCCCGCAGTGCAACACCATGTGTGGTCGTGGTCAGAAGCGCCGGATCGTTCTCTGTGTGGGAATCACTGGGGGAAAGTTCCAGACCTTCTCGGATGATGAATGTGAGGCTGACAAACGGCCCCTGGATGAAAGCACCTGCTTCGAGAGGCCTTGCTTTAAGTGGTACACCACACCGTGGTCCGAGGTGAGGGACTCTCCATGAGGGGGGAGAAAGGGGAAGACTTCCAGGGTTCCAGGCACTAGAGGGAGCCCATGAATTAGTAAATAATGGTAGCTTCGATTTAGAAAAGGAGGCGGGGGTCATGGAGTTGAGTTTTTCAGGGTCTGGACATATTTTTGTGCGGCCCTGAGTCCATGAATACGATTTGAAAAGGTGACCCCCCGCCCACTTGAAATTTGGTGCATGCTGGGAAATGAAGAGCCTCACCGTTGCTTTTGCCACCCAAGTGCACCAAGACCTGTGGAGTGGGCGTGCGCATGAGGGACGTCAAGTGCTACCAGGGGCGGGAGCTCGTCCGAGGCTGTGACCCCCTGACCAAGCCGGTGGCCAAGCAGACCTGTGCCCTGCAGCCCTGCCCAACGGCACCTCCAGGTAGAGTTAGGGGAGGATGGCGAGGGAGGCCGCTCACTCTGATTGGCTGACTGTCCATGCAGTCATTTTTAACTGGGTGCCTGCTTTCCTGCACAGACGAGAACTGCCAGGACCGGCCCACCACCAACTGCACCCTGGCTCTGAAGGTAAACCTGTGCAGCCACTGGTACTACAGCAAGGCCTGCTGCCTCTCCTGCAGGGTGACTCGCACCTCCTAGCCCCAGCTGGGTCATGCTGACCTTCCAAGATGTGCCCTGGGACAAAGAGCACCCCCCCCCATTTGACATTGGGGGGGGGGGGCACAAGCACTGGACTATGGCAGGTTCTTCCCTCACCTAGAATTTATTGCCTCAAATGTATAAAAAACCAACCCCGAGGTCACTGTATCTGCAGTCCTCCTGTCCTACGGTGCCTCTGAAATAGTCTATGAACATCAGTGTTCCTTAACTCTTGGGTTGGCCAGAAGAGGAGGCTCCTATTCCCTCTGAGGTTCATCTTACAGTATTTGGGGTTTTAGTACAGGTACCAAGTCACACCCCCCCCCCCCCCCAACTGCCCACACCCTTTGCATAGGGCCGTCCCGCCATTCCCAGCTTCTTTTTGCCATCTCATATTCCCCATAGCTGTCCCAGTCATGACCATGGTGTCTCCTTGGGGGGTTGGGGGCATCCAGTGGGGAGATCCATTGGCGTCTTTCTTTATATGTGAGAGAACACTTTGACCTGCTCCAGTCGAGTAGGGCTCAGACACAAAAGCCAGCAGTGACTTTGATATTACAGACACACAGTTTTGACAACATTCCACTGCCATGGAATGACACGTTAAATTATTGCTGAGTGGAGTATACTGCATGTCTATAGATTATATTTATGGTTAGTATTGTTATTAAATGGGGTTTTCCATAGTGGCGAGGCTATTGCATGACAGATGTGCAATATTGAAATAATACCTCTGACTCCAGAAATAAGAACTTGTACTGTATGTCCGAACTGAGGTCTGCTCCTGCTTTCCTGCAACCTGTCCACTTCTCTCCCTACCCTCCCCCCTTTAGCTGCATGCATATTATATCCATGTACCTCGGCCGTGTGGCCACCGGGTGACAGCGTGTATCTCCGACGTGCTGTTCGCCCGTGAGACTGGATCTTCATCTAGCTCCGCCTTGACAGATGGTTAGAG
The DNA here is from genome assembly GCA_015164015.2 of Brevimyrus niger. Lineage (NCBI taxonomy): Eukaryota > Metazoa > Chordata > Actinopteri > Osteoglossiformes > Mormyridae > Brevimyrus > Brevimyrus niger. The sequence continues at coordinate 31,929,888 of JAABNY020000039.1, forward strand.
CAAAAAAAAAACAAAAAAAAAACACTGGCAATAGACAGTGGTGTGCAACAGGGGCTGGCACTTGTGCAGAGGGGGGTGTAGAGTAATTTCAATGACAATAACTACACATACCAGCCCCCCTCCCAGGAGAAAGCAATGTCATTAAATATCCATGACAATCATGCATAATAACGCAAAGCACAAAGGAATCACTAAAAAAAACACAAGGCAATAAATGGGGATTATGTAACAGTGTGGTGCTGTCAGCATTTTGGTGTCGGTTACATCATCACGAGACGTCTAACCCGAGCCTGTAACATCCAGATGCATTTGTCACGGAAGCTGTGGCCAGGTTGCAGGAACCTTTACCTCACCGTATCTTATAACCCTGTTTTCCATTGTAAAATGCTTTCTTCAGACCAACAAGCTATTCTATTATCAATCAAAATGCACAATGTATCCATTTGTACTTTACTATAAATACTGTAAAATCATGTATCTGTCGCTACCAGAAGACTATATTTTCATATGCATGTTCTTGTTATCACTTTCATTCAGTATTTTGATTGCAAGTGCTTTGTTTTAATTTAAAGATTTGTTACAGAATTCATAATTCTAATTTTCGAGGAAAAGCTCTAAGCGATGATGACTGAGAGGCGTAATGCTGTCCTTAATTGGATTAATTAAATGTAATTGTTTAATCCCAGGCAGACAGCTGTGTCAGAGTAATGCCATGTGAATCCCAGAGCAATGCCATGTGAATCCCAGAGCAATGCCATGTGAATCCTAGAGCAAT
>JAABNY020000039.1:31940114-31950338 GCA_015164015.2 Brevimyrus niger
ATACTCATAAACCTGGACACGTTGTGCAGGAGAAGAAGTCGGTTGGAAGGATGGTCAGTCAGGAGGCAGATTCGGTATTACCGATTGTTGAATTGCACGTGCGCGTACAATGCGTCCTGACATAGACTCCGGAGGTTCAACCCCCAAATCCTCCCTGGAGGCTCCTTGGGGCTGATCGCTACTCATTCTGGTAATGGAGGCCATAGCGACAATTTTGCGAGGGTTAGTGAATATATGCAATAGACGGAAGGCGGTGGAGGACGCTTGCTAAAGAGTGTACTTCAAAAAAGCGAGATAAGGCAGCAGAGTCCTGCGTTGGAAGAGAGAAACAGCACACATTTAAGTGACCGCTCGCCTGCAGCATTTAATCATGATCAATTTCTCAATCACTTCTCAAACTTAGAAGCAGCTTAATTCAAAAAAAGAAAATGCAATATATCTGCACAACAGTTTGTAAATATTGTAAATTCGATTGCTTAGCCTTGATATCCCGGATGTATAACTCGCTTTAACATCATATTTCCTGCCCAGCCTTATTGCTCTACCCAACACTCATGGTCCAGAGCCCCCGCTCGGAAGGGAGTCTGAATTAATACACGTATGAATGTGGATAAACACAAAGTAGGAAAGCAAGGATAAAGAAAAAATATATAAAATATATACATGTGTGTGTGTGTGTGTGTGGGACAACAAGGTGGATTTGGCATTACATAATAAGGTAAGGGACAGTATGACATTAATGTGGTAATTAAACAGAAACTACAGTAAATGTTAATTGTGTACTGATCCCATGTTTGTTCATCATTAATAAATCATAACAGTCCATGTACTTTGTGCATTTGAGTAGTAACTGAGTTATCATGTTACTTGTGCCCCCGCAGTTAAAGTGTCACCTTTCTTTCTCCTTATATAGGCTCAGCACTTTAGCAGAAATACTGTTGCACTGAATGAAATGGTTCTGGCAGGCGAAGGGGAAGCAGACTATTTCCATTGCAAAGATTTTCATTTCCTTATGAAAATCGAGATGTTACACGAAAAGTGTCTAAATAAGCAAACATATTACACTGTATAGGCAGAGTGCAAACTGCAATAATTGTGTTTATAGCAGAACGAGGTGTTTAGTCATTAACGATTTATATAATGCTAAATTCTCCTGTGAGAAAGCGCAATGGGAAACGCAGTTAATATGTTTGTAGAGAACCAGCAATTCTGGCTGCAGTGGCTCCACGTGTCCAAAGGTCTTTTGGACTCAGCCATCTGATTGGTCAGCTCTGGACAACAGGAAGGACCACTTTCATCTCCAGCTGCATGCGTTACAAAGCAAATGAGGATCTCTGTTGAGCCTACAGAGCTTTCGTTGTTATTTGTTTAGTGGACGCCTGCATCCAAGGCAAACCCATATAGATAAGGGAGGCACATTTTATTGTTTATACAGCTGTGTATTTACCGAAACCTTTCAGATGAAATGTCTTGCTATCCTATTATTTGGACATGAAACCCTTTCACTGTGAGCCTGAAAACACAACAGAACTACACACTGTGATTAGTTGGCAATGTCTGTCAAAGCAGTATGTGTACTGTACAAAGCTACATTATGCAGGACACGTCAGCTATCAAACAATAGCATATTTCACCATGCCCCAGAAGTGAAGAAGATAGCCGTTGCTAACTCGCTATCCCCAGAGAGCGTACTGTGATCCCTCTGGGACATCATCAGCTTCCCGGACAGCTGAAAATCAGGTTACTGATTGTGATTTACTGCCATGTGGCCAAATTAAATATAGTTGATATATATATTTTTTTTAAGTCACACTGTATAATATGGCTGTTTTTTTATTTTTTGTGAAAAGGAGGAGAGTGAATTTGCAAAACTACGAGGCTGATAATACAGTGGTGGACGTTGCAGGTTTATAAGGAGATGAGGGTTAGGGGAGTAAAAAAGGACAATGAAGAGAAGCTTAAGAGAAAAAGGCAGGCAGGGATGTTCCGGACATGTCTGCTCCATGCTCCCTGGCTCCTGCGGCATCAATTATGTAACCTCTCAGTGAAAGTAAAAGCAATAAAAAAGGTTTTTGCAATAAATAAATAAATAAATAAATAGCCTGTTAAAACCCGTTAAGTCAGGAGCCATTGTTGCATGAGAGCCAAAGTGCTTTTATTGTGACATTTCTTCTACAGCGCCCTGCAGGAAAATTACTTGAAGTCTTCATCCCTTTCTATGTAGTTTTTAAATAATTTTAGAGGTATTTCAAATGCGGTGGCTTAATGGGTTTATCCACGATGTCTGGCGGCTGGTGAAGGCAAGAGGGGATGCAGCAGGACTGATCCGGTGACGGTCCCATGTCTGCTCAAAGATACCTGCTGCCTAAATCTCAGCCTCATTATGCGGCTCAGCCTCTGCACACACACACGCACCCACCAGCGAACAGGCGGCTGCATCTCCTTGCCAACGCATGAGTTACACCAACCAACAAATGGCTGTAGGAGGGTCAGGAGGTCTTGAAGATGCCTAGGCCTCTGATTCGCACTGCCCTCCTGCTCTGCTCCAAAAGTTCTGGGAAATGAACGCCTTGAGGGTTCGGTCTGGCCGCTAAAGTGCTTCGACGTACATAGACTGCTATCAGATCAAGTGATCATTACTCCCCCATTAATAAAATCAATATTGTGGCATCTGGAAACATTATCCCATCATTAAGCTTCAATAATTAATTTATTTAGATTTGTTTCCAAAGCCACAAAACCTTCTAGGTATATCTAAGTATGTATACCATAGCAAATAACACAGTAGGTTTCTCAGAACAAAAAGATATATAGAAATATGAACACAAAGTATGATCATAATCAACATCTGAAAGAAGCATGTATGTATCTCCTTCACAGCTGTGGTGGCATGTTGTCTATCCTAGAATCCGCAACCCTGATCTAAGAGGTTAACGTGGCATTTGGGATTATGTCATGTGTTAACTATCAACCCATAAATCGAAATCATTACTGACATAGGAAAGAAACTACCATTCCGATTGTTTTCCAACTCAGCACTGGTTTTATCATTCATGCTACAGTTGCACTGTAATGGCTGTGTGTACAATAGTAATATTTCTCCTGATTATTCATCATGCAGTTTCGTCTGCGTTACAGTCTTTTTTTCATTTGGCCTGTTATAAGTGAAGTAAGTGCAATTAATTGTCGACACACCACAGTGCACGATAATGTGTAATTTAACCAATGTGGCATTTAACCAATATGTTACATAGCAGTGGGCAACTATTATTTAGCACCCAGGGAGCAGTGCTTGGGGGTGGTACCTTGCTGGGGTATCTCAGGGATACCATGCCGGTCAGGGATTTGAACCAATAACCATTCCATCCCAAGCATGCCTCCCTAACATTTAAGCTGCCACTCCCTCTGTTGTCAAATATGGTAAAACAACTGGTAGCTAGTATCAGGTATATATAATTATGTTAACTAACTAGAAGTTGTAATGTCTTCACTGCCTTGTAGGCACAATTGGAATGAATGCCAGGAACCCCAAAAGACTGTAGGCTGCGTATAGATGACTCATTCACTTGTTGCTTAAGTCACTGATCACCGTTATTGATATCCCAGCACAAGTCTGCCTGTTATTGCAGTGTTCACATACAAATATCCATGAGGTTATTCTAATTGCCCTCACACATACGTTTGGCCCTGGGTGGACAATGCGACATGCCCTGATGATAATCAGGTCGCCTGACCGCGTCTCACAAAGTGTCCAGAAAGGTGCCAACGTCAGAGACGCATGGGGGACACTGACGGAGTTCTGTGACTGAGGGCCAAACATGATTTGAGGTGACGGCAAAGCGGGACAGGTGGAGAACAGAAGAATGGGCGACTGTTGCAACAGTGACAATGATAAAGCTGTATATTCAGCAGCATTACTAGGCTCCTGTTCCAGGTGAGACCACACTCAGTCCAGCTTTCTAGGTTGTTACTTTAGGGTATTTCCAGCGGAAATCTAAAATTACTTCACCGCTGAGCTCTTTTGCCATTTTATAAATTAAATGCACTGCCCTGTCAAACAGTGTTTGAGACTCATCAGATTAAACGCACGAGTATAAATAAATGTTCAGGAAATTACATAATTAGAGAGAAATTTGTAATTACATTTTCTGGAAGTGTATGTTTCTTGGCAGGATACCTATACGTTGATATTCTGAAATTGTGTGCGGATGGTCTCATGTACAGTGTATGACAGTGACTCCTCTGTGTCCAGTAAGCGTATACACACGCAAATATCCTCACAACAGACACAGCAGCGTAGCGTTAGTAAAGCGTTAGATCAGTACCATGGACAGCAGGCTGCCCGCGTATTCAGACCCTGGGGACAAGACGTCAACGAACAAGTATACAAGCGAGGGTATCGCCATTCTTGTTTAGCTTCTCAATGCGTTCTATTCGATTAAACGAAAAACAAACAATGAAATGTCCCTCTTACAGCACAGTAAAACTTCGAAGACATACTTTACATCACCTTCGTAATGCAATCTCACGACTTTAGTTAACCCGTATAAACCACAGTCCTACAGACAGCATCCTTAAAACCGATCAGACCCATCAGCAACATAGCATCGTATTAGAGCCGTTTTAACATAAAAAAATCGAAGATTTTCCAAGAGGAATGTAGGTATATTTTTGACAGCTATGGATGCTAGATAGTTACGGATTTGGACTAACAGACAGGAATTGCATCTGTTGAGTTCGTAGTTGCCAAAAAAGCCAGATATACTCACTGCTGAAGCATTGACCTTACCTTAATCAATATTTGAAGTGTCCCAGTTCGTATCCGATATGTTTATTGTCAGAAGCCCCGATCTGGGCATTCTTGTATTTCAAAGCAATTACAGATGGCCATTCCTTATAAACGACGTTCACGGTTTCAGTTGGTGAAGTAATAAAATTACTGATGTACACGGAATGCAGTTACTTTCCACTACGCTTTCGCATCTGATCACACCCACATTCGGATCCTCTTGTGTTTAAAAATACGCGCAATATTATAATGAACGTTGTTCCTGTCAGCTCTATACGTCATTACAACGCATCTTAACTAGAACAAACAAACTTCTTAACTGGATACACCCAAGTTAAAATGACACATAAACAAACGAGTTTTAATCTGTATTACAGCACCTCGTTTCATGATGTTATCTCCGTGTTGGCCTTGTCTTCAGTCTGGGCTATAGTGTACAGCTTACTCAAGTGTTATACCAGTGCGTCATTTGCTGATTGGCTGTAGGGAGACGTTTTACAATTTAAAACCCATTTCCTGGTGTCTGTGTTCACCACTATTAGCATATAACTGTTGTTATAAATGCAGCATTACAAATCAATAACGATTACGTATCCTTCAATTCGCGCAAAACAAATAACCACAGTTTTGAAGATGACGTTTTTCTTGGTGAATACTGTTCCATTTATGCTGTTACACATTTCAAAAACAACTACATCTTGTCAAACTTCCTAAGAAATGCGCATTATTTCTAAAGAGACGAGCGCACAGTATACCATTCTTCAATAAGGAAATGAGGTGGACTTTGCCTTGCAGTTTTTGTGAGTATGGGGGATACTACGGCAGCTCACAAGAAAATCGCCTCGATAGTTTACCTATCGCATGGTTTTTATGGGAATAATTTTAGGGAGTATTTCCCGTTAATGCTGTGAGCTGCCTGATTGAGCCATCGGAGCGGGCGCTTGTCGCTGTCCGTCTGGCTTTGAAATGACAGGCAGAAATCCGCACGTTTTATCGCTTGTATATAGTTGATCGCCCGGATTGATGCCCAGCCGTAAAGTGGCGTATTTATTACTCCGCTGCTCGAAGGAAGATGGGGATGACTGACTAGCAGCGTTTGTATTAAAAAGAATATCGATGTTTTGTAGCCGATTTTGTGTCTTTAGTTTATTAAATCGAATAGGCAGTTATTTAAATAACACGCGAGAATGATATAGATCCGACTGAGACATTATATTGCCCCAGAGATGTGACCATAAGCAATATTAGTGTGGTAAACAATGTACTTTTTTCAGTTGTCAAAAGTAAAACCATGTTCCCATGAGAACGCGCGTTATATTCTTGTGTAGCCTATTACTGACACGTATGCCAAATAAATTTTACTGCTGTACTGTTCGACATTTTAAACAACCGTTTAGGAAAATTGACGCATATGATATTCTGCTTATATATCTTTGAAGACGTGAGTCATAAGATGTATTTTTTCGAGGTGTGTGCACTCTGTATGTCTGGGGACGGAAAGGTAGATGCGCCACAATTACCAAACTACCACTCCCATGTGCCGGACATCGCGATAGCTAATTTTAGGTTTGTAATGCAATAATATAGATATAATAATATAGATTTTCCGTAAGATTTCTCTCGTGAGCGTTGGAGTCTGAAAGCGGAGTGTCACGAAAGATGCCTGAGAGTTGGCGATCCTGTATCTATGTATCTGTAGCTAGCTGATTTCTCAATATAGCCAGCTAGTTCTGTGAGATACCTCTCCCCCAGTGGATTTCTTCAGGCTTGCTTTCACAGCTGTTAAACTGCAAGCCAGGGCATTGGTTCACCTTCATCAGCAAGTCACAGAAGTGTGGGCCATGTCAGATGCGTGAGAGTTGGCGACTCTGCAAAACATGTGTTTAGCTGATAATTTCATTTTACTTGTCAAAGTGGTACAGATCTAACAGCTAATATCTGATTAAAATGAGCACTAATCTGAATATCAATTCAATCTATAATCAGCCAAATTGTTAAATTCTTATAGGCATCACTTATAATTATCTGCATATTTGCACGTTTTAAAGGATAAAACTTCACAGCCGTGTTAAGGCATAGCTCAATCTAGTGGATGAGGTGCTTTAATGGCTCCAACAGCCTGAAATCCAGGAGGACCCTGCTGCTCGCCCCTTGCTGCTCAGTCGAGGAACATGTTGGAGGAGATCTTCCCATCCAGCTACCTGCACTTAGTTGAAGAGGTGCGGCAGATCCTGGCCCAGCTGAGAGTCGCAGACGTGATGATGAAGGAGGTACACTTGGACTGCGGATTGCCTCTTCTCCCCTCGGTTGAAGTCAGCTCACAAAAAGAAGCGGAGAGACCGAAGATGGGAGGACATGACAGGTGTCTTCTTAGGGTCCACCTTATTCTCTTGGGGATGCCATCTCTTGGATCTCCAAGTTCCCTAGAAAAGGGGGGTCTAATCCAGTCCCCATGGTTCCTGTTCCAGTCCCCATTCCTCCCCTCTTGGTGGAGATGGAGGAGGAGGAGGAGCTTGAATGGGACCCCTCGGGAATCACCCTGACTTCTACCACTACGATTCCCTCTGGAGTGAAGCCCCAATGGCCACCCAATCAGTGAAGATCCCAGCCAGGTCCTCATCCCTCTTTGTCTCACAGGGAGAGAGGTCATTTACGCTGAGCCTGCCCTCCCACTCCCAGGGTTTGCCTCCAGTTGCCCTTGCTTCCATCCAGCTGTTACCTGTGGTTCCCCCAGCTCCACCACGTTGGTCGCCTGCACCTTCGCTGGTTGTGGGTTTGCCTGCATCTGTGGTGGCTTCAACTCCCTCTTCGCCGCCTCCGGTGTCCCCTTCGGTTTTCTCTTCACCCCCTTTTGACGGGCTCTCCGCCTTCCTCCTAGAGCCTCCAGTGTTACCTCTGCATCCTGCCTTATGGTTGCCAAAGGTCCCTCCGGCTTTAGTGTCGCGGTCGCCTGTAGCTCCTGCCTTCCATCCACCGGGGATCACTCCAGTTCTCTGGCTCCCCCCGCCTTTTGTTTCCCTGCCCCTTGGTTCAATTCCCTGTTTGCCTGGTTTCTCAGTGTTTCCGCCTGGTCCCTCATCTTTCCTTGGTGTGCCCCCTGATGTTCCTTCATTGCCCCCGTCCTTTGTGTCTTTGGGTTCTCTGTTTCCATCCTTGGTGTCCATGTTCGTTTCTGTGTTTGCCCAGTTGGTGTCCTGGTTCTTGTCTTGCTTGTCCCTTATGCCGTTCCTGTTCCTGTTGGTGCTTTGATGTTTCTTGCTGTGGTCCTGCCCGGTGTCCCGTCACCTCCCTGGTCTGGTCCCTTGGGTCCCTTTAAGCGCACCCGGAGTGTATTTGGGAGGGAGGATTTCTGTTATGTCCCGAGTGTTCCGACCCTCATGTGTGCTATGCCCCCTCCTTTGCCTCATGTGGAATCTCAGTGTCTTCAGTTGTTTCTAGTTTTGATTATTTTGGTGTGTTTAAGTCTGTGTTCCTCTTGTAAGTCCAGTCATTCGCTTCGTTGTTTGTTCCTGAGTGTGCTGATCCCGATTAAACCCCATGTTTGCATGATTCCTCGAGTCTTGTCCTTGCTTTCCTGCTCCATTCCTGTGCACTACGTCACAGCCATGAACATTTTAGAACGTGTGTATGGACCCCACATGCCATGAACATATTAGAAATGCGCAGGATATCGGTGAGCAAAAATGTCAATGAGACAAAACCTAGTAAGAAGGTAATAATCACAAGGATGGCAGAAAGTTTTGCATCTATAGTTTATTGCATTATTATGTCTGTCCCAACATCTCCAACATGATATATTGGCATGTGGCATCTGTTTACCTACCTAGTTTTATCTGCATTTCCTCTGACTTGTTTTTTAATAATCAAAATGACTATTAAACAGAAGATTTGGGAAACAACTTTTTACCAGTCATTATCCATTTAATTTAACCCAGAATGTATATTTTTCTACAGAAATACAGCCTATATTTACTTATATTTACTTTGTATATGATGTGTATTCTATTCTTACCACTAACCGTCCTACTCAGTATTGTCATGGATCACATATAAATTGCTCTTTCTTTACTGACATTCTCTCTCTCACCCACGAGCACTCCCACTGCCTGGGAAACCTCCCTCACACCTTTCCTCACCATAGCATACACCTCAAGTCCCCCCTCCCAAAAAAATGAAAACATAATAGAGAATGAACATTTTATTCTATTAATAATTAAACTTCGATTGTCAGGTCCTGCCCGTGGTGTCTGCCTGACCCTTGTGTCTCCTCCCTCATGTGGCCCTAATGAGTCACCCTGTTGGTTGTTATCCCTCATAAGTCTTTTTATTTAGGTACCCGTTTGTCTCATCAGCCCCAGTCGGGTCACTGACGTTGCTCCTCCTGTATGCCCGTGTCCTTCCCCGTACTCACCTTCTCGTTTTGAACCCTCTTTTTGGCTTAACACCTACCTCCGTCCCGCATGCTGTGACACTGCTATTTAAGGTGGCAGAGATTGGTTTATATTGTACAAACAGGGCCCTAAAATATTAATTGGTGGTGAAGTATCTGGAGACATGGTAATTTTTCCCTTTTACGGCCTCACCTCCTCCAGGGAAGTCTGTGTCAAGATTCAAGATTCTTTATTTGCCACATGTATAGTCATACTTGTTCAACATGCAGTGAAATGCACCCTGTGAGGTAAGTAGGTATGTAGGCCCATTTGGGAGTTTATACTGTGTCCAGGGACAGAGAGAGTACATTTGTGTATAGAATATAATATGTAACAATACAGGAAGTAGCTACTTGTAATTGGCATGGGCAATGGGTTCTGGATGGACTCAAGGGAGGCGAGAGAAAAAATTAATTTATGTGGCATCTGTAATTTGCATATAGTGGAACAAACTCTGATTTCCTACTTCTTTATTATTTCTCTATGTTTTGACCTGACTTGACGGCCCCATGCCTGTTCTAAATATGATCCTCTATTAACCTGCTTGTTTTCGCATTTACTACAATCAGTTAGTGTTTTCTGCCACATAAAATGTGCTACACAGAAGTGCCAGAAGGCTAATAAAGCTGATAAAATGGGAACCAAAAGCCTGTCAGCTCTATAGCTGTAAAAACCTCATGAGGAGAATACCAAGGCAAAATTGGAGGAGTTACAAGTGGAGATCGAGGCAGTCTCAGAGGACATTGACGAGACGCAAAAGGCAGTTATGAAGATAGAAGCTGAGATCGAGGCGATTTTGGCAGACCTTTTGGGTAGAGCAGACAGTGGATGAGCAGCACCACTTATAACAATGACAATGTCCTTTTGTCAATTGAATTGTGGTTCTGCAGCTCTTGTAGCATATTCCACAAGTTGTCTATTCTATAGGTCAGTGGTTCCCAAAGTAGGGGTCGCGACCCTCTGGGGGGTCGTGAGACATTGAGGGGGGGTCGCGAGATGATTTCC
>JAABNY020000039.1:31975978-31986191 GCA_015164015.2 Brevimyrus niger
ATATGGCCTGGGAAAGATTGCTACTCAACATGAAGCTTTTTTTCTTCCCTGGGATGGCGATGAATACTGGTATAAGACATACCAAGTCCTGACCATCAACCAAGATTACTATGTCCAGCATATCTCTCATGTGGAATATGCTGTTGACAAGATAGAGCTTCTTCATTATCCACCAGAGACCTTGCAATTATCTAAGGTCACCAATCTTGAGTGCCAAAGTGTTGAGAAAACTGTTCATCTAGAAAAGACCAGCACAGTGGAGAAGACCTGGGACATTGGCCGAGAGACACGGAATGGTACATCTTCCACCATTACTGGCAAGATCCCGATACTGAACCCAGACAATGTGGACTTCTCCAAGGAGCAGACAGTAAGCTTTTCCAAGGGAACAACTATTGTGGAGACCATCAGCCATACCATCTCTGTTCAGATTGTGGTCCCACCAAACCATTCCTGCACAGTACGCATGGAAGGGAAAAAGATAGTTGCTGACATCCCATTCACAGCCAAACTGAGCCGCACTTATCACAATGCCAACACTCACTGGACCACTGTCACCGGTACCTATAATGGTGTGAGGATTTCAGAACTAAATGCTGTAATAGACCGTTGCCAGCCAATTCCCGATGCTCAGCCCTGTCCCTAAAGGGAAGGCAAGTAAAATTCCCTATTTCGTTATGGATGTCCTTGTACTAAAGCAGTTAAACAAATCTCTAGGAAAAAAGCACATGTACAGTAGAAAGTGTGTAAATCCAAACCTTCTGTAAGACCCCCTTCCTGTCTTACTCTGCTCCCACTGCCAACTGAACTGTGCAGATGCAAACAGACCATCCATGGCATATTTTTAAAAACAAAAATAGTGAATGATGTTGTTAAAATTGTCATCAATAAAAAATATTATGTCAACCTAAACAATGCAATGTTTTTTTTCCATTTTGAATTTGGAAACCAAAAAATAAATGAATCAAATGAAGCATGTGGGGTAAAGAATTGGACTTGATTACAAGGTTGCGTGTTGTAATCGTAGGACGTGTGTGTGTGTGTGTGTGTGCAAGGATTATGTTTATATTACATTGTGGGGACCAAATGTTATTTTGATGTTGTGTGGACCATTTCTCAGGTCCCTACGAAGATGTGTGAATGTAATCATAAAAGTAAAAACTTTTAGGGCTTGGTCGGGGTTAAGGTCGTCGTGTCAGGATTAGAGTTTTCCCCATAGAAACAAATGAAGAGTCTCCACAAAGATATAGTTACAAACCTGTGTGTGTATATAACATAGTACATTTTGCATAGAAGTAGATAAAATATATACATATATTATCCAGCATATATAGCTTTATTTTATCCATTAGGTTTTTTTTCTAGTTATTGTACTTATTATTTTGTATGCATTATACACAAAAAAAGTAGCAATTTGTACCTTACATACAATTACAATTAGTCATCGTGGTTGTACCCTAGCTGTAACTAAATAGCCAAATTTCAATAAATAAATAAAATTAAATCCTTGTATATAAAAGTTTTTCAATGAGTTTAAAAACCACGCACGCGCGCCTGACGGCAAAAACGTGCCTCTGCGACAAACTTGTTCGTCGTGGTCGCCTGTAAATGACGTCATGCCGGGGAGGTAGTAGTAGCAGCAGCATATTAACTTATGTCTCGTTTTGGTAAGCCTTTAAGTATGGCGAACTGGTTTAGAACGTTCACACAGTATCTATTACTGAATGAACCATTAACGCAAAAAATGAGCAGTGATGCGATACTAAAGTCAACTTCGCGTCGGAGAATGGTAAGTCTGGGGGAGACTGTAGACGTCCTACCTAATGTCATTTGTGCCAATGTTACGTGCCGGTTACTTCACATTGAAGTCGCCATTATACGGTACATTTAGCCACGTGCTTTGGCTCAGGTCGTGGGGCTCGGGAATCCGGGAATGAGCGGCACTCGGCACAGCGTGGGCATGGCAGTTCTCGCAGCGATGTCCGAACGGCTTGGAGTGTCCGGCAGCTGGCGCAATGACAAACATGTGTCCGGAGAAGTGGTCGTGTCTGCAATCGGCGACACGCAGCTAGTCCTCCTCCGGTCCAGCCTGCTCATGAATATAAACGGCGTCAGCGTGGCAAAAGCTGGTGAGGACGATCGTCTGGGTCTTCTGGGTCCTTCAATGTGATTAAGGGGTGCCAGCAGAAAATTTTTCAAGTGACACAAACACCAAGACATATAATAATAATAATAATAATAATAGCTCTGTTTGCTCCATTCCGATGTGTTTGAAGTAGAGCATTGCTAACTCATTTGAAATACACTATACTATACTTCAAAAGTTTGGGATTACTTAGAAAGTTCCTTGTTTTTAAAACAAAAAGTATGTTTATGTCCATTAAAATAACATCAGATAGACAATAGAAAGAGGAGAGAGAGGCCCTGGTCCACAACTTAGCGAGAGGATAAATATATTAGTGTGTAGTTTGACAAACAGACGCCTCATAGGTCTTCAACTGGCAGCTTAATTAAATAGAACCTGCAAAGGACCAGTCTCACCGTCAACAGTGATGAGGCTGACCTTCTAGGCAGAATTGCAAAGAAAAAGCTGTATCTCAGAATGGCCAATAAAAAGAAAAGACTGACTTGGGAAAATGAACACAGACACTGGGTATAGGAAGATTAGAAAAAAGTGCTATGGATAGACGAATCTAAGTTTGAGGTGTTCGGATCACAAAGAAGAATGCTTGTAAGATGCAGAACAAATGAAAAGATGCCGGAAGAGAGCTTGTTGACATCTGTCAAGCATGGTGGATGCAATGTGATGGCCCGGGCTGCTTTGCTGACGGTAAAGAGGGAGATTTGTACAGGGTAAAAGGCATCTCAAATTAGGAAGGCTATCCCTCCATTTTGCAACGCTATGCCATACTCTGTGGATATTGGAGCCAGTTTCATGCTATAACAGGACAATGAGCCAAGCACAGCTCCAAACTATCCAAGAACTATTTAGGGAAGGAGCAGTCAGATTATTGCTCTTATGGGAGCAGCCTAACCGAACGGTATGTAAGAAGTGGCCGTCAAGTCAATTCAACCTGTGAGAGACACTTCAGGAAGCACAGGGTGAAAGCTCGTCACATTACCTCAATAAACTGACATCCAGAATGCCAGGGTCTGCAAGGCTGTCACTGCTGCAAGTGAAGGACTCTGACAAAATCAAAGTTTGAAGTGCACAATTATTATTTTAATTTCAGAAATGATTATTTCCAGCTTGAATAAATACTCAAAGACTATTTCTTTTGCTATATTTCCTATTCAAACTCATTTTATGGTTGTTTTCATGGAAAACAAGGAAAATTTGACCCCAAACTTTTGAACAGTGTTGTATATGTAATAAATGTAAAAGGCAACAAGAATAAATCAGGATATAACATATTCAAAGACAGTCAATTAAATCGGTGTTTTTCAAACCAGTCCTCGGGGACCCCCAGCCAGTCCATGTTTTTGCTCCCACCTAGTTCCCTAGGAGTTGAGAGGGAGGAAAAATGTGGACTGTTCAGGGATCCCCAAGGACTGGTTCGAGAAACACTGAATTAAAGGTTTTACCAACCTGTTTATTCAGGAGTGCCTGTGCTGGTTAAACCACACAAACTGTGGTCCGGTCCCACACAGTTAATGGTTTGGCAGTGCACAGCCACTTTTTATGATTTTGTTTCTGAATTAAAAACTCTACAGCTGACATATGTAGGTGGCCAGGGGCTGACCCTTGATGGCGCCCTTTGTATTTGTAAAGTTTGTTGTTTACAGTGAGAGAACTTCTGTTGTAACAGATCCCTGCATTTGTCTTTTATGCATTAGCCAGCAAGTATCGCATCCAACCAGAGGATATCTTCTTAGTACATGATGATCTGGACAAACCGATGGGAAAGTTCTCCATTAAGTGGGGTGGAAGTGCTAGGTGAGATGAACAGACTGATCAGATGGTATTTCAGGGTGTCCATTCTGAGCTAAACACAGAAATTCTTCCATTGTCCCCAATGAATCCACTGAAAAACTTGGGACATGGTTTTATAAAATCACCTTATTTGGGCTGCTTCTGTGGTTAAAAAGCCATTGACACATCTACATTTATCCTAGCAAAAGAGCAGAATATGCGTACTTTCGATTCCTCTGCTTGACAAAAAATATAGGCCCATAATGTGCATAAGTAATATTTGGTTACCATCACCAAACTTTGTCATTGTCACCGATTGCCAGGGGTCACAATGGTGTCCGGTCCTGTGTGGAGTGCCTTCAAACAGATGTAAGTAACCTGCAGCTTTATAAACCATCAATAAGCGCCGCCACCCTTATGCAAAGAGCATGTCTATGTTGTCTTCAGGCTTTAGAATAGCTGTACTAAATGAATGTCATGTTGTCATCAGACCAGTTAAAAAGTGGTTTACGGTGATATTTTGAATCGTGGTAATTGTGTTATTTAAAAAATGGTCTGAATCACAGTGATGTCATTAAACAACTGCAGCCACAAAATCTGTTCTCTTAAAAAGTCCTTCAGCCATTTTGGCATCACTGTGTTGCCAACACCCTGCAACGATTTAGCACTCATCTTGATTCATAGTTTAACATTGTGACAGAAATTACTGTTGTCCGGCATTACCGCAAAACTTGGTGCCAGTTACCCCCCTGTAACGCTTGCTAGTAGGTGTTGAGTTGTTGGCGTTTTTGTCTTTCTCTTTCAGAGGAATTGGATTTTTTTTTTAATCCCACCAAATGTACCTTTGAAAAAATAAATTCTTAGAATTACTAATGCCTTAATAGAGGGCCCTAGGCAGACAGTTTTAAGGGCTCTTTTTTGTTTTTAATCCTGCCATGCTCGGGATTGATTGTATAATTTCCATCAAAATCAACAGTAAGTATAAAGACAATAAATTCTGTGCTTTTTCTTTGATTTTTCTGTTCAGCACTGGTCCCGTAGCACTGGCCTTATTACACCTTCCATTTGTTGCAGGTTTCACTCCACGTTCATGGTCTATAAAAAATCTTAGTATAATAAGGGAATGACCTCCAGGATGCATATGAATGTATAGGTGTTTCAGCTAAAGAGGTTCATTTGTGCTTTTGATCTTTCTACAGTATTTCTCCATTGCATCTCTCATACTCGACCTCTGACTGGGCACATCATTATTACTATTCAATTATTATTTGATTTCTGTGCCTAGGTGATGCCCAGACTTCTGATTGGAATTGGCAGACCTGTGGAGAAGGCACTGGTGATCCGTCACGTCCTTGGACGGTTCTCCAAAGAGGAGCAGAAGGTTTTGTGCACTGTATTAAGCCAGAGTGTGGACCTGCTTCTGTCCCAGTTCGTGGCTGGAGATCAGAAGAAATCGACGTCGCCATCGGAAAGCAAACGGGCCAGACTTAAGAAAGACATAAACCTACAGCATTCACAGTTACCACCAGAACACAGGACATGTTCAGAACCCCAGACAGATCTAGATCACGAGTCTGAGGACAGTAAAAACATGGCCCACGGGGCTGATGTAGATCTGCAGTGTTCACAGTCTCCACCAGGTATAAAATGCCAAGCTGACAGTAAAGACCCAGGTGTGCAGTGTTCTTCATGACCACAATGTGAACAAAACACACACGTGAGCCTGGAGTCACCGTGTGACTGAACCTCTCACTGTTGTGTTCTGTAACCAGAGGCTGAAAACTTGAAAACTTTTAAGTAAAACCGTGTGATGTGGTTTTGTTAAATTAAAATAGACTTGTACTGTGGCCACAGAAAGTGTTGAATTTTTCAGGCAGGTATTGCACCCGAAATTTGTGTGTTTATAAATGTTTTATGAGAAATTTCCAGCACAGTTATTTACTAATAGCTTATTTCCGCTTGCTGAAATAATACATTCCTGTGACCCTGTGTGGGATAAACAGCTGATGGATGGATTGATGGATGGATGGATGGATAGATGGATGGATGGATGGAATTATCCATATAGCTTGTTAAAATTTCTTCAGTCTGCTCACCATAAAGACATATAGGATTTACAAAGTATTCTGCTTTGATATGACATCAAAGTTTTACATTGATACGGGTTACCCCTCCAAAGATTGATTACTCTCATGGGGTCGTCTGTTACCCCTCCAAATCCATAGGCATCTCATACTCATAAAGTCACTTCTTCACAGGAAATATATCATTGTACTGGCTGCAGGTACAGAATCAAATAGGCTACCAAAATGTGTGACTGGTTCCCCAAATGACTTTTTTTACTATTGACTCGGGTTGGGTCCTCTTTCCGTTGCATTAAATGTAACCTAATACAGTGAGTTATTCAATCCAAATATGGTGCAAATACCCACATAATCACAGTCTGAGCACATTTAATCACCTAATAATTCTAATCCTTGTTGACTGTAGGTGAATGAAATTACTGACCTTTGTAATGTACCATTTAGTTTTAAATTACCTGCTTGGGTCTAAAGGCTGATTTATACTTTTAAGTAGAATGTAGAATCTTCACCCTTAGTAACCGCATAGCCGTGAACACACAGATTCCAGCTTACAGGTGTGAGTACTGGGTGGCAGGCTATCTGCCAAAGTGTTTTCTTCGTACAGATGGGAGGTTATTTTGTCTCTGCTAGTGTGAGAGTGGTGCAGCATCAGCTCCAAATCAAAGGGAGGTGTCAGTTACAACCAAGTCTGTCCTTCATTCTAGCCTAAGCTAAGGAGAGCATTTGCATACCTAGTGTGGCAGTATCTGCTGTGTGCCTAAGAGGGAAACAGGCTGTACTGCTAGTAAAAAGTAGGGTGTTGTGCTACAAATACAAAGGTTGTGGGTTTGAATCCCAAAAAGCACTCATTTGAAAAATTTATTGTAATTCTTCCCTCTACTCTAATTGGCTTTGGATGTGTAAATGGTTCCCATATTCTGGTATAAATCTACTTTCAGATAAGGTGGTGTTGATTTCAATGACTATCAGTGTTGGATGCTGTGGTGGGCATGTTTATGTACAAACAATATAAATTCAGAATATCAACAAGTGTATTAGACCATCCAAAGCCCCACTTGTGCAGAGGTTAAACCTTACATACTCTTCGTGTAGGAAAATATTACATCTCATGTATAAAGTACAGAACACCCCATGATAGCCATTATATTTTCCATTTTATCAAAATTATGTTTCATAACACCGACTGTAGGTGTGTAGAGCCGGAAATAAGGCCAGCTGCACAGGGTAAGCACTCACTGTGCAATTTAGAGAAACTGATTCACCTAAGGTGCATGTAGAAAGAGGAGTACCTAAAGTGGTGTGATTCAACCTAGTCCTTGTGGACCCCGAGACAGTCCATACTTTTGCTCCCTCCCAGGTCCCAGCCAATCAAGAACACCAAATACCTAGTGCACACCCGTTGGGAACTGGGAGAGAGCAAAAATGTGGAATCTCTCAAGGTCCACATGGACTGGGTTTAGAAATACATACCTATAGGAAACTCATAGGAACATGGGGGGGGGGGGGGGCAGACACAGACAAGCATGAGAATAAAACCTTCAGCCCCAGAGATTAAGCTACAGGATTAACTATTAAACCAGTATATAATTGAATAGATGACTGTTTAAATCTTGATATATAAAAAAAACCAAATCTGTCAAATAATATTCCGCTAATGTTGTTGCAGTTATACAGGAAAGGCTTCTAGTGCTGAGAGCTCATCCAGGTCTTGTGCTGATGGAGAGTTACTGTTTCTCTCAGTAAGACGGCCAGAGTAGAGCCCTGCCCCGCCAGGCCAGTGCTCTCAAGTACAGCCAGAAGTCTGTGCATCATCTGGGTGTGGTGACCCGGGGCCTTCTCCGCAGAATCTCCCTCCTCTGCCACTTCCTAGAAATGCAAGCCCAGACCCAGCTACTAAGTCTGCTGCAAAGTGTGCAGACAGATCCTGAGCAACAAGTGATAGTGGCTCCTTTAAATTAAGTATCGATACAGAGGAAAAAAAACATAAAAAGGTGGAAATATGGTGAAGGCGAGAGTACAAATTCCTCAAGGAGCATTACCAACATGGCTTTATTACCCTTCCTTAGGATTGTTTAAGTGAAATTCATATTATTAGCTGAATCTGTCATTAATCAGCCTCCCTCAGCCCAAGCTTGGTCTCCCTTCTGAGCTGCAGTACCTGTCTCAGAGCTCTGGCCGTCTCCTCCAGCACTGTCTCCCACTGGCCTCTCAGCACTTTCTCCTGATCCAGCCCCTTTCTCAGCCTGTCTGCCTCAACACGCTTCCGCTGGGACTCCCCGTGTACAGTGGCCAGCTCCTCCCTGAACACATATTATGTTAAATACACTATGTGCTTCGAAGTAAGCCTCTATATATGGAAGAACAATGTTGACCATTAACACCAACACATCTGATAGGAGATTCTTTGTGGGCTGCTTTGTTTCACTTCTCTGCCCCCTGCTGGCCTCACTCCAAACTGCATTACAGAATTTGGTTTTCGCTACCAGCATACGAAGTACATTTAGATTTTAAGTAAAAGATGCAATAGTACTTAGTAATAGTTCTGATTTACCCTTTGATAAATAATTACTTCAGTTAAATAAATTTTAATAGTACAAATAATACTGAATGCATTTCAATATTCATTTCAAAATGCACATTAATATTAGCACTAGATAAATGTGCTTATATTTTCTTTATCCCAATATATGCTAATTCCACAAGCATCAAATTATTGTGAACTGCATAATTTAAGGCTGCATCACTGCTGTTCAGCATTTTGAGCTCCAGTTTTACTTACACTGTAAGTACATGGGGAGTTTCAAATCTATCTTCTGTTTTCTTTGTTTTATTTATAAATCTAACAGTTAAGTCTGCTGTAATGCCTTTAATAACTCTTGATGTTTCATATATTTAGTATTGTTATAATGTCTTATGTTTCTGAAGGACTTATTGGAGTTACTTTCATAGTTTTCCCCTCCAAATTACCTAAGGTTACTGAGATCCCGCTGTAATGCACTGTGGTCCTCCTGCAGTTGGAGGCGCTGTTTGTCACTCTTCTCATGCTCCTTTAATTCTGCCTGTTGCTGCTTACACTTCTCAGTCAGCTGCTGAATCACCTGGAGCAGAAGAAGTGGCAATTGGGCAATGTTTAAATAAACCTTAAATAGAGATTATCAAAAACTAGCCAACTGCTCCCCAAAACCCCTAATACTTAGGGGCCAAGTGTAATACTGACCTCAGACTGGGATTGGGGGTTGGGAACCTCTACTGTAAAGAATCAAGCCTCAGTCAAATGAGGTCCAGTTCAGTACACTGGCTCATTGGCAGTCACTGTTACCTCTGTTACATCTATTCAAATGTCACCCCTTTTATGTGGGTGGGGTTTGCATGTTACCTATAAGACAGGCTCACTAAAACTGGAATAACTGTGGAATAACCAGATGGAACACGAGGGCAAGAGAAAACAAATTGTCTGATAAGACATTTGTAACAATCTTTGTTGTTCGTGAAATAAGCATCTTGATTTAATACCTAAAGTTTAATCAGAGTAGCACTGTAATTCTCCCAATCATGAGGTGATAGACGTTTGATTGAAAATTCCAAAATAATGGGGAAAAAATGCAATTTTGCAAAGCGGATAATTTCAACCATACTAAATGAACAATTTATATTGTAGTGTAGACTTGTTGCCAAATATGCTAGACCAGTGTTTACCAATATAGTCCTCGGGGACCCACAGATAGTCCCTGTTTTTGCTTTCTCCCAGATCCCAAACAGGAGCTGTAAGGGAGCCAAAATGCAGACCGTCTGGCAGGAACCTCGGAAGGAGCCAAAACGTGGACCAACTGTGGGCCCCCGAGGACCAGAATGGGAAACACTGTGCTATACCATAGTTATTTTCTTTGAGCATAATTTTGATCTGCTGGAGGTCTATGCAGGATCTCTGTGTTTCCTGGGATAGCTTGCAGACTCACCATAAACCTGTACTAGATTAGTGACATGTACACTCACCTAAAAGATTATTAGGAACACCATACTAATACGGTGTTTGACCCCCTTTTGCCTTCAGAAATGCCTTAATTCTATGTAGCATTGATGCAACAAGGTGCTGAAAGCATTCTTTAGAAATGTTGGCCCATATTGATAGGATAGCATCATGCAGTTGATGGAGATTTGTGGGATGCACATCCAGGGCACGAAGCTCCCGTTCCACCACATCCCAAAGATGCTCTGT
>JAABNY020000039.1:32010947-32021173 GCA_015164015.2 Brevimyrus niger
CAAGCATGCATCACTGTTGTGCAACAGTGGAGCACAATACCAATCGCAACCTGTTCATTCCTTAGATGGTTCAGATTACTGAGCAGGTAGAGAGGAGCAAATCCTGCGATGGAACAGTTCTTCTGTCTGTATATGTGTGCTTATTTATTTTTTGTATTTGGACACATCAGGGAGGAATGACACAAACTATCATCTGCTCCTAACACAATTTCTCACTCCATCTTCATTACCCCCATCAAAAGTGGTACCAGCCAGTGACTCTCATCTTTGTTCACTGGTAGCCCCTGTTATATCCACCCTACCATGCTCTCCACCTCACGACAGTGTTCATCCCACTGGCTGTAGTCAGCCCTGTATATATATATGGCCGGGCGATGGACCTGTGACGTCACCATTATCACCAGTATTCACGGCCAGTTTCCTTTGTCAGGATCCGTTTGTGCAGACCAGAGAGACTGGTGTCAAGAGACAGCTAGGGGCAGCAGCAACATGTACGCATGCGGACATGTACTGTATGACATCAGTATGTGCTGCACGTCTGACGCAGGCGATTTCTCTAGCTGACGCCGGATCTTGTGATCATCCTCGTATAACCTATTTTTAAATAACAGAAAACATGTCATTCTATTAACTGTAGCGCCCCCTCTCATGTCCAAGAAAATACAACACCAATTAATCATTAGTGTAATTTTATGTATCAGGCAAATTGCTGCCAAATTGGACATTTTCTAAAATATGTGGTAGGACATATATCTACAATTTGAATAATTAAGCTTTGCAATGCGTGGTGTATTTTAAAACATGTCCCAATTTAAATAAAACAGTGATGAGATCAGGTTTTGAGTTCTTTTTTTTTTTGTTTTAAATACTAACGTACATTTGGAATTTGCACTTGCAGCGAGTTAACTGCCCCTTTTAGTAACCACATCGATCAGGGCAGCAGGGTCCTCACCTTGCGCAAACAAACAAACATTTCAAAAGAAATCATTCGAATGTCCTCGACAGGTATGATAATGCCCGGTGCATCTTTTTTGATTTAATGCTGATGATTTATTAAAGCATTCCATTTAATTTGAACTCTCTAGATAGAGTTGAGCATGCTTACTATGCTGGGTGAGGGTCACTGGAGGATCGCGGGGGGGGGGCCGACCAGAAACGACCAGTTTTCGCAGTGACAGCTCGGCCGGACAGCACGGCGTGTGTAAAATCTGCTGTGAGGCGCTGAATGCCTACAGATGGAATACAGAAAGCGTTAGGGCCAGGTCACATGCAATTTGTCCCGACCAGCTCACATGCCATGGCGAGGACGTGAAAGAGGTGCTCAGATACAGCAGGATTACATTACAGCTTTTCACGTCAGTAATGGTGGCTTTGCAGGCACTGCAGACCCACGCGGAAAGATGAACGCCTGCCACAGCATACTGCAGTGCTGGCAAATCCAGTGCAGGCTGCGGTGTGCAACGACAGGGCTGAGAACAGAAGGTGTTTCGCTCTTCCCGCTCCCGTCCTTCACAACCAGCACCACCTTCGGGCATCCCGATGTCGCCATAATACGAGGGGTGGGGGGAGGGGGCTCTTGGGAGTTCTTGTCCTGCATCACTGACGTGAGCTTGTGGGTGGTACGGACAGAGCGTCACAAAAGCCAGGTGCAGGCTGGGATATTGTTGTGCGGGGGAGGGGGGGGGGGGGCTGGTGCAGCAACACAAAAGCAACTTTTTTTTCACATCAGCATTACAGTTGATGGGTTGCTGGGGACAAGGTCATTCCCCTTTGGGGACCGTGAAAGGGAGTTTCTAAGGATGCGTTGAGGGTCTGGTTGCGTGTGGTGGAGTGAGTTTATGCGCTGGTCATCAATCACACTGAAGGTGGAGAGAAAGCTGCAGTCTGGGCCATGGATTATTCCACAGTCCCATGTCCATCTTAGGTCCACAACGACTCACACAGCTCGCCATTAGGCTACGGGGTCCTGCTGCTGGCCAAGGTCACCCCCCCCCCCCCCCAGCCATCCCTTTGCCCTGCATTCTCCTCACTGGTCACCCATTGTGCACATGTTGTCCTGGAGACCCCTTCCTCACTGAGACATCTCCTTTGTCATACACAGAGGCTTTGCTGAGGTCAGGGCAGAAAATAAAATGATGGATAATCCCCTCACCGCACGGAAACACGCATCTCTATGGCCACCCCTCCCTCTTTCCCAGGATGCACAACACACAGTGTATCCTTTACAATGCATGGAAACTTTGACTATATATTCCTATTTTGACTTGGTCCATGAAATGAGTGTTTGAGTTAGGTAACATGCAACTTTTGTGAGTTGTCAACAATGAATTGCCTGTCAATGATAGACCTTTCGATGATAGATCTTCCAGCACTTCTGGTGTCCACTTTATGTTTTCTGAAGGACAGCAGGACATTCAACAGTTTGCATGAAGATAATGTCATGCACATAGGATTATGCCCAGGTAGTTAGATTGATGCTACAGACTTCTACATTGGTTCTACAGAACGTCATTGTACCCTTCTGTACTTTAGCCCCAAATCCATCATCTACCTGGCTGGTTTATAGCTTCATAGCTGCTAGGCAACTGGTGCAATACACAAATGGAAAGGAGGGAACCTCAGAGATTTCTGTGTTTGGGAAGAATTCTGGGGGTCTTTCATTTAGGTCCTGCTACTGCCGGAGGCTATAGGAATGCAGTCTAGAGGTTCCGCAGATGCCACAGAAGGTCCTTTGGCTTGCTAGACTTCCCAAATGATTGTACACAGAAAAAGGATTTATCTCGTTGTCAAAAAATGTTGTGGGACCTCCTGAACCACAGCATTACTAACCCCTGCACTGCTCCCCCGCCCCCCACAACCCAAAATTTTCACCAGCCCACCTCCCCACCCTCCAAAACTCCTACCTTCCCTGCTGACCCGCGCAAAAGTAGATAAAAGCTCCATCAACAGTATCACCGGGCACATTTACAACTGAATGAAGGGCAAGAATGGAGCAGTTTGTGGAAGAATGGGGGGAGAGAGCGGCGCTCACAGATGTTGGGGTTGAGGGGGGGGGGCACAGCGGCCTATTGTTGCAGAAGGGGAAAGTGGAAGATGGGGAGGGTCTGCCTTTTGAGAGTTGATTTGTGACGGAGTGGGGGGAGATGGCCGAACCAAGAGGCAGAGGCCAGTCAGCTACAGCTGTCCGGGGGGGGCGTGTGAACGGGGACTCTGGGGGTCACACCAAGAGTAGCAAAGGTTGTGTGTGTGTGTGTGTGTGTGTGTGTGTGTGTGCGGCTGTGCTGGGTGGCAGTGGGATCCTCTCGGGGTTAGGCTGCTTAGAATAGCAATACTGAAAGGTCTTCCCTGAACAGCTGGGATGAAAAGGCCACTACTACTGGTGACCCCAAGTCCCCATCATCTTCCTCATTCAAGAGGCGATAAAGAAAAGTGATCTAATGAAGTCATTCCAGCAGAGCCCTTAAGAAGAGCTTTTGGCACGAACAGAAAGTTTCCCAAAGTTCAGCAGTGAGGAGCATGGCTAATTTCACTGAGGAAGACCAAACCCCACACATCCTCTTCTGCATCTGCCTGGCCTTTGTGGAGGGCATTGAAACCAGCCCCCCCACTATGAAAACACACATGCACACACCTAAAACCATATATTCCACTAGCTGATGAAGACAGTGCCTCAGTGATACCATAATATATCAGGGGAAAATCCCGTGAAAGGGTCTATGGATCGCAAGTTAGGTTAAATTCTTAAAAAGCTCATCCTAATACAGACACTAAACTTTAGATATCATCTCGTTGTGGTTGAAATCTCCCAGTCTTCTAAATAAACATATGCCAACAGATGTTACAGGTTCATATATTCAAATGTATTTTTAATTTTCAACGTCAGCTTTTGTTTAATCCTTTTTAGCCGTTTATTCATGTTTTTAGACACAAATAGAACACTGATTGCTTTTCATTTATACCATGAAGTCTTAATCATAACACATACATGTCAACAGTAAAGCCAGCTACATGTAATCCCTAATGTTCAATGACATCATGTGACAGCAGATTCAAATTCTACATCAGAATTTCCTACACCCCAAAAAACATTACATTGTAGGCACTGTTTATTGCAAAATGACTACTGGCAGGTATGCGTCTATTAAAATATCAACAGCACAAAACATTTCCTGTAACACAGACAAAGTAGCCATCAAGGCAACCTTGTGAAGTGGAATTTTCAGTAGGGGGTGATGAAATATTATTCAAAATAGAAGAACTGATGTCCACACCATGGATCAGAGATCAGGTTTGTCTGATCTTTAAACCTCCAACACAATGTCTGTGATTTCGGTTAATCTAAATGGTGACTTCAGTAACACATAAACTCCAATGAGGTAATAAATGTTGGCATGAAAGATTCTTAAAGAACGAATGTTGTTCTGCCCTAAAGTAGATGGGCAAAGCCACAGATCACTTAAGGTACTTCCAAATTCCAAATGTATGTAAGTAATTTGAGTGCTCATTGCTGTTTAAGATCTAGATATTCAGACACTCAAGCTTAGGAGTCTCTAAACCGCTCTAGAAAAGCAGAGAAAACCCCAAAGTGTCACAAACAGTCATACGTGTGTCTTGACCTCAGCTTCAATGTCGCCTTAAGCCCTGATCCTGCAAGCTCTGCTGTGATTACGGCATGTGGGGGGAGGGGGGGGCATCAAGTGCCTATATGTCAGGGGTCAGTTTGGTAATCTCTATTGTGTAACCCCTCACCCCCCCCAATCAGCATGCTGGGCTTATGAAAGAACAAAATAAGAAAAGGAGAGATGAAGCTCGGGGAGCAAGAAGCCCAGTGAGTCTCATCCTGGTTGAGTCAGGACAATCCATTCTCCATCATTCTCTTGTAAGCCAGGATGAAGCGGGAGTTACGGGGGAGTTTAATCCAGGTATTTAACTGAAATTTCTTCAGTTCAGTTGTATTAACGGGCATAAGCGAAGTTTAAAGCTCTGCAAATCACTTCAGTTGTGAAGGGGGGGATTGGGCAGAGACTCTGTCAACCGTCACTCAGAGTCAGAGAGTCACTGGGTAGCAGGTGTCTAGTTGAACACGAAACCCCACTGACGAACAGCAAAAAGCTTGTGCAGCAGACATTGTGGGTCATGCTGCGCCCTCCCCTAAACATATTATAGCCCACCTTCGGGACTTCGCAGAGCGATGCGGATAACGGCGCCCCCTCCTGGGCTGTGACCGTTCCAGCGGGTCACCTTGGTCTGAGGCAGGCCGCAGCCCTTCACATGGCGACTGTAGCCCATACACCTCCAGTCATCATACGGCCTCACAGTAGCCCACACATCAGCACCCATCTGCTGCATTTTGTGAGGAGCCAAGTTGATCTACTACTAAAAAGGCCCCAGTCTGATGTGACGCTCACCAATGGGCATAACTAGTTTTGAGGCTCGTGATCTCAAAGTTTAAATTGCCTATACAAAACCCTACACGCTAACAGGCTAAAGGCGGTAACCCCCAATGTGGCCATATAGAGAGAAGAAGCTAACAGGCTAGCTTAGCAGGAGCTAATGCCCATAAGCAGCAAACACCAGTTTAAACTGAAGAAGCTAATAAGCTGAAGGAGCCAAAACATATGGGTAGCAAACCCTGTTAAAAGGGAGGGAGCTAATAGGCCAAAGCAGCTAAAACCCATGGGCAGCAAACCCTGTTAAAAAGGAGGGAGCTAACAGGCTAAAGCAGCTAAAACCCATGGGCAGCAAACACTCTTTAGAGCAGGGGTGGGCGATCTTATCTGTAAAGGGCCGGTGTGTATGTGGGTTTTCACTGCAACTCCATAATTAAATTCCTAATTAGAGGACTGATTGGCTGAAGAGTCCTCACACTTGGGTTGGAACAGCTGACCTAAAGGTTATTCCAAAAACACCCCTGCTTTAGATGGAAGGAGCTAATGAGCTAAAAGAGCTAACAGGCTAAAGGAGCTAAGAGAGTAATAATATGTTAATTTTGATATAAAATGAGTCTTATAAGTGATTAATCCGAGAACATATCTTATGTGTCAGACTTCCACAAACTAACTCTGCAGACACAGGCAATATTACCAATAGGCTGACTAAGAGTCTTTCTTCACCAATATGCTAGAAATAAAGATGTTGCTGCATGTATCCATTGAATCAGTGATGAGTTTACTTTTACAGATCTTTATCATCCATTCCGCAGCTCACATACATAAATATAACACCGTAAAACAGAGGTGGTCTGAGGTACCAGCCTTGATTTCTTCTCAATTATAAATTTGTCTCAGAGGGTTTCCATGTAAACATTTCAAATA
Source organism: Brevimyrus niger (assembly GCA_015164015.2). Taxonomy (NCBI): domain Eukaryota; kingdom Metazoa; phylum Chordata; class Actinopteri; order Osteoglossiformes; family Mormyridae; genus Brevimyrus; species Brevimyrus niger. Next base: position 32,017,262 of record JAABNY020000039.1, read on the forward strand.
AACCTCGGCTCTTGGTGAGAAGAGCCTGGGGGGGCAGGGTGTCAGTGGTCCGAGGCAGGTTTAGCTGTGCTTGCTTTGCCCCCCCCCATCCCTCTCTGTCAGGGCCTGTGACGGGTCAGTCCCAATCTGGTGGCGGATTGAATTGCAAATCTCTTGCCTTCTGTTGCTGTCCACGACCGCAGTGGCCTTATCCTGGCATTCATGTGGTAATGAAAAGTTGGGAGGGGGTGTGCATGTGTGGGGGGCGGTCAGGGGGGCAGCAGGACACCAAAACGGGCCTGAAGTCCATGGGAAACAGTTGTGGCCAGTACAAAATCCCCCACCATCGCCTGGGAACCTCCAAGTCAGATCGGGATTGCTGCAAAATTCCCGACCAATATCTGTGCTAGAATGTCACAATGAGTCACACTCAGAAAGTGACCGGAGTGACCTCAGGCATTTCCAAGCTTTTGTGATAATATTCATTGTTTCTTATTGATTACAACTAAAATAGCATGGGAGCTATTAAGGATACAATCTTAACCACTTAAAGAATGAAGCTAAAACCAGACTTTTCATCATGTCTGGTTTACCTTTTAAATATATAAACAGAAGAGCCTGTAGATTTGCCTGCAGTTTATCCATGTTCTCTATTGGAATCCACAGAATCAGACGTAAACGTAGACGTGGCAGGTCTCACCATACAGGTTGCTCCACCTCTCCGTGCCACCTGTTATACACCTAGTCTTCTGTGGAGATGGCCCAGTCTCTGCAGCATGTACCCATGGCAACCACAACACCAAGGGGGAGGCGGGTGTTCCCGTTAAGCAATAGACAACTATTGCAACAGGGCAGATTGAAATGTGGATTCATCGCACCAAGCCAAGGGCAACGAGGGGCAGACAACCTAGTCATTCTGACAACAGAGTATTAGACCAGTAGTACCTGTCACTCAGTCATTCTGCATCCGTTAAGCTCATTGTGTAAACCAAGTATGACAGCTAATCCTCCCAGAACTCCGGAAAAATGGAGCAATCTAAAAGCAAACATAAATAAATTCACCGGCACACTGTGTTCCTTGAGGTACCATCAGCTGGTGAAACACGAAACACTATTCAGCTTCAACATACGGAGTCATTATGAACATCAACACTAGTTTATGATACACAATTGTACATCGAGGAGAAACTCGGGGGATCAAATTACATCAAGTTCCTTAACATGAAATCAAAAGAAGGGATTGTGCAAAAATGAGTGCTTACTATCACGCACCATACACATAACAAATAATTGAAAAGCGTTTCCATAGCAGCTCCAAAGTTGAGGCAGTTCTTTAAAAAGGAATTTAAAAAAATAAATAAGACATAAATGCATAAAAATCAATTACTCTCAGCCCCTGTACAAAGGCAAAGGCACTTGTAGTCTCTCTACTATGCAACACTCCTCTTTCTAGTCAATTAATTCATCTCTAATTTGTAGCATTAAGTTGGATTGTAGTCCGAACAGAAAACTGCAGAACTTTTGTGCAGTGTGATCGGTTCAGAGTTTTTAATAGAAAACATTGCCAATTACGGGTGTGGAGGAAAACTATAGAAATTATTTAAGAAATGGACTCACTGGACTCATGGATCACTGGCAAACCAAATTCACCTGCTTTGCTAGCATGCATTTTGCGCCCAACATAAGAAACCAAAGTGGACTCCAGAAAAAATACACTTAAAACATAACTGGCTGATAAGCCATATTAGCACTTAAGACAAAAAGGTTTGATTACTTCCAGTTGTCTCTATAAAAATTGCAGACCACACGGTGGTACCATGGTGTAACGCAGCTTCAATCACCGCATGAAGTAGCGGTTCTCCGAATCTGACAGCAACGCCCCGCTTGTCACGGGGCAATGCGAGGAAATCGGGCCAGTTTCTGGGCAGCACATGGTGTAGATGGGCGACGCAGACGGCACCAAACAGGCACTTGGTCCGGCCTGGGGGCTCCAGGTGCCAGACATCTCAGTTAGAGCCTGGCGAGCTTTTAGGGATCACAACACCCACCCTCTGAGCCTTGGGGAGATGCCCCCCCCCCCCACCTCAAAGGAAGAGGTTGACTTTGGCTATGACCGACTTGCAGCCAGTGCTGGAGAAATGCTGGCCATCCTGTACGGTGTAGCTGACTGCCCTTCCCACCGCTTCAGCTACGTCGGCGCGCTGGCACGCCCCTCGCTGGCACAGCTCTCGACGGGCACAGCGCTCCACGTGGTGCCGGCTCAGGGGCAGAAAGGGCACATAGAAGGTGATGAGCTTCGCTGGGATGATCTGCGACTGATAGAATCCACCTAGAAAACAGTACTCTGTATCAGGGCAGAGAAAGCGCACGTCCTTAATGCATCATCTGCTGCATGCAATGCGGCAGTCAGGAAGCAGTGGCTTCAGGGTGCCACCTACAGGACACATGTGGTGCTACAGTTTAACTGCAAGACGTTCGAGACGCACATAAGACTCGTGTAACTTTCTTGGAAACAGAGAAGTCAGTGAGACCACATGGTCTTGCCAAAGAGACACACCTCTCTTCCTTCAGGTTAGCACAACTTGCATCCATCATTATCATCAGCAATCAAAGATCTCTTTCCCGGCTGCAATTTTGTGGCTTAGACGAGCACATGCAGACGGGCCCCTCAGGCTAAACGGCGGAATTATGGGGCAGCCTTCTGGAGATCAGGGCACTGCCCAGCACACGCGCAAACTGGGACGTGCGGCGGGAGCCCAGGCAGACGCGGCTCTTACTGTTCGGGTCGTTAAACACAGCTTGTGCGAGGGAAGCTTCCAGATCCCTAAGGCGGATGTCGTCTCGATCCTGCCCCTTTAGCTTGGTCTTAAGGGTCAGCTGGTTGATGATCTCCTCCCCAGTCGTGCTGCAGGCACACAAGCCTACTCAGGCTCCACCAGTTAACTTTACTCTTGTACAATAGGATTATTAGAAGTGTGCTAAGTGAATGAGTTTATATTAATCACAATGCACCTGCGATATGTAATATTACTAAAGGGGGCTCGGCAGCGTGATGTGGTTTTTTTACGTCATGCACATGACAAAGAGAAGCGAAGAAACTGAAGTTCAACATACACTGATGTAACACAGAGGCTAATTTTATGTGCAATAATGAAACGATTCGTAATGTGCAATATATGTTAACGGTGCGTTTAATATACTGATGTGCAGCATTAAGCAACACACAATACAGATTCTAAAGACTTAAACACTTCACACTAGCACTCTTACAGTCACTCGTGGTCACTAGTATAAGTTATTTGATGTTGGTTATTTGTTGTTTACTTAATGCCACTTATTGTAATCCTGCACTGCTTTGTTAACTGTCTTGCCTTTGAAAGAGGTATTCAAGTAAGAACTTCATTGTACTCTTTAAACTGTACTTTGCACATGACAAAAACTTTGAATCCTTGACTGTATAATGCAAATGAACTATTTTAAAGATTTAAATGATGAGCACTGGCTTTATAGGAATGATGGGTGAAGTTTGTGAGCTGGTGCCCCGCCTGCTTTCTCAGGACTGATGGGGAACCTGTACTGGTTTCCACAGGGTAGCCTGGGAGGGCTGCTCAGCAGTTGCTTATAACTGGGGACATGGGGAGGCGTCAGACACGGCGCCGTACCTCATGAAGATGTATATGGCCTTGCGGTAGTTGGTCTGGAACAGGACATGGTCGGGCCCCAGAAAAGGCACCAGCACGTCGATCACACCAGGGGGCATGTTCTCCATCTCATCAAAGATGAAAATGGAGCGAGCACAGGAGGTGAGGTTACCCTCTACCCAGCGCCTGAGCTCCATCTGAGGGGGGGGGGGGGGGGGGGAGGAAAAAAAGCACGAGAAAAAAAAACGAACCAAAAAAAGGGGGAAAAAAAAATTTTTCGTTCGCCACAAAA
>JAABNY020000039.1:32038295-32051022 GCA_015164015.2 Brevimyrus niger
CCAAGCAATGTCCGCCCCCCCCCCCCCCCGGGCATTGACTTAGCTGCCCCCTGATGAGTCACAATGTCACAGATGTGTTGAATGCCATTCCCCTCCCATCTCACACAAAGAAACACATTTCTGGAAAAACATGAGTCCAATGTCCTTGAGTGGAAAGTGACTTACAGCAAACGGCTACGTATAGTGCCTGTCTCCAAAGATCCGCATCACCTTGAGTTACAGAGAGTCATCTTGAACGCTAGAAATTAAATTCAAAATGACCCCAAAGGAATATTCACCAGCAATGATTATATGTCTGCTTAGCACAACCAGGTGACTGGAACAGGGACATGCAGAAACCAACAACCATCAAACATTTTGATATCTGACAAAATGTCAGATTCTAACAGTAGTAGTAATATAATTTTGACGAATACTGATCACAGACAAACTTTTGTCCAACATCACCAGTACCGATAACTGTTTCTCTGAACCATTTTCTGACTCAGAGTTTAAGCGGGACTTGCATTATTTTTACGTGAAAAACAAAAGGTCAATCTGAGGACTAGATTTATAATATATACAAGACTGTCTTGCCCGCTTGCATTTCGAGACCTCTTCTAAGTGGAGTTGTCAGCAGTCCTGATTTTATTTGATCTTCCCATATTGTAAAATAACATACTGTCCCATTTTGAACTACTGGATATTTGTTTTACATCAAAGGTGGCAATCGTACTTCTACGCGGTGAATGAGCCAATGAAATCCCTCGCCTTCCACTATAGAAAATGCCTGATCGGCTTGTGCAATCATCTCCATTATTTTAGTAGTTATGACTTTAGCTCTCGTGATGTTAATTTTTAATACTGAAAGTTTAAATGTCAGGTGGTAATATCGGCCAAAACTAACACATCAGACTGATCCCGATATCTTTATTTTTAATGAATATCGACAGGTACTGATGTTGCCAATTGTACTGTGTATCTCTATCAGGGTATATGAGAAAAAATATTCTCTATTAAGAAATGAATATTTACCATTTTTAGACACCTTTATGCAAAGTGACACACGACTGAGAAATTAATTGAAGTTAACTGCCATTCACAAAGAGCCACTGGATTTGAACCAGCAGTCTTCAGATTATAAACACACCATTCTATTTGGCAGAGCCACACTCCACTGCGCTGGAAACACCTTGAATAGAACATACTGGTAGTATCTTGTACTTGTCCCATTTCCAATATCCCAGCATTCTGTAATTCTGTACAGACCTGTCAGCAACTCTGGAGTTTCTGCCATGGGAACAATGCATAGTGCAGGCAGGAAAGGAAGGTGACGACCCGCAATAAAAAGGAATATAACAAAAATGATCTACGAAAGAAAACTGCTCACACAGAGAACAGGCAGGGAATCAAACATAGCAAACAGAAGAACCAACATCAGGAAACATAGTCAATGACTCCACAGGGAACAGAGCAGGATCAGGCACTTAAATACAAGGTAAACTGGGGCATACATGGTACAGGCGTAAGACATAATCAATTAACCAATCAACACAGGACAACTAGAGTTATACAATCAACAAGGACTGGCAAAATCGGCAACAGATGAAACTAATAATTAAAATCGAGGAACTCAGAAACTAGGGAACAGAATCCAAACACTAGGGAAATAACAAAGACAGGCAACACACAACCATGGGCACAAAGCAAAAAACCAAAACAGAATGGAAACCATAAAACACAGGAAGTAGAAAAACTGATATATCAGGAAACAGATCCGCTAAATACAAAAACAGAGGTGGCTGGACTTGAATACAGGACAGAGTGATTAATAGCCACACGCTCAGCCCTTAGCACCATGCAGCAATCCACAGAGCTGGGGAAACACTTGAAGGACACAGGGAGGACAGGATGGCCAGCGACATCTAATGGCAAAAAGGGGAAGAAACGTGAAAGGCTGGGACAGACGGGTTCTGACCCTGACACAAACCAATATCATACCCAATCCTAAATTTGTACAATATCATAGCTACATGTTAATCCCTGGTTTTCTGTCATTTCCACATCCATGGTGAATATTCTGGAAGCCATGCTGTTGACAGAGGCATGGCCTTAGATTGACGACAGCAATGATACCTTCCTTGCCACAAATGGCTGAAGTGGCACAGCAAAGACAGGTAACCCAGGTATTACTAGTAAAAAACACATAGATTTGATAGAGCTACACCTTACAGCTACTGGCCTTATACTATGGTAGTAGGGGTCTTGCTTCTTGTTATGATTGATTGCCCTCAGATCACCTCTCTTTGTTGCTTCACCACTCTAGTGAGCGTGTCAGTTTTTGTTATAATTGTTTGCACCAGTTCTCTCTCTCACCCTTCCCAACTCCTGGCCACTTAATGTCAATGTGTGTCTGAAGCATGATCAGATTAAGCCTCGAGATCATCTTCAGATCATTGTAGGGTGAAGTGATGCTCTGCAGTCTAGGAAGTGCAGTAATAGACAAAAAGACTGTTTAGGTCTTTTCCCGGCTACAAAGGAGGAATGAAACAGAATGCATTATCTCATTTGCCTTGTTTAGTGTCTTGTAAGGAGGCATCTCTGGAACAATCACTTGAGTGTTCAAGCCTTTCTATTTCTTGTCCATTTCTGTTTTCCTGTGACAGAACTGACCCCCCACCCCCATTTCCTTCTCATGCTGTTCCATGCCCTCATGAGCATTTCCAGTTATGGGAGTTCCAGAGAGATGACGTAATAAACAAAGGATGCTAGTTTGCTCTAATCCCATTCCAAAACCTGCACCATATCTGCACGGAAAATGTACATCTACCTCTCTAAACAAAGACGCACCCTTATAGTCATGCTGTGGCAAGTCACCATCCTTCTCTGGATGGGAAGTCAGGTAACCAATCCTGGTTGTGGTTGGTGACTCTCTTCCTGTTTCATATCAATTTTTGTGTTTTATATGGGTAGTAAATCTAGAGCAGAGTTTAACTTGTTGTTTGGCTTAGATTTTCAGAACAGCAAACTTTTCATGTGCAGTGTTTTGTTTCATGCCAGATAGATAGATAGATAGACAGATAGATAGATAGTACAATCCCTAACCCTCCCTGTTTGCTCTAAAAAAGCCAATAAAATTCAGTTGTGCTCCATCAATAATTCTCACATGGCTTTATTCCCCAACAAGCTCAGACACTGCAAAGGCTGACCACATGTATCTTTTTATAAAAAGATTTTATTTGCATACTTAATCTCCACTGTTGAGGGAAAACATTGTCAGAATAGTCCTGAATGTCACAAGTACTACACCTCTTGTCTCCCACCCATTGTTGACCATAACCAGACCTAACTGGAACAGAGTTGGTTACCCATGGTAACCCAAGTAGCGAGGAAGCATTTGTAAGGAATGGGCAGTAATCCTAGCTCTCTTCTTCCACAAATCCCATTTTGACTACAGCTCAGCTGCTACGCACTTAAAGCTTGGGCTCTTTTCCATGGTTTCACATTGGCCCAAAAAGAAAGCTGATTCGCAGACAACAGAATGCAAACGAACACTTCATCTTCCACAGTCCTGGCTGTTGCTATTAAAGAACAAAAGAGGGCCTCCTAATTCATTGCCCACTAACTGTACATGTCTCCAGAAAAAATGTTTCCTTTTAAAGATTGGTTTTGTCACAAACCCTCTACACCATTGCGCTGTTTCCTTTTTTTAGGAAAAAGAAAGAAATTCTTACCTTAACATATTCACCTTTGATGTCCATTGGCAGGTGACTGGAAAGAAGAATATGTAAAACAAGGATTACAACTTATTTTTGAAAAATTTCATTGAAACTGTTAGGAAGCCGCCATTCGTGGGTAGCTGCAAAGTGTTTAGCTGAATGTTTAGTGCATGTATAGATATATATAGACATATTGGTGTGTGGTTATGTTTGCATGTGCATGAATGAACATCCGTGTGATCGCATGCATGTCTGTCTATGCAGCGTGCGTCATACAGGAAGCGATAATACTCAGTGGCTTTGAGATACCAAAAAAAAAAATAAAATGGCAGGGACAGAATGTGCTGAAACTGCTGACCTCTGGCATCCATTGAAATTGCATGTAGGAAGTATTACGCAACATGCTGCTAAGACTCAAACAGCAAACGGTTGACAGCTGTTGGCCAGTTCTCACACCACCTAGCAGCAGTTTCAATTACGGGTGCACCTCACGGGCCAGAGAAGGAAACTAACCCAACTCATCGCCATTCCCCTCCCATCTCACACAAAGAAACACATTTCTGGAAAAACACGAGTCCAATGTCCTTGAGAGGAAAGTGACTTACAGCAAACGGCTACGTATAGTGCCTGTCTCCAAAGATCCGCGTCACCAAGCAACACTAAACATTAAATTAACAACTCAGAGCTAAACATTCAAGAAGCTTTTCCTTTTTGCTTTATTTTTGTCAGCTCTCGTGTATCAGGGGACATGCACATACAGTACCGTGCAAAAGTCTTAGGCAGTCAAACAAAACAGAAAGCTATTTATCTGGATAGGAAGTGTACATTTGCTTGAGTAATATAGTAATAACTAGAAAAAAAATGTCTTCTGTTCTCCAAAATGTTATTGATATCTAGTTGGATGAAGTTCAATTCCCAAACCACTCCTCAGGGGCACCTCAGCAATTCCATGTATTTATTAAATTTCACCATCAGCTCACTTAATTAATTAACTTAATTAGTGAATAAAGTCAATGAGATATTGATTAGCTATATGAGATGTACCAGTGGTCAAGTCCAAAACAACATGGGTGTGTTGTATGGTTTCTGGAAATAACAGGGTAATTTTAGCAGAGATTTTGGAATGGCTAAGCTAACACACTTTGACATAGCATAGTTATGCACCAACATAACAACCATTTAAACATCATTTTCTTTGGCTGCCTAAGACTGTTGCATGGTACTGCATACAGACCTCACAGTAGATTCTTCCAAAGAAAATTATTCATCTGAACATGGCGCTGCCCTGAAATATAATCCTTGCTTTTTGCTTCTTTGCTGTTTTCTATGTGAAAACAATTTCTGTACATTTGTGCATATGCTGAATGGATATTCTCCTCCTCCTCCTTCTCCGTTTCCATTCCCTCTAATTTCATCTTGCCCCCCATCAGCCTTTCTGCTCTTGAGTGATCCAGAGAGGGCACAGGAAACAAAGACACCTTGTTCTTCTCTCTCTTGTTCTCAAACCCACAGCAACTACGTACCGCCCATGTCAACAGCCAAGGGCTACACCCTCTATGCATCCACAGCCCTAACTCTGCATTAAGATTGGTAATGTTGAGGCACGCATGCAGTGAATGGATTTCAAAATATATGAGGAAGGGACACTTTGTCAATGAGAAACATAATCTGCTGACCCTCAATTGAATATGTATGTAATGCAATTGATTTGCTGCCTTTCTGTTTTTTGTAATAAAATCCCACTTGTCAGTGCCCTCCCACCTCCTTAGTTCCACAAGACACAACACTTGACGCTTCTTCAACAAAAACTTATATATTTTTACTAAATGCACCTTAAAATACACAAAGTATTAACAATGCCGCTAAATGTGACACAATTAAGTCTGTCCTGGTCCTGGAAAACATACCAGGTAATGTATTTACATAAAATATTAATTTCAATTACAAGGCTGGTGGCCTGCTTTCTAATCATGGGTGGTCTGTCGTTGCCAGTGTTCAGACAGTTATAACACACCAGCTATGTAGGTTGTGGAGCCTTATAAAATGCCTGACAGCTGAGCGAAGAACATTCAGGTTCAGCTGTCCCACACCCCCTAAACACTGTCACAGATATCACATGCCACACGCAGGGTCACAGGCGTGTTGCATACACACATTCACTTCCCTAGGAATCTTATTCCAAAAACCACAAACTTTCTCAAGTTCTCAAGTTACACAGGGAACATTTATTAAACAGAAATAAGGCAGATAAATTCAGCTTAATTACCAGCTGGACTGCCGTAATTTTGAGGATGCCGAGTGATGCAGGCTGATGTCATTCCTAGTAAGATTCACACAGTGGCACCATCGGAGATACTACAAAATAAAATGCATGGCAAACTCTACTCTGTATTAGAATAGTCAGCTACAGTATCCCCTAACCTAGAAAAAAATGAATTAATCCAGAAGAATAAGGCTACTGATTCATTGCACTAGTATAATTATTAAATTTGGAGCTGAGACTGGAACAGACCCCTGACATCAGGGAGAACTTGACCCTCATGAGCTGACAGAACCTCAAGCACCACTCATCTGCAGTGCATTCCAGCCTGGATTCCTCTGCACTGGGCAGGAATTCCTGTTGAGGACTTACAGCTGTAGGAGTCCGTTGGGTTCCTCTCACTGCAACCGAAAGCTGCCTCTCAAAGGGCACAGGTCATATCCTTCTCTGGGGGGTGGAGCTTACAGGCTCCTTCAACATAAATCAACCAGTCTTATTGTCCCAAGACTTACACCAAAATCTATCGTGGGGATTTCATGGGGACCCGTCAAAAAAAAAGCATCAAAGTCATTTTCAAACAATGGTACTTCTTTCATATGTGAGGTACCTCTTTGTGCGTCAGCAGTCCAAGCAAAAAAAATCATCCTAAGAGACAACATTCTATGGTACAAAACATCGTATGGAACAAAGTTTTAGCCCCTCCTGTAACATCCCTCCACCCAAGAGCATACAAACAAATAGGCGTCCTCCTCCTCCCTGGTATAGAAAAAATAAATTATAACTGAAAATGATTTTTTTCCCAGAGCTGCACGATTTTAACCCTAACTTGGCAGCGAGAGAAAGACGTCATTCTCTGGAAAGGAAAACTTCCACGGCTCTAAACCTTAAATGCGTTGCATAACATCTCGTCCCCACCCCAGATCACAGGCGAACAGAACTAGCATCATGTTTTAATATACCCATTATGTCCCACTATCTTACATGAATTCTGAGGAAATAACCTTTCATTTAAAAGTTTTTAACTTCTTGAACATCCGTGAATTGGGTTATCACACCAAAAAGTGAATGTTTCTTTATAAAGTGTATTATTTTATTTGCTTTTAGCAAGTGCAAAATATTTTTGCTATCAGATTACATGAGACTACTATACACAAGTGAAACATATTAGAGCGAACTTTCCCATAAAAGCAACATAAGTCTACCGGACAAGATCCGTTTTTTTGGTTTTAGTCGCTACAGGTGATCAACGTTTTGAACCGATATACGCTTCTCGAAGTAAATTTGCGTCTTATGTAAAACAGTCCTACCTCAAACCCATCGTCCAGACAAACAGACTTTCTGCTTTTCCCCGGCTCCTGTAGCGGGTGTCCTCCTCCTTTCCCGACCCACCGGCGTTGCTCGCGTTCAGTCGCGCACAGTTGACAGCAGAAGATGAGCGCTTCTGTCCACCGGGATACCGCAGCCGCAGTCCCCACCCGAACCTTCAGCGCGAAGGCAGTCCTTTGTGGGAGGGATTTTTACGCCCGCCACTATAACTTCAGTACCCATGAGAAATACCATGTACAATACCGTCTGTCTAAAGTTACTCTCAAGAAACCTTAATATGTGGAATGAACTGTCATTACTTTTCTAATTCAGCACCGGAGCTCTCCAGGGGAAACGCTCTTTGGATTATTTTGACGATTTTGAAGAATTCGCCATGAACATTCCCTGATGGTTTAACTTTAACATTTGCACACTTAAGTTTCAGTCTGGGGAAAAAATAACAAGATTCTTACATTGTCTGGTTGGGGAATAATTTGGGATGCTGCATATAGGTTGTAAACAGCATTCAAAAGATTCAGTTATCCTACATCTTCTGCTCATTCTTTCATACAGAAAGCGAGGAAGATGATCCGAGATAACCGGTGGGAAGATGGATGGATGGATGGAAAATGAATAAATGTTATCCATCCGTCCTTTAACCGATTACCTTGACACGAATGGTATGTTAAACTCGTTTAGAAAAAAACTTTAAAAACACATACCACAGCGTTTAAAAACTCACTGTAAATGATGCCATAATTAGAGTTGTACACAAAAACTGCCAATTTCATCTCGACCAAAATGAACAGCACGTATTGTGTAGAAAATCTGGGTCAGACGCACAATTTTCATACCTCCCAAGAGTTGGGAGAATATCCAGTAAAATACAGTGATTACTCAGTAAATGGGGACACCTACTGTAAGCAGCCGTTAAACTAAATGCAGACTAAATTTAGACACCAGTTATCTCCCTCTGTAACTTTAATTTCATTGCCTAGCAAGTGTCTCCCCTCAAACAGAAGGACAAAAATGAAATCAAACTAGCAGTTTCAAATAAACCCCGGTGATAAAATACACATATTAATATGTGTGTGTGTGTGTGTGTGTGTGTGTGTGTGTGTGTGTGTGTGTGTGTGTGTGTGTGTGTGTGTGTGTGTGTGTGTGAGGGTCTTTAGTGAAGCATCCTTGTTCAGCCTGAGTCAATGTCATTCAACAATCTGCCTGCCATGCGGGGAATAGCTCTACTTAATTGACAGATAAACTTTTTTTCATGTGAAATAAACCTGCAATATCTGCACATTATAGAAATTTTAATGCAAGATATTATGGAAGAAGAAGAAAATGAGGAATGGAAGAAGAAAATAATGAGGGATGCAAGAAATGGTACGGTAGTCCTGATTTTAAATTTAAGTGGCCTTATTTAGTCGAATAAGGAACCGAGGGACATAAAATATATGTGCAATAATGACAAGAAAGAGCTCCCTAGCATGGTAATGCAGTTAACACTCATCACTTACCCAAACTTCATAATATATTTGAAAACTGTATATGCTGATACTTAAACATAAAGAACACATGTCAGTTGTTATTGTCTTATTCACTCTTGGGAGTTTTACTTACACAAAGTTATTCTGATGGCAGAAAGAAAAGTGATTGGTTCAGAGAGATAACCAATAAGATTGTAGAGGAAGTGGTTCCAAGCAACTAGAGGAGGAGAGACCATGACACCTGATTGGTTAGTGACGCTTCCTCTAGTTGCTTGTTGGCTTTTATTTGGGGTGTGAAACGCATGTAAGGAGACACCTTCAGTAAGGAATCATCATCATAACGAATTTCACCTGGTCAAAGGCTTTGACTCCTGGGCTTCATCCAGCCGACTTTCAGACTGTTCTGGAACAACGCTGCTGGTCCCATGTGGGCTGGTCGTCATTGTGCTGGGTTGCCCATGGTCATCTAGCTTCTCTGCCAAGGGCGGCATCTTCTGAGCCTCAGGGGACAGAGGACACTGCTGTGACGTGCTGGCCGTCTCATCTTCTGGAAGTCCTGAGCTTTGCTTAATCTCAGTCTGCAAAGCACTGGTAGCTACAGGATGTGGTTTTTCAGCGGTATCCAAGAAAAAGGCTTCATCAACGGATGACACACCCTGGAGAGACAGCACACTCAGCAGGGGCGAGTCCGCAACATAGTCACCCTTCCTTGACTCCAGTACAGCTCCACTTGCAGACTTCTTGGATTTTTTGTTTTTCTTTTTGCGGGAGGGACGGGGTATAGTGGCCAAATGTGAGCATGCGTCACTGGAGTGGACGTGGCTGGGACTGTGGGGACGTACTTCTGTGTCATTGCTGTACCTCTTCCCAAGCAGGTTCAGACCCTGACTCCCATCATGCTTTGCAGCAGTCTTGGAGGATCTATTTTCTATTGAAAGACTGTGTGCAATGTTCGATAGACTTCCAAACCATTTAAAACCTATGACATAAAAGACAGGGGTATTATAACTAAGATTTGTGCATACATGTATACAAAATTTCATAGTTAATTATTACATCATCTTAAGGTCTAGTTCATACTTTACTTTTCCATGTTTGCTTTCAGCCTGCAGATGATCATGCATGCAGAAACTTGCGTTCACAGAAAGTCGCAGTCGTTGCATGCATATAGCAGCGATATTCCACCAGAGCAGCAGAAGGCAGATGTATTGCAACAAAGACAAATACCAGCAGTGTAGTGAAAAAAATAAACTTTTTATGGTCAGTTTTAAAGTTATCACTAGGCTTGGGCAATATTATGGTAATATGGCTTACCACAGTATTCTGAAATCCTTACAACAAAATTAGTACTTGCCAAGATTGGGATAGTGCTACTTTTGAAGGTACTGTATACTGTATATTGTATATTGAACAGTATGAAAAATTAGACATGTGGGCACCTCCGCACCTCATCATACAGCTGTTCACCATAACTATCACAACACCACGCTGCAGCAGCTATTCTTCCTCTACTCTTTCTTGGTTGACCTCTCCTCTGTTAAAGCAAGTGCTGCCACCTACTGGAAACACCTAGTCAACCATCTTGCACATGTGCAGTTGACACGCAAGGACCCACATGATTTCCACCAGCTACATGCACAACATCCGGCTCAAACCGCCGATGATGAAATTTAAGTGACATCCTTGCGCAGAACCAAAACTATAATTGAAGTATCAAGTGGCTTAACTTCTGGTGTTCTCAATGATCAGTTTAAATGGACTGTAAATAGACCACTACTTTAAAAACTTAAAAATTAGAATGCAGCACTGAAACAACTTCATCAATGATGTCAACATTGTCATGTTGTCAGCTTGTGCTTCTAGATTGTAGTCCTGCCTTTGACATCAACCCTTCAGTTCTGTTAAACAAGTTGGTCCTTAAGCAGTTAGCCTCCTAACTGAACAATCATCACCAGATATCAAACATCCTTGTACCGTAGGTCTTACTTGTATACTGATTTGGGCACCCACTAAATAAATAAATGCAAAATAAAACATATGACAACAAAACTGCATCCTCTATATTACCAGTGAAATATGTATACGTGTTGGAACTTTTATTCTTTGCTCTTTACATATTGCCAACAGGGAGGATTATATGAAAAACACATAACTTTCACACCTCTGCTAACAATACACAAAAGCATCTCTTGATACAACCAAATCATCACCATCATCTATCAGGAAGCTGTTTTAAGGAAGTAAAGAGATGGACAAAGAGATGGAAGAAGTCTTCCATCTACACACTGGCAATTCCCTTCACAATGCATACATATTTATCACTGAGGGCTACGATTCACTTTTGCTGAATCACCTGTAATTTTGGAGCCATTTCTGATGATGACCTGTAGATTAATTCTCATATATACAGCAGACGTTGATGGAGAGCCTGGGAAATGGGGTCTTAGATGTGGAAAATATTAATTGGAGCAGGCAAAAAGTCGTACAGTCCGGGTCAGAAACCAGCATGGGCAGACCAAAACCTGCATGGACAGACCAAAATCAGCATGGGCAGACCAAATTCAATTCCTAAGACAAAAAGGTGACCGCGAGATAGATGTTAGTCTGTCAAACTTGTAATATAGGATCTAGAATCTAGAATCAAGAAACAGAAGACAGAGGTCAAAGGCTCAAACACTAAAAATATCGTGTTGGTCAGGGCGGAACCCCTGGGGAGGGGGAACTATGGTAGTGAATGACCCTACTGCAACACTCTGCCCTCAGCAAGCATAAACTTACTGTAGGTTCAAAATGCAGAAGCTAGAATGTTTACAAGAAGGAGTAGATACCACTGCATCAGAGTTATTGTAATAGGTCTCCTTCAGCTTCTGGTTATGTAGAGCATAGACTTATTTTTTTCTGCTTACTAATACGACACTCAGATCCTCAATTGCCTAACTGAGCTAATCAAAAAACTGCAGTCGAGAATCTGCACTGAGGTTATGGAGTTTAGACCTTCTTGTAATTCTCATATAAGACCATTGGCAGTAAAGTCCTCTGCCTTTGGGCTCCTAATCTATGAAACAATCTGCCAGCTTATGTGCGGGATTCCCCCTTGGACTCATTATTTAAATCTGTATTTCTTGCTATCCTACCATACATAAAGCTGCTGGTGTTGCTACTGGTTAGTAATGTGCTGAAGTGCAGAACAACAGGTGGCGTAATGGTGCATAGACAGCTTGACAGAAGACAGAGCTACACAATGCCACAGCCTACTTTCTGGCCTGCTTACTGCCAGCCTGCTTGGGCTGGTTGGGCAGCCAGGTGACTTTGGACATCCAGAGGTTTTTCCCTCTTAACCATTTACATAATTGTTACCCTGAACTATAGTGACACAGCAAGTGCCACTGTTGTTTGACTCTGGTCAAAGTGCATTACACCACCCTTATTGAGGAAGGCGCTACCTGAAAAACATACCAAACTTAACCGGCACATAGAGCTTTATTTAACTATCAAAGACTGCCATTTTAATCAAACAGCTATTAATTTTGCTATGATGGAGTCAATGTTTTAGGAACTCCAAGAAAGTGAAGAAAAATGGTTTTAGGCCGGAGATGTGAGAAAACGCACTTTCCGTTTCTATGAAAGTCCAAGAATAGTAGTGATGACAAAATATGTTCTAGTAAAATGAGTGTAAAGTCGCCCATGTTGGATAATGCTTCCCATGTTGGAATTACTTTATGCTTTTTATGCAGTTACAATCAAATGTCTTGTCAATGTCACTTAAAAGTATCATGTAGCCCAAGAGTCACAGTACAGTTCCTCTGTATTAGAAAGGCATGTGATGCATGACAGCCTGGTAAACACCCTATTCGAGGTGGACCTTGCCCACTCGTACAGAGAACAGGAATGTCACTTCATCAGTGGCGGAGCTAGAGGGCTAGTTGGGGTGGCAATTGCCACCCCAGACGAAGTCCTTGCCACCCCTGTTGCCACCC
>JAABNY020000039.1:32065892-32080940 GCA_015164015.2 Brevimyrus niger
GATGGATGTTATAGCCACTAAAATGGCGCACATCTCTATGCACTGTAAGTGGCCGAGTGGGTAGCTATGACTTCACATCCCCAGCACTGGGGGTAAAATCACACCCATGATATTTGTGGAGTCTGCACGTTCTCGGTGCGTTTGGCAGGTACTCTCATTTCATCCACAGTTCAGAGACAGGCAACTAAATGAACTGGTAAGCTCCCTGTGATCTTGTACCCGTACATACACAGAGCCAGAGCGTTACCTGCTATACCATCATACTGTCCAGGGACGTGCTGTACATACACAGGGCCAGAGCGTTACCTGCTATACCATCATACTGTCCAGACTCCCTTTGTGGAATGCTGGGGTATCTGCTTGCCCAGTTCATGGACCCAGCTGAAAATCTTTGTTTGGACATTGGACTCATCGCTGGACCAGCTTAAGCCTACAGCACAAAAGGCTCTTTTCTCCTCCTTCAGAAAGCAGACTTGCTTGATAGGGGTGTGACGGGCAGTTCAGAGTTCATCCGCAAAGCTAAAGTTGTGCTCTCCTTGAGGTAGTCTTTGAGACAATCCTTGCTCCCTTGAATGCAAAAGATCTTAAAGCAAGATCCTAGACTTAATAATGAAGTGGTGTCTCATAGCCATGCGGTGCTTGTAATTAGATCTGTAAAAGCGTACATCCTGTCTATTACAGGAAGCAAAGGTGATGATATTTGAGTAGTAATATGGGGAGAATGAGGCCAAGAGACGGGAAGCAACCTGTGCTTCCTGAGATAGACCCCAGCCTCTCTGGGATGCTGCCTGGAACAAAAGGTTATGGCAAATAAATGGATATTTTGTTAGCAGTGCTGTACCTGTGAGGCACAATACAACAAGAGCATCATGATTTCAGAACTGATCACTGGAGAAACGGAACCTTCTACACAGTGTGAGTTTGACTGACTCGTGAAGGGACTGCATAATTTCTGCTGAAACATGTGCAAACACTAACAAAAGGAAACAATAATTCCATCTCTCTTCTGATGTAATGAGGCAAGCGTAAGGACAAAAAAAAACATTTTTAGCGGTTTTCCCTCCACACATATTTTATGCCATGTGGATGCTATTAGGTGGAAGTTAAGAGACCTGCCTAGATGACAAGGAGGAACTGAAACAGTGCAGATGGCAGCAGTTTATTCTGCACACCGCTGACACCAACACGGCATTCTCCGTGTTGATATCTCGATATATTTAGCAGATGCTTTTACCATAAGGAAAAAAGCACAAGCGTGGTAAGGAGGACGTATAACATTTACCGCACATGTGGAAGAGAAGGAAGTTTAGAGGGAGGGGTTTCCTTGGTAGCCTTATAATATTTGAAACCGAAGGTTTGAATCTGATGCGAGACATAGCCAGGGAAGTAAAACCAGGATGGATGATGTGTAAATGTTTCTGGAGGTCAGAAGAAACAACTGCGGTGTCATTCTGGATAACTAGTCCAGAACGGAATGAGCTGTAGCCGTCTGGTCAAACATAGATATTGTAAGAAGTCTTCAGGGCCAACCCACAGACGCCATGCGCTACTTGCAAACATGCACCGGCAGGATGGGAAGCTTTGTTCTCCTATTACCTGACTATCCCCTTGCATATTTACCAGGCTTTGGCGAATACTATTTTCTTATTGGTTCAGAGATGTGATGTGGGTATTGATCATTTCTGTGTAGCTGCACAGGGAGTTCCGTCAGCCTAACCGATTCGAATCTCCCATTAAACATGTTAATATAAAGATAATCAACTCCAACTTGATTAGTGCATTACACCTAGTTGCCACTGATTATTTTTGCATTAGCGTCATTCGTTATTTTCATCTCGTCATGGCTTATCCATTACTTGTCCATGTATACACCGCAGTCATTTAGGGATTGACTGGTGGACTGGCAGAAGGACATTCTGGGACAGCAATCGCCAGCATCCAGAGAGCGATCTCTCAGCGGTAGCACAGCGGTGCAAACCGTATGCGGGGTGGGCATAACGTCTGCGTGGCCACGAGTGCGTGTGTGTGCATGCATGCTCAACCGTTTGTCGCCTTGTCTGCTGACTGGACAGTTCTGCAGTTTGATCCTGTGGCTGTATCCTCTCAGGATACAGAGTTGCAGTGTAAACCAGCCCCCCTGTCAATCACCTGCTCTCCCACCAGCCCCAGCTCTCTTTAACTCTGCATTGATCGCATTGTTACGGATGGTGAGAAATCAAATAATGCACACTGCCTCATCAATACAGTCTCCCACGCTCCCTTCCCCTGCAGCGTGTTACGTACCTGCAGAATTCAGTTGCAAAACATACCTGCACTGATCCCGAGAGAGATCAGCCTTCAAATTGTTATGTACCAGGCATACAGATTGTGGAAACACTGCAATGAAATTCTTAGTTCAAATTTTGCTCTCTTCACAGTGCAAATATAAAACATACAAGTAAATAAAAGCAGCTATTGCAACGAGAAAGAGAAATTGATAAAAAGGATAATAAAAGAACTGAGTGGTGTATGTACTTTAGAGCACTAATTTTGCATGTTTCTGTGCATAAGACATATCTAGATGCAGGTGCCATCCATCTAAAACTGACCAAATGAGAGGAGTCTTTACAGATATGCAGCACAGGGAAGTCACTGCTTAACATTGCCCTAACATCTTGTTCAGAACTCAGATCCCTAAAACTCATTTTTAACACAACCGAAGATTCAATGTGGAAGAAACATACCTCATGTCATAGTCTGCAGATGGATGTTATAGCCACTAAAATGGCGCACATCTCTATGCACTGTAAGTGGCCGAGTGGGTAGCTATGACTTCACATCCCCAGCACTGGGGGTAAAATCACACCCATGATATTTGTGGAGTCTGCACGTTCTCGGTGCGTTTGGCAGGTACTCTCATTTCATCCACAGTTCAGAGACAGGCAACTAAATGAACTGGTAAGCTCCCTGTGATCTTGTACTGGACACGCATTTGGAAGATGGACTGATATTCAAGTGCTTTACAATTGTTGTCATCCTACTGCTTTTGGTGCAATTGGTTGATTTTAATTTGTGAGTGGATAGTAAACTACATGAAACAGTGCATATTACAGACACTCTGAATGAAACGGTCGAATTTCAAAAAGACCAAAGCTGTCGAAAGAAGTGTCTTGTCACTTGTTTCACGAAAATTGCTTTGATATATCAGTAAGACAGTACTAACCATTTCCAAAACCAAAACTACTTGCGCTACTTGGAGATGTGCGCGAAAATACACAGAACATTCAGGTGCCAAGGGACTCGGCAAGACTACAGAGTGACAGAAGATCTTTCCGCACCGAAAGGTATTAAACAAGAAAATGCAACAAAGCGCAGAGAGAAGCCCGCATGCACTGTGCTGAAAGGTTGCACATGAAAGCCTACAAGAGATTCACGGAGAGAGGCACCTTGTCAAATGCATTGAAAGTGTGAAAACGAAGGAGAACCCCCCCTCCAAAAAGAAAAACGCATAACAAGAACCAACTACCAACTCACCTGTCCCTTAACCCAAGAGAACAGAACCGTACGGCACTTTTCCTGTACATTTCTCTGAGCCGTCGAACAACTCGGTAAACGTCATGGATATAAGCAAAAACGGCCCTGATACCAACAGACATAATAAACTTATGACTGCATATTTAGCATTACGATTAATGCAATTTATTTTAAGTAATGCAGGTATCTCTCAGGTACGGAGAACTTGAGGGTTTTGATTGGTACTCGAGGGATAACTTCGTCCAATTAAGAAAACTCGTAGGATCACGTGTACCAAACAGTCCTACCAGTTGGTAGAAACGAAATACAGAATGAATCTGAAATGAATATAGACTTACTGCGAGAACATAACCACTGTAATTAAATAAGCAGATGTAACACTTAATTACTGTGGTGGCCCAAATACGTCAAGCGTTTAGGTATTAGCAGTGTCGGGGTCTTATTACGCTGTGCTGTTTTAAGGCAACTATTTCAGATTTCAGCTCCGTACCTTAAAATATGGTAGGTGTGATGTTTTTAGTGTTGTGCTGGAGGTGCATAACCTAACAATTTCATCTAGCTTTTAAAACAGCACTTTAAGCAGACGTTTGATATTCTTTTCTATGCATTTTATTGAGTTAAACCTTGAGGTTCCAGTAAAAATTGTATGCGCATTTATAAAATGATGTTGTACCCAGCAATCATGAAAGTAGTGAAAGGATCAGCTAGTTTAAAAGCAAAGTTGCATTTGGCGTTGCGCTGGGGTCGTCTTTTGAAATTTGATCAGGCTAAAGGGAAATGTAAACGCTCGCTCTCACATTGCAAAGAGAATTGTATATATATAATGTTATATATGTTTTACTTAAATAATTGTCTCGAAAGAGTGGTAGATTGGATGTCATTCAGATATGTGTCACAACACATTGATTATGTAGTTTGGTTCGGCAGCCGGAACAATGCGAATTGTCCATAAGTTTCGAGGTCCCGTCCTGTCCACCTCCCCCCTAGTGTCATGCAGTCCGGCGCTGGCTGATTGTCACTAACCGATGTGCACGCGTGCGCGCTCACGGCTCCGTCAAGCTCTCCTGCCAGATGGTGCCCCAAAAACCACCGAGCGGCACGCGCTGTAACCATAAAGAAAGTGGCGCCGCAAAACAGCCGAAACCCCGTTCCGGCGCCAGGCTGCGAGACTCGGATCGATCTCAGTAGCTGCAACTCAGTAAGTAGAAGCTAAAGTGGCATTTCTGCAAGTTATGCTTTTTCGGAAAATAGCGGGGCGAATTCGTTAGTACGCCACGGCGATCTGTTAAAGGTGTCTGTAAAGCCGAGTGATAGAGAAATGCTGATAATCAGGTGAAGTAGCAATGGTGGATTAAATGAGAAAGGACCGTCAACAGTGCACTTCGCTTTCGTTTATATTTTTCTATGTAGACATGAATGCTGAAGATCAAGAGAAAGTAAGTATACCGGCTTTTCCGGATCTTGTATTGTTTTAGTTACGAAACGGAAACATCGGGATCGCTGCCCTAAACACGTTATGTGTTCCAGGTTAATTGCTTTAAATTGGACGATCACGTTGTACGAGAAGGTAATCAAGGAAGTTTGTTTTCGGATCGGTGCTGTTGTACTTCCTATGTAGCTGTTTTGAGGTACTTAGGAAAGATCACAATTCAAAGGTACATGGGATTATCCTGATCCGCCCATCACCCGGTGTCAGCAGGTGCTCCTTAATTTCCACTGACAGTGAACATATTTCGCAGAATATGTTGACTTATTTCTGCCCAGTGTCGAGTGGGTCGTCGCCGGGTTATTGTGCCATTTTCGCTGATGTTTGAACCCGAAAAAGCGAAGGTTAAATATAGGCGAATCAACCCGTGAACCGGTCAGTTTTTTGAGAGTGAAAACGAATATGGTCATATAACTAGTAAATGATCTGTTAACGATTTCCCGACAACATAAACTAACTGCTGCTCTTTTCTTTCGATTTGTTATGTCGGTTAACATCTTAGTAACAGTTTATCTTTAGATTTTTTTTCCAAGCCGTGGGTGACAAAGTATTCATAGTCTTCACTTAAAAAAAATGTCATGTCTCGAAAATTAGATGTTAGAAGCCAGTCCAGCATGCATGTTTGACTGTAATAATCGACGTGCGGATGAAGGCGGGGTGTCCGCTGCCTGACGCAGTCCGGAGCTCCTGCTCAGGTGTTCGCTGGTGGCCGAATAGGTGACTTAAACTTCGATTTTCTTGACATGTTTTTTTTTTTTTTTCTGTGACCGCATTGACAATGGTTTTCTATGTAAATCGTATTGATATTTCGTGGTAATGGTGACATTGAAGCATTTTTTAAATGACTTGCACCTTTTAGCTCAATTGTAGAACGTATGTGGATGCATGGATTGATTTTGTGTTTGAATGGACATTTTTGTTAGGGTCTAAAATGTGAATCTTGTGGAAAACAGCTCGGAGGTTTTTGTCATGATATTTCTGGCGTCTGGTGTGCAAAATGCTCAGAGATCTGCAGCACACTGGGACTGCTTTACATTGCTGACCGTGTGCAGAGTCATGGACAGTGGGTTACCTTACAAGGCCAGCTGCTCCCTGGCCATTGACTCTTGCTGGTTTGTATGGTCTGCTGATGCAATCAGTGAGGGTCTTAAAAAAAAATAGAGGGATGTGGCTGTTGAGACGACAGTGATAGGGACAATGTTGAAGCATTGGAATAGTGCTCTGCATTTATTTGTACTCCAGTTGGACCAAGTGGTCATGTCCCCTGTGGACCAAGTGAAGCATCCTGTTGACTTTTTATGTTCAGGGTTGAAAGACATCCAGGAACTCTGAGATATAGTTGTAACGGGTGCTGTTTTCCATGGAGCATGACGCAATGCTCTTTTTCCCCGAGACTCTTCAGTTTGGTCTGACTTTTCCTGTCTGGAACTTTCTGAGTGGCTCCGTTGTGAAGCCTGCCTTGTTTTTCGCTGGGTTCTGTGGGTTCTTGTGGTTTCTAAGAGACACTTTTCAAAATCTTCCTGGATTCCACACCTTGGTGGCAGCTGAGAATTGAGGCTTTCAGGTTTTCTAGTCAAACACACATGGAAGGGCAGTCTGTGAACTTTTCAGTTGCAGCGCTAAAGTTTCTGGCTACCTCCTCCAGATGCTGTTGCATGATGGGAAACGCATTAAGGACCCCGTGCTTGATAAGCAAATAACATGTTTGCTAAGAAAGTATTATAAACTGTTGCTTGAATTGTGAGACATTAAAGTGTTGTCTTCTCCTTGCTAAAAGCAGAATCCTCCGAAAAGATATTAAATGTGCCACTACAATGGTGAGAAAAAAAATGCCTCATGTAGATCGAGCCAAGAACTTGTAGAGTGGAAGAGAACATATTCTGTGTGAAGAGATGTTGGCAACACACTGTTACCAGAGGAAATGCCCCTTTCAGGCATGTTAATACACTATGAATATAAAAGTCTAAATTAAGTTCATTTAACTGAAACTCAGCATTCCAGAATAGACTTGCTTGCAGCTGTTGCAGTTTAGATGCACTGTGCGCAAAAACACGCAGACATGTGGAAAACAGTTCACCCAACACAAACGTGAGGTGTAAAACCCACATATGTAAGCTAAAACTGCCCCATTTTTTTGCACACATTCTCTTAGAGTGTAGCACTGTAAAAGGTAAAGAGCTGGCGGGGGGGTGTTTTGGTTTTTTTTTTTTTTTTGGAATAAAATATGAAGGGGCCAAAGGCTGGAGCCAAGCTGCTCTAGAGAAGCCAGGGACAGAGGCTACTATTGCTGACTTCCCCACATTTTAGGCAGTCAGCAGAATCTTCTTGAAGCTCACCATTAAGAGATTGCTGTCTGTTCCCCCCACCCCCCACCCCATACCTGGCCTGGCCAGCAGGTGGGAAGTGCTGCTTGTAGGCAATAGGCACAGCTATCAGACATGCAGGATTGCAGACTCCAGATCTTCACCGGGCTTTTTTTTTTTTTTTTTTACCTTAAAGGGCATTCGAGGTGGGGAACAGGGGAAATAGGGAGTCTGTAATTGGCTGGGATACTACCAGGTGTACAAATTAAAAATGAAAGGGCTTAGGTGACAGATTGCATTCAAAGAAAATTTACACAATGCTGAAACCTGTTTTCCACATGCGAAGGCCAGATTGACTATTGTTATGATGTGTATGGGTGACATATTTCATAACCAACAGACTTTGCATGCTTGTTGGAAGCGGACTCATTAACCAGTGTTAAACATTATTGCAGCCGGATCATTATCTGGAGAGTGCAGACTGATCATTTTGTTATTGAAGTTGTGTAATGTGAAGAGTTATTAATTCAGTGTGATGCTGCTAACGTATACCTGTTAAATCCAGCAGACAATTAGATTCTGAAGTGTTACAGAAATGACATTGTCTCACTAACCCATTCCTGCTTCTGACAATGGCTGAAGGGTTTAATGTTTTTCCTGCTGCCGTAGTTCTTTAAGCAAAAGGACTTTGCAGTTAGTTATCAAATTGCACATAGGTGTGCGTGTGAGTGTGCCCTGCGATGGGTTGGTGCCCCATCCTGGGTTGTTCCCTGCCTTGTGCCTCCGGAATGGGCTCCGGACCCCCTGTGACCCTGAATAGGACAAGTGGTTTCAGGAGACGGATGGATAGATGGACAGACATTGCAGTTAAATATAAAATTAGTGAATTCTGGTACAGTGGTTCAGGTGCAATACATTGAGCTGGTCCGTAGTATGATGGCTTTTGTTGTTGTGACTCTAGCGATTTTTCAGGACTGTGCATCGTTTGATTCTAACTCTGGACTTTCATTTGGAATTATGTTACTCAAAACTGCAAAAATTTATGTGACACTGGGTTGTGTTGTTCGGTGATGGGAGTTGAGTGGTTAGTACTTTAGCGTCACGTCTGCAGGGTTTGGAGTTCAGGTCTTGGCCTTGGCTTTCTGTTCCTGTGTTGGGGCAGTTTTATTCTGGGTACTCTGGGTCCCGTCCACAGTCAGAGATGCGGTTAGCTGAATGGGTGCCTGTAGCATGTGAGTGTGTGTTCGCTGCAAGTGCCTTCTATTCCGTGTAGGATGCTAGTGGTCTTGTTGTGGTGATCAAGATTTTACTGAAAAGCCAAGAAATATTGCAACATTGCGCACTCCTGATTTTGTGTTTCTGGTTCAGTTTACCAGTATTGTGTTTAGATTTTGTGTTTTCAGTCATCCCGTTCGTTTCGGCGTTGCAAGAGCCCCACAAAACACTCTGCAATACACATATTTTAGACGGTCAAACTGAAAATGCAGACCTTCAGGATTTTTGGATCAGTCTCTTTAATAAATGTATCCCTGTGTGTTTTCTTGTTTTAACCCCACCCTACCCCCAGGCATTCATGTGAGCAGTTCTTCTTTATCGGTGCTTAGTTCCTGGTGTTGAGATTGAGGAAATGAAACTTGCTAAAAGGGCTGAGATGAGCTGAGAAGGGTAACGAGGGACAGCCAGAATTCGATAGCCAAAAAGAAGACTTTTGTTTTATTCCATAATACTGTTTAAGTCGGCCAGTACATTCAGTTAGGGGTCTGATTTTGAACTCCTTCGCTCGCGTCTTTACGCAAAAGACTTAAAATACATGATATTAGCTTTTGTATTTTGAAGCACTCTCACGACTGTACTGTATCTTGCTTGAAATCATCAAAAAAATCAATTAAAATTTATATCAAAAAGAGGGGGAAAGCCTGCCTCTTCGGAGCACTTGGTATTAAAAGTAAATGAAAATGCAGTCCATCCATCCATTTTCTGTACGCGCTTGTCTTCAAAGATCTTGGATATCGCAACAGGATGACTGTAATGCATGAACATACCAACAGAAGACATCCACAGACTCGTAGTACGAAGTTACCCATAAAGAAGTATACGCTATGTGCCCTTTAGCCACTCGGAGTCGCCTAGCCTATCTGTCTCATCACTTTGACTTATTATGTAGCTTAATTTTCCTTCTACGACTCTTGTATCTTAAGATAATCACTGCTAAAGTGAAGGCTAGCCCTGTCACCTGGCTACATCAGCTTGCACAATATGGTAAATAATAACCATATAATATAAATTAATAACCATTATATATTGTTGGTTCATATCTGGCAGGTGCTCAAAATGTACCTCAAGGCCCTCATTGGACCTGGCCATCTTTCTCCATTATTTCAAGGTCCATA
The DNA here is from genome assembly GCA_015164015.2 of Brevimyrus niger. Classification (NCBI taxonomy): domain Eukaryota; kingdom Metazoa; phylum Chordata; class Actinopteri; order Osteoglossiformes; family Mormyridae; genus Brevimyrus; species Brevimyrus niger. Next base: position 32,075,585 of record JAABNY020000039.1, read on the forward strand.
TCCTACTCTTGCAAATTTTTTAATACATTTTTTCCTTCTTAATTACAGACCTGTTCAGATCTTTATAATCACTTGGGAACTTTAGTTCAGCTTTTTGTTAATTGGACCTACACGTTATCCTAACTAGTATGTTACTCTGATGTCTGAGCAGTGAAGCCCCAGAGCAGCTGGCTGGCAGGAAGATCTTCATGGTGTGTTTTAAAATTAAGAAAGTCTCCGACTGCTGCCTATGAATAACACTTGCATCAGGGGGTAAGATCACGAAAATTAAAGTTAGGGGGTACAGTTGTGCACTGGCTTGGCTTTGGTGCTATGTGGGCGGGCAGTGCCCGGCCGGCACCGTGAACCTCACCCTGGCAGATTGTGGCAAGAGGACATGCTGACGCCGTTTGTGCGGCATTGTGATAGGGGTGTGTGGCTGGGCCACGGACCAGAAGCTACGGAAATTGCGGACTGCGGGCTCCACACAAGGGGGACCGTTGACTTGCGGAAGTAAAGCAAAACCAATTTATGAGAACCCGGCAGCAGCTAAACAAAGGGGCCTCCTCTCTTGTTACTTTCATTCCATTTATGTTGCAGAACTTCTGTTATTGCATTATAGTAAATAAAAAAAGTTTAATCTACGTGTGTTGTCATTTCTACAGTTGAAGGTGCATTATATGTAAATTGCTGCTAATCTATTATTCACATCAAGAGATGATGTCTGTTTTATATCCCTTCTATAATTTCAATCTGACATACATAATTTTCGCTTGGGCTTCAGCTTTGCCGGCAAAAATACAATTAGCGCTAGCCTTATGTGATCATACGTAGCTTTCGTTCTTCCTGAGCATGTTAGATTGCATTCCCTTTAGAGAGGTTTACTCCGGTGTCATCGCCTGTCAGCTGAGTGGGTTGGTACTTTCTCCACATCAGTCATTGTTTCAGTTTACTAATTAAGTATATTTGTCCAAAATGCATCTTGTGGCTTCACTATACATACAGATTTTTAGATGATTTGGAAGCGATTTCTGCGGTCTGCCTTGCTCGGATGTGCCTGTGAACGGCTCCATGCCTGTCCCGGCATGCTCGTACCTGCCTTGGCCCGTCGAGGCCTGTTGAAGGCTAGCTCAGACTGTACCCTGGTGTCTGTGAGGAGTCGGCAGGTCCTGAGTCTTGTAGGACATCGGCAGGTGATCAGCCTCATGGCCTTTCCCTGAAGTCCTTTGTTGTGGGCATGGACGTGTTCAGACAATGACATTATATATTCTGAGTTTGAGTAAAGGGTCTTTTTTTTGCAATTAAGCATAGATGACGGAGTCCAATAATAGGTCTGTATGGTTTGCCACATTTTACCACAAGGTGAATTTTGACTGGTCCACGTTAAATGAAATAAAGAAAACTGCAGATATTTGTTTTTATATATAAACCTCATTCTGTCATGAAGTTTTTCTGTCTACTGCAGGGTTTTGTCAGGAAGTGCTGCCAATCCCACAGATGTGACCACAGTGCCAGGATTATTCTCCCTAATCTCCTCGGTTGCCTCCGGTGCCCTTCGCTTTTGTGCCGTGCTTTATCTCTCTCTCTTAATCTTTCCTTTGCGTTTCCTACTTGGTTTTTGATGGGGACCCTGTTCTGGCGACCGATAGTAGGAGTGGGGATGAGATTGAAGGCTGTAAACGTGTTAACAAAAGAAATGACTTTGGAGCTGTGCTACCTGCTGGGCAGGGAAAGGTGCAGGATGATTCTGGGGGGATGATGGCGGGGAATGGAGCTGCGTGCGCAACATCGGGACATCTGAGCCCCGCTTAAATCCTCATGCTGCTGTGTTTGATCAGTGTCTGGCTTGAAAGAGGCAAGGATTCTGAGCAGTAAAGGTTAGGCTTCTCTTATGTGTGAGATCCTGAGGTATCTGGCTTTTCACTGAGCTGGAAAAACAGAAAGTCGGGGGGGGGAAATCAATGATTTTTATCAAACGTTTGAAACCCTGCTGTGTTATTTGTGTTTATGAGAAGCCCGACACAGATCTGCACTTGCACATAAGAGGGTCCCTCATGCACTCGACACTGAAATTGCACGCCACTCGAAGTGTGGCTCAGGGTGAGGGGATGTCACCCATTGTCCCCTCGGCCACTCTTTCTTTCGTGAAGCTCGCCGATGATGTCGTTGCAGTCTTTTAACCAGCATTCCCTGAAAGGCTGGGGATATTTTAGAAGATTATTGGCAATATTTAGTAATTGCTGTCATGGAGTTATGAGTTTTACTTAGAAATGCTAATTATGGTTTCAGTACTGACCATGCGAGATTAGAACCCTGCGTTCCTTACCCGAAATTCGACATCAGTTTCACTTTCCTGTTTGCTATTTCCAGTTCTTCCCTTTGTCTCTCCCTTCATGCCTCATCTTATCCCCACCCGCACTCTTGCACGTTCCCAGCTTGTACACGTTCGCCTTGTAAGTGTTCCCAGTGGAAACATTCCCGGTGGTTATTGCCCATTTGGTGGGTTGCTATTGGCCTGCGGTATAGGAGCTGGTGCCGTTCAGTTTGGCCCCCGCTCTTTGTTTACCATGTGTTAACTAAGCCCATGTCAGCCTCATGAAAATGGTTGGATAGTCCAATTACTCCTGCATTGGTATTCCCCCCCCCCCCATCAGGTGCTTGGTTCTTGTGTGGTTGGCGCATGCGAAAAAGGACCTTGGCGTTAGTTCTTGGGCTGGTTATCTCTGACCTCCAATTACAGCCAGGAACTGGAGTCCATTGTGGTTACAGACAGACTGCTGTGAAATAAGAGTCTTTGCAGCTGTGGCCCCTGGTGATTCGGAGTGGCAGTGGTCACATGGGGGTTGTGGATTTTGTGTGGTCCTGCTGTTACCAGTCTTGATGTGGTGCCCATCTTCATGGCGAGGTGCAGCTGGGCCTGAACCGTCCTGCAGAGATCCCCTGCATGATGGCGCATCTGTGGCGAGACGTACAGCCTTCTGCCAGGAAGTAGGAAGCCACCACATGCCGTCATGACCTCCACCACGGAGGACGAGAGGACAGCTGCTCTTGGTCAATGAGAACGACGTCTGGACTGTAGCAGGCAGGAGGTACCCAGCGCTGGGGCGAGGACAGAGAGACACCCCCTTTGCGAAACACTCCTTCAGCCGCTCATTTCAGTAAACCTGGTTTTCCACATTGGTCCTGGACATGCTGACCTGAAACCTGAAACTACTTTTTTTTCCGTAAAACAAAGACATTGGGAAGCTTATCTCTCCTAATGGAGCATTTTTATGAGCAGCTACCGAAATCCTGACAATTAAACAGCAACATTAGGGTTTTGAAGTTGGAATACTTTTTTTTTTTGGTTAGCTATTTATCTTTTGAAGCCAACATCGAACCTGAAAGTCTTACACATGAGGCATAACAGATAGTATAGCACAGTAACTGCAAATTGGAGGGGGTGCAGCGTGTTTACATGAGCCACACCTGGTTCTGCCAGTTTGGTTTACATTCCCCTTTACAGTCGTAAACAATGTACTGAAATATGTGCTAAAGGCTCTCAAGGTAGACATGACTAGAAAAACAGAAACCCATGGGGAATGTTTGCATGCATGTAATCCACACGCACGTGACTCCAGAGCCCTCGCGCTGAGGGATGGTGACAGACCCCCCCTGTTAATGGGACTGTCCCGCACCACAAGCTTGGGCTGACCCCCCGTGTGCCCTGGCTATTTTTAGCGCTCTTTTCTGTCATATGGATTGTGATCCCCCCCCCCCACGCCTTACTCTTAGCACGTCCTCTGGGTAGCCCGGTCGCTTTCGCAGACCCTAAACCGCGACAGATTCCGGGTCCTGGTCCTGGACACGTGGGGCTTGGGACAAGTCTGCTCCCACAGAACCTGCTGCGTCGGTGCACTGTCCTCTGCCCCAGCGCAGTTCCCGGGGAAGAAGGACTCCGACTTGGTTCCGTTTCTGGTCACGTTGCTCGTGTCTCCCGCGTCCCCTCTGGAATATTGATAGGTTCCTCCCTATTGTAGCCTTACATCTCAGTAGCTCCTTCTGTGCGATTTACGCTTCCGTGTAGGAGGGGCTTTGTGGTTCGTGGGTTGGAAATCTGAACCCTGTGGCCAGAAAGTCACTGATTCAAATCCCATGGCAGGGTAATTTTATGACTATTGGGCCTTTAATTCACAAAACTTCCCCGGAAAATGGCTCACCCTGATGCCTTGACCCCAAGCTTTGCTTTCACCTTAATATGTGCGTGTGTCTCTTAGGGGGACAAGATGGGATATGTGAATACCAATGAATTCTGGTACCGCATGATTGAAATGCAGTTGGGCTGCCAGCCTCTTTCCAGCAGTAACTCATAGAGCTGCCTGTTGTAGACCATCAGCCTGGACCCAAGTGGTGAACTCCAGTCTCCCGCCTGGCATTTGTAAGACTCGGTGATGGGGTAACTTGCGTCCGATGCACCGAAAAGCTTAGAAACATGGCCGCAGCTCCTACACAGCCCCGTTAAGATCTGCATTGCTGGTGGTTTGATCTCCGAATTCCGCCCGGGGAGATGGATTGTGTCTGGTGGGCCGCGGGGAGTGTCATGCCGCGCGCAGACAGTGCAATAAACGAAGACAGATGCTGGGGTAAAGCTGAGAAACACGATCACAACCTAATCCTGCTTGTCAGCGGCTGACAGATTACGCCGTCCCTGTTTTTCAGCGCAGAGCCGTCCTGGGTCAGGAGCCTGTTTGTGTGTCTACCTCCAAAATAACTACATAACAGGCAAAACAGGCTATCCTTACTGAATGTGGAAGCACGGGAATAGCAGGAAAAGCTAGCCGAGTTAACAGAGTTAACTATAGATGGAGACGAGTTTAGATGAGAGTATTACAGAAATACATCAGCAGTTCTCCAGTATTTATAATGCGAATGCAGAGTATATCTCAATTATTTTTGATGTCTGTGAAGGACAATGCTTCAGTGTCAGAAGTGAATTATTTAGCATTCCTAATATGTCCTGCTGAATAGAATTAGACTGTTTAGCCTGGAGATTTTCACCAGCTGGTGAGATGCTCTGTAAGTGTGTGGGATTCTAGGCACCCGTATATTTCAAAGCAGCGGGTATCTCTGGAGCCCCTCGGAGAGCGCAACACCGCGGTTTTTTAACGACGACCCGCCGCTGGGCCGTGACGTGCACTCCGGACGGGGCTTCCTGGACCGGTGCTGGCCCGTGTCGTCTGAGTGGGGCGGCGGTCTCGTGACATCATCGAGCCTCCTGGCAACTCTAGCAGGCGGTATTTTCAGCGTGAACCGTTCCTCCGGCCCCCGTCCCCCCCCCCCCACCCCCCCCCCCCCCCCCCCCCCCCCCCCCCCCCTGGGCCCCCATCCCCCCGGGGCT
>JAABNY020000039.1:32089669-32100681 GCA_015164015.2 Brevimyrus niger
CGCAGGCCCTCTTCCCCCCATGCGCAGGCGCGCAGGCCCTCTTCCCCCCATGCGCAGGCGCGCAGGCCCTCTTCCCCATGCGCGCAGACGCGCAGGCCCTCTTCCCGTGGGTGAGGCTGAGCCCAGCTGGTGGTGAAGCCCTGTGCCGACTCCCCAAAGGAGGCTTTTCCTCTGATGGATGGTCCTGCCCTCTTAGCTGACAGTGCACACATGATTAAAGCGGGCGTGGGGGGGTGCTTGTCATTAATCTTCCCTAACGAGCACACTTCCCGTGTGCTCCAGACAGATGGGGCTGACCCTGAGTACCTTACGCAGTGCATTCTCTCTAACAGCTTTGACACCAGAGCATCCAGATGACTCTGCATGCTGGCATCCCTAAAGTTTGCTCATGTCACCATGCTGACCTTGGCCGTTTGGCTTCCTGTCTGGATTTTTCTCACCCGTAGCTTCAATCCTCTTCTACTCAGCTCTGAGTTTTCCAGAGCATTCTAACTAGGCCAGCCTTTATCATTTCAGTCCTCCCTAAACGCTCAGAAGCCCTCGGTTTAAGTTCCCACCTGAAGCACAGGATACCAGGCCCCAGACCATGAGCGAAAACATTATGCCAACATGCACTTTGCGTCCATCCATGCTCCAGAAGGACTTTGCACCAATGCCTGAGCTTCTGCGGCCCATGTGACTATCGAGCGCACTGCCCAGCTTACAGGCGTCCAAAGGACCCCATCGAAATCCAGTTACCGCACTCATGGTCATTATCCAGTGTCACCCAGAATAACCAGGGACTGGGCTCAGGGCATAGTCTGCTGCTTACTGATGCTGATGAGTTACATTTCCAGTTATTAATTTAGCAGCTTCCCTTTTCTAAAGTCAGCCTGGAACATTACTGGGGAGTTTAACAAGTTAACAGCAACGATGCATGGGGGCCAGTGCTGTGGCGTGGTAGGCTGATTGACGTTCGAGTTGCATGTTCGCGTATTAAGTCAGAGCCGCAGTCTCCAGGCTGCCTTGTATTGAATCATTCGTCACCGTAATATAGGCCACTGCGTTTCTCACAAACTGCGTTTATGTGGCACCTAAATGAGTCTCCATGATGAGGGAATTTTTAAGAGTGCAGCGTAGTGGGGAAAAGTGAGGAATGCTGTCGGATAGACGTCAGTCTGCCGCACAGAGTAGTAAGAAGCAGGAGGTCGTTATCAGTTCCATCTATTTTCCGTTCCCGCTTATCCAGTAGGGGGTCACGGCGAGGCCATGCTCGCAGTAACCCTGCAGACGACAGTCTGCCTAACTGCATGATTTCGGGATGCGGGAGCCGGACCTGGAGGAATTCGACACTGGTGCAGGGAGGGGATGCAGTTTGGTGATGATGTGTGTTCATGTGTCCGTGCTTCCTGCATTAAAGCCGTTTCTCCGCCCGCCTCCAACCCAGAGGTCCATCCGGTCTTTTGCAAATGACGACCGCCACGTCATGGCCAAGCATTCGGCCATCTACCCATCGTCGGAGGTCCTGGAGGCCGTGCAGACGCTGGTGTCCACCGTCGAGTGTGCCCTGAAGCAGGTGTCCGACTGGATGGATGGCCTGGACAGGGGGGAGGCCCCATCCGCAGACTCTGGGGAGAGCAGCACTACGTAAGGCCCTCCCTGGCGGTGTCGGGAATACTCCTGTCTCCCTGGCTTTAAACCTGTAATTGGATGGGAAGGAATTAAACCTGGCAAATGCGTACTGTGCAGTCTCAATGGGATCGCCCCCCTCCTGGCAACAGCGGCTGGATTTTTAGCTCATAATTCTGTAATATGTAACATTAAACTCAGAAGGAAAAAAAATATATCCTTGCAAATCAAGGTCCGTGAGCTACTCACACTAGCTATGAAGTCTGACCCACCCAATTATATTTTGTTATAAACTGGCCTGACTGTATCGCCCCTTAAGGACTGTCCTGCTGATTTATTTCATTAAGTGTTCCCCTACCTTCCCTGAATGGAGACCAGGTAACTTGAATACAATGCAATTAAAAAATGTGTTCCCCGAATGAAGACCTTATGTGGTATTTTGCAGGTAATTTGTTGTGTTACATTGCCTGCATTTCTCCACTTTTTTAGTTTTACTATCTGGTTTTTTCAAGCACTGCGTCATATTTTACAAGGCTATTTCAGCACTGAGAGGAGATTTAATTTTAACTGGACAGCAGCGGACACTGTTTATGGCTGTAGGTGCCGTTGGCTCAGTGGTTTATGATCTGTCTTCCGAAACAGGGAGCAGAGCAGCAGGGTTCTCTGCGGGGTGACTCGGGTTGGACTGCTGGCCAAGGGGCTTCTCATCAGGAACGACATGGACCTGGAGCTGGTGCTGATGTGTCGTCAGAAGCCCACGGAGAGCTTGCTGCACAGGGTCTCTGACAACCTGCCTCTTCAGATCCAGGTTGGTGTCAGCAAAGTTAAAGTTGGCCATGACCTTGATACTCCTTGACATTGTGTGTGTGTGTGTGTGTGTGTGTGTGTGTGTGTGTGTGTGTGTGTGTGTGTGTGTGTGTGTGTGTGTGTGTGTGTGAATTCCATGCAGAGGGAGCATTTTCTGCCTGGAGGTTGGATGCTCGTAATACCCACCATGCGTTTCTTTGGCAGAGCCTGACAGAGGACCAGTACGAGGTAGATTGCTGCGTCCCAGAAGCCTGTGTCCGTGTGCTCAGGTCCTGGGAGCCGCGGCTCGCCCTGAAGGTGACCCTCACGTCGGCGCAGATGAGAGACGGTCAGCACCAGGATGAAGGTACCGTTGGTGGCACCTTCTCCCTTTCGGAGCTGAATCCCAGAACTTTCCCGTTACAAGTCCAGCAAAAAAAGTGTATGGGTGAAAGATTTGTGGGAAAAATTGCATACTAAAACTAATAAATGTGTTTTTATGGAATCTACCAAAAATTGTCAGACACAAAAAGCAATTTCAAAGACCTTGCGTCGTATTGGTTTAAATTCAGACACGCTTACTGCAACTTACTTTATAAGACAAAGATTGGCCGGTGTGGGTTGGTCAGATTTATTTTTTATTTTTTACACAATTAAACTGCTTACTTGAATGCATAACCTGCCTGCTTGTATAGACCATTAAATGGGCCTAATGTGTGGGGAGAGTATCTGTGAGTGCCTGGTTAAGATGCATCCTGCCCGCCTGTCCTGCCTGTCCTGCTTGTCCTCATCCTTCCAGCAGAGAACGTCGAGCTGGAGGATCCGCCTGACTTGCTGGACCAGCAGAGGTGCCTGCTCGCTCTGGCAGCCCTGCGACACGCCAAATGGTTCCAGGTTGGATGGCTTTTTTTTTGCCTCGCCGTTTCCGCCGTTTAAGCTGCTTGACCTTCGGTTGACCTTCAAACTGTCTTTGAGGGAAACTTCAAAGACGTAGCATTAAATATGTACTGTAATTCTTATTTATTTCTTCACCTTTTGTACTGTTCACCTTTTGTACTATTCCCTTCGGCTTCAGTTTGTTTACACAAATGGGCTGATGGTTACAGAGCCTAATGATACTGTAAGGAAGAAAGTACATCGGTCCAAGTAGGCGTGAGCTGTCATTTCACCTCTGACCTTCTCCATGTCATTTCTCCCTTCTCAGGCCAGAGTCACCGGTCTCCAGTCTTGCCTTATTGTGCTCCGGATTCTCAGAGACCTCTGCAGCAGGGTCACTGCCTGGGAGCCCCTGAAAGGATGGGTGAGTGGAACCCGTTTCCTGCTGTCTCTGCCAGATGGGAGATGCATGGTCTGTTGCTGGAATGGGCTGAATAAATTGAGTGCTCGTCAATATGTTGCAGCCCCTGGAATTGATTTGTGAGAAAGCCATAGCCACGTGCAGCCGACCCCTGGGTGCAGGAGAGGCTCTGCGGAGAGTCATGGAGTGTGTGGCCTCTGGAATCCTTCTCCCGGGTATGTGTCGGGATGCAATATGCGATGGCTGCACATGTGGCTGCTGCCTGAAGTGCATTATGGGGGAAGTGTAGCGCGCCGTAACCTTTGGCTGGCCAGTGGCCAAAATAGGATGTCATTTGAGACCCATTCAAGTGTCCCTCAAAGTGATCTTTAAGATCAAGGGTTTTTCTCAATACCAAGAATGCGAAGACTGTACTTGTGGTCTTTACAAGACCAGTTTTGCTAGCTTGCCTCCCAAGGACGAACTTGGGGCTCAATGAATCGAGGGATTGGTCTCATTCAGCGAGGATGCAACCAGTGTATCCTTGATATTTGGTGTGGGGCAAGAACGACATCCAGGTATTTTTACTGTCCTCTGTACTTCTGTTTTTGAGTATTGGAACTGGTCTTTGGCAATGGAAGATGATGTAAAGTGGGTACATAAGAACACAAGTACGGTGAAATATGCATTTTGAGAAAAACCTTAAGTCTGCCTTGTTCTTGAACTTCTGCTCCAGCACAGCACAATAGGCTGCCATCAGCTAGAAGAGTTTGCATCTTAACGAACATGTTGTCCAATGGCTGCCGTTTGTTGAGCATGCTTTTTGGCCAAATGTATGGGTGATTGAGTGTCAGCGAACTGGCAGATTAGGTATCCCAAAAATTTGAGGATTAAGATTTCAAAGCTTGATGTCAATTAATATTCCTTTGTTGGGGAGTGAGCATTAGGTATTTGGGTGCATGCTATGCTACCCCTGGTTAAAAATGATATAGCCCTTCCCTAGTCTGAATCACTGAAGTGACGACTATAGTTCAGGGATATTCAAATCACGGTCCTCAAGGTCCAAGCACTGCTGATTTTCCAGCCTTCCTTTACCTGTGGGCCTGGTGTGAAGCCTCTGTGGCCAATTAGAGTCAGTAATCATTAAACTAACTACCTGGGAGAACTGAAAACAAGGCCTGGATTTGGAATCGAGTTCCGGATTTGAAAAGCTCGGCTATAGTTAATGAGTCGTCTGTGTATCTTGATGGATGATTGTTTTGTTGGACTTCCAAGGTGGACCAGGACTGCACGACCCTTGTGAGAAGGAGCCAACGGACGTGCTGTCAGACATGACGGCAGAGCAGGCCGAGGCTCTCACCTGCAGCGGCCAAGTAAGGAGAGGATTCACGTGTCCCGTGATCTGGTGTTGCCCAACCATGCACTATACCTGGGATTAGGAGGCCCACAGAGTGTCATGTGGTATTGAGTATTGCATCGACTGTGCAGCCCACTGGAATCTCAAGGTTGTCTTAAGTCAGGAAACATCCTCACTCATGTAAATGAACTTGCCAACAGTACAGCTGAAAGACATGCACCAAAATGTACGGGTCCATGTGACCTTCAGCTGAAGGTGTCACTAAGTAATCACTGTGGAAAATTCTATACACATGAGAGCCCCCTGGAGATTTCTCTACGCTGCTCCGTCCGTGTGAGTGCACCTTAGCTTATTTACCCCCTTCGCTCTTCATCTGTATGTTTCCACAGGCTGAGATCATATCTGGCAGGGTGGGGCTGGTTGCTAAGTAAACTCTGTGTGAGCTCTCGGTAATTGTGTGGGGCTGCCTTGTTTACTGCAGGGATCTCATTTCTGCACGGCCCCCCAGCTTTGCTCTTGATTGCACATGTGTTCACGAGATGGAGGTGTGGTAGCATCAGTTCCTGCAGCAGTCTTTCCCATTTACACTTTCATTCAGCTGATCAGAAGATACATTTATCCATTCTACTGGAACAAATCAAGTAAAATGTCTTACTTATTCAGAGCAGAGCCCCTTGCAGGATTTCAGTCCGAAGCCCGCGGGAGTTGGACTCTGGATGAGTCCCAGGCTGATTGCCTCAATCTATGCTAATTCCCAGCACGCCTTGCGACTGCTGGCCTTTGGGCGGATCCACAAGTTACTGGAAATGGACCCGCTGCCCTCAAGCAGACCCCTGCAGAAGCACCCGGGTCTGGATAAAGAAGGTGTGTGTGTGAGTTTGTGTGTTTATGTGAGGGGTCCAAATGTCCCCACAATGTGACCTGCTAGTATGATGTTGTGGAGACCCAAATTGCAAATGCCCCTTCGCAGCCAGTCATTCCTTTGCGGCTTTTTGCCCTGTCCAGGACCGGGACTGAAGAGACCCCACGAGGATGGATCCATGGACGACAGAGACCTGCTCAAGAAGATGAAGTGCAACCTTAGGAAGTGTAAGACGCTCTGTGACCTCGAGTGGGTTGGTGTGGCTCCTAACTCCAAGCCTAATCATTTGGTCCATGAAGCCCCAGAGATCCAAACACCTTGACACCTAATGCATCTCACCTGAAATGGGTCATCCTTCATAGTTCTATATATATAATAATGCAAGCATCCACCCATCTTATATCCAATTACTTTTGTTTGGTTCATGGGAATTATAACAATATATGTTAATATATTATAAATGAGATGTTTTGAGGTACACAACAAGAGAAAAACAGACAGATTCCTTGACTTTAAGGGTCTTGGTAAAACGTTGTCTTAGTTTTTTCATATCATCCTGCCCCAAATCTGTGAACAGAGCACTGCAGATATGCCACTGTCACGTTATAGTTTGATGCAGTGCGCCACTTCCAGCAGGATAGCTTTTTCATTTTTCTGCATCTGTTTTGCAAGCTAATTGTCGGCTAGCAATAAAATCTGTAACGACAGATTATTTATCGCTTTTTTTTTTTGTGGGTCTCTGGGCGTTCCTGGCTTGCCCGGGGTCCTTGGGCTGCCCATGCCGGATGCATCTGATGAGCTCTGTCTTAATTATGTGTGATGAAGACATTTAGTAAGCAGCAATCTGCCATTATCCTGACACTGGTTTAATGAGCTCTTTTGTCAAATAAAATATCTGAAAGGCGGTTAGTCGCCGTCGAGGACTTGAGGAATATGAAGGAAACGCTGTGTTTGGCCGCTATTCAGCTAAACCTTTTGCCAGCTGTCATGTGAGAGGAAATGGCTCCTCTCACTAGTAGGTTTGTGTCTCACCCTCCAGTTCTTGACAATAAAGCAATAGACACCAACCAGCCAATGAACGCCCTGATGCGACTGAACCAAATTCAGCCCGGACTGCAGTACAAGCTGCTCTCCCAGTCCGGCCCAGTCCATGCCCCAGTCTTCACCATGTCCGTCGACGTGGACGGCACCGTCTACGAAGCCTCAGGCTCCTCCAAGAAGGTGGCGAAGCTGCGAGTGGCAGTGAAGGTACTAATGGGTAAAACGGGAACCCAAAGGTCAGATGGGGAGATTTCAGTGTCCTGAATCGTCTTGTGGGAGGCTAGACATTCAGCATTATGGAATATATTCAGAACGGTGCTCTGCAGACGGGTGGCTTCTGACCTGAATACGCATAGACTACAAAATCCAAATTGCACCTTTTAAAATGGATTTTAGCAAAAATTATCTCAGCTCCTGCTCCTTACCGGATTTGGGGCTCGTTGGGATCAGAAAGAGGCTTTGGTTTCCTGGGTTTTCGCCTGTTCTTTGTAATCCAGCTGTCCTGTGTCAGACACATGGTGTTGGGTGAGACCACAGCAGATGTATTCTGTCCTGATTTCTGTACAGCAGCACCCAGCTGTATCGTCACTGCGGTTATATCTGCGGTTTTTCAAATAAGTAAATAACATTTTTCTGAATTTATGGAATTCTGGGTTTTTTTTTTGTTTTTTTTTTCCCCCTATTGAGAGATGAAGAATTTTCACTGGCACGAACTGTTCAGGTTCTGCAGGCAATGGGATACCCGACCGGCTTTGCCACAGACCTGGACCCCCTGAGCGCTGACGAGAAGTCGGACGGCGAGGGCAAGGCTGACGCGTCTCCCTACCCCAGCAATAACCGCCCTGGCTCCTTCACGGACAGCTCCAACACGCTGGAGGTAACCGAATGCAGCCCCCCCGCCCGCCCGCCCGAGATCAGCGGCTCGCATCACGCACGCTTGAATTTTAACTGCGTGCTCAGCATCGCCTTGACCCCCTACCAGGCATTCCCGAATCGCGCACATCCCCTGGGGAAATGCTAACTCCTGATTACCAGCTCCTGATTACCAGAATGTAATCCAGGAATTAGACAGACTTTGACAGTGCGTATTGTATATAAATTTCCTGCCGTACCTAGGGGAGCATAATCCTCAGAAAAACACCCATCTGCCAGCAGCCTTGGCTCACTGGCTGCAGCCGGTACATACAGGCCCAATTATTCTGTTGCTCCTTCGCATCAAGAACTTAATGGGAGTTTTTTTTTTCCAACTATATATGTCTGCACATTGAGCCTTGGCGAAACGCAATTTCGTTCTGCCTTGCATCCTCTGTACTGTTGTATGGTGTGAATGACAATAAAGTTTCACTTACTTGCTTACTTACTATATAATTTACTACCGTGTTGGATAAAGAGGCTTTTGAACTGACAGTCTGCATAATGATTGTATTTAGAGCATTTTATCATGAGAAATATGGAAAAGCAAAGATGTCGTGTGCCGTTCAGAGGTGCTTTTTCGCACAGTTATGATATTTTTCGTCTCTGATAGGTGTTTGTTTTCAAACAGCCGTCACTGGTAAGTGTTCTAACAGACTTAGCTTGAGGCTTCTTCCCCGGATCCCATGAATCTTTCTCCAGAAGCTCAGTAAACTGTGCAGCTTGTACACCAGGACCAGGGTCATCTTCAGCCATGTGCGCATGCTCTGTCGCTGGCAGGTCCGAACTCAGGGCCCCATCCTGACGTCCAGCGGGAAGAACCCCATCATGGAGCTGAATGAGAAGCGGCGGGGGCTCAAGTATGATTTGATATCGGAGAGCGGGGGCAGCCATGATAAGCGCTTTGTCATGGAGGTGAGTCACAGTATCTTAGGCAAGTAGGCACCTTCCCTGCAGTGTAGATGAGTAACCGTTTTATGCTTTGCACATGTATAGTCACATTGCTTTGCAAAAATATTGAACCCCAGATTCTCCCGAATTACAAATAATGCATGCACATCTCGCAGTACATTTTCAAAGGCAAAATCTGTTATGTCTTGGCAAATCTTTTAAAGAAAATCAAAAACTGCCAGTTGCATAAATAATCAATTAATATTTGCTGCGATAACAGCCGTAAGTATTTTGGGGTAAGCAGTTACCAGCTTTTTATACTCTTCAGGGGTGATTTTTGCCCATTGTTCTAGGCAGACTTGCTCCATGCCCTTCAGCTTTGTTGAATATCGTTAGCTAACTGTAATTTTGAATGAAAGCTGCAGGTTTCTTAGGGATTTAGATCGGGGGTCTGTTTCCCAAAAGCTCCTGTTACCAACTTACATAATTGAACTGATTCAGCTGCATGGTTCTAACTATGTAGGTTGCTACCGTAATGCTTTTGGGAAGCGCACCCCCGGACTTTAAGTGGCCCTTTCAGAACATTCAGCTTTTTGTTTTTTAATCGCTCCTGTATTGCTTTGACCTTGTGCTTAGGATCGTTGTCCTGCTGTAAGATTAACTTTTTCCCCGAGCTTCAGTTTTTTGCAGATTGAAGCAGGTTTTCTTGTAATATCTCCCTGTGTTTTTCTCCATCCATTCTCCCTTCGATTTTGACAAATTGCTCGGCTCCCGAAGATGAAAAGCATCCCCCGTAGCCACACCTCACCGTGAGGATAGTGTTCATTGAGGCGTGGGCCGTGATACGTTTGCATGACACACGGTGCTTTGAATTTTGGCCAAAGCACACAGACACACACACACTGTATATACACTATACACCTGGCAGTTTAGTTTAGGCTGAACTTTCTGGCCCTTCTGCCCCCCTCCCTCTCTGGCCCAGGTGGAGGTGGACGGCCAGAAGTTCCGAGGAGCCGGGCCCAATAAGAAAGTGGCGAAGGCCAGCGCTGCCCTGGCAGCCCTAGAGAAGCTGTTCTCGGGGCCCAACGCCTTCGCCAACAGGAAGAAGAAGGTGCTCCCCCAGGTGTGTCAGTCGCCGGCGCCCGCTGACCACTCCCCAGGGATCATTACCCCCCTCCCCCCACCGCCGCCACCGTAAGGCAAAGCAGTCATCCCTGGGACCTTAGACCCACAAATTTATGCATTTCATTGTAGCTCTGTATTGGCATAATTACTTGTATGGAAAGTCAGCTCACCTTGTTTTCCAGCTGTCAGTCAGGTTGTAATTAATATCTATATCAAATCCCGAGGGGATAGCCTCTCCTGCATTAAAGGAGATTCTCAGTTGAATGTACTGTATAATGAACAGCAATAGGTATCTGTATTCTAGAAAAAGCCTTTGTCGTGTCATAACCTTTAACCTGCGTTCTGGTCGGCATTAATCTCTCAGAGGTTACTACACATACAGGGGAGGAACGTGTCCTGCCCCTGTGTGATTCTGCATTATCATAATCCCATGCAGAAGCCAAACCGCTAACATCCAGAAGGAATATTCATAAGCCACCTGTCTTGTGTGAAGGCTCACCTGCGTGAGCGAGGCAGCATTCTGCCCGAGAGCGTTAGGCTGAGCCGAAGACGGGCCTTTGTGGGAGAAGTCCGCGGTACTCGCCCAGCCCGTCGCACATTTGAGGTGTGTGTGTCACCGTAGGCGAAGGGAACCCCAGTTGCCACAATAATGTCTGCTGCTGCCCAGGCAAGCAGGGGCCAGGCCAGGGGGGCTCTGGCAAGAGGCGCTCTGCTGGGCACGACGGCGGCCCCGGGATACATCACCGCGGGTACGTCTGCGCCCGGCCTGAGGATTGTCATGTAGCTTTTTGGGGGGGGGCGCCTTTTGGTTCCGGGCGGGTTTTAAGAAAGGTAGCTTAATTAGCAAAAATGCAACGTGTTGTGCCTAAGCCTGAATAGCAGTAAGATGTTGTCCTCATGTGCCCACAGCGTACGGAGCTCCGTACGGATACAGCAGCGCTCCTGCAGTGCCGACTCCTGCATATGGTATGTGCACAGCCTACCTTCCCATTTCACCTCCACACACCCTATGGCGGTGCTTCCCAATCCGGTCCTCAGGGACGCGCAGACGCCTCATGTTTCTGGGAGTTGTTGGGGAGCAAAAATGTGGGCTGTCTGGCAGGGAGCAAAAATGTGGGCTGTCTGGCAGGGAGCAAAAATGTGGGCTGTCTGGC
>JAABNY020000039.1:32111481-32136849 GCA_015164015.2 Brevimyrus niger
TAGAAAATGCATCCCATTTCAGATTTAGTTATTTTTGCTCCCAGGTTGCTGAAATGATACTTTTCTTAGCAATAAAATGATGGGTGGAATCTGAAGGAAAAAAATGCAGGCAGCCACTGGCTCCTCTGGCCCCTGGTGGGTGACCTCACTGTTCTGAAGCCCCTTGGGGAAAGTGTGTCAGGGACACGGTTATTCCACCATGTTGCCACATGGTGTCAGCATTTCTCTCAATAGTTCTGTGGAAGTCACCCAAGGCAGCTTCACTCAGGTAAACTAAAGAATGCCTGTGAAGAGCAGTGAGCACATATGGGTAGGAATGTGCAACACTTGGACTGCACCAGGGTGTGCTAGCTATAACTCACACTGGAAAGGTCCCAGGGAAGAGAGCAATAATTTAGCAGGAAGAGAACAATTCCAATAACTTACTGAAGAGTAAAACACAGACTTGCCCTTCTAGGATAAAAAGTGCTAAACTTGTTGCCATCCCATCAAAATTATGGTGCTTCATATATTTATATTTACATAATTTATCACTTTTTTTCTCATTTCAGCAAGCAGGTTTTAAATGATATAATGTAGGAGTGTAGCAAAAGTACTGAGGGGGTAAAAACCATTTCAGCTCAACCATTTCAGACGCACAACCAAAGCTGGGTCACGCAAGGGCTGCGTCGGCCATTAATGCTTTCTGGTTTCACATTTTCCATGTGTTAATCACTAAAGGACAGGTTATAAATATCTGTAACTATTTCTAATGTACCGAAGCACATTTAATCATGCAAAGAAAGTTCTTAAAGTTTAGATCACGTAATTTTATGTACCTTGGTAGCACTATATGCAGAACGTCACCCAAATCACCATTCGATCCATTTATGTGGTGGCCAGCATGGAAAACGCACAGGGCTCACTTTAGTGCGTGCAACTCCTCTGTATTTCATTGGCATTGTATATTCATGGAGTTACTGCCTGCAAAAAGACCTTGAAAATGAGTTATGAGCAGGATAGGGGAGAGGCGGGTTAAAAATAATTCTAGATGAAACAACTTTCTAACCTGCCAAAGGGAGCATGTTAGCGTCTCACATGTCGCAAGGATTTAATGAAGTACTTTTAAAGAATAAAAATGTATGCAAACACATAAGCCAAAAATACCACGAACACTGATCTCCCGCTGTTCTCTCTTTCTTTTTCACTCTGACACACACACACACACACACACACATTTACGTTTTGCCTTCATACCGCTGTAGTGTAAAACTATTCCACATTAATTCTGTCTTTTCTGCTCTGGGAAATACATGAGCCAACTTAGCTGCCCGCTGTTGTCTAGCTGATAAATGGATCCCTCTGACCTCCAGGCTCAGAGCTGAGAAGCACCAGCTTCCAAGACGCAAGCGAGTCACAGTTAACATCATTAGGTCTCTGTTTTTTTTCTCCCAGCAGGCAAAACACATCGCTAATGCTGGCATGATAACTGCTGTGAAATTAAAACTTGAGCAGAAAAATCGCACTGCGGCCCAGAAGCCTGGATGAATGCTCTATGCTCTCCTATGGGATTAGAAATTGGGTAGAATCGGTCGAGGGCATCGGGGCTCCGGTACTTGTGACACAAATCTTTCAGTGCCTTTGGATCAGCGCAAAGGTGCTCAGGACAGAACCTTTCAGTTCAGCTAGGGTATGATGCCGGCGTGTTAAGGTTTATGTTCAGTGAAAGTAACATCCAGAACCTAGACCTGTAAACACCTAGAAATGCTCCCTAAATGTGAACCTGGATGTAAACGATTCAAACAATTTTAACAGTGCTTTCTGCAATCTGAATACAAAGCAGCCTATGACTGCTCCAGCAATACTAACAAGAAGTAAATATTTAAATGGGTGCTTCCAAATTTTCATGACTTCCATGGAAGAAAGATTAAGTAAAACGTGGCAGATTCATTAATCCCCTTTTTTCGTATTGCTGTGGAGAAACGCCAACTCAGCTGTTAGGGAGTTTGCAGTTGCCGCATATTTCATACTGTGAGTATTAAATAATAGGAATATATGAAAGTCAATGCACTACATAATACCCTCGCTTTTCACGAGGGGCAAGCTTAACATCATATCTTATTTAATTTTTTATCTGTACTTTAAATTAAGTGTCTGCTATGACTAAAAACAGAAAGACTTTTTTTGGTACTAAAATATGTAGCAGCCATTCAAGGTAAAGCCCAGACTGGCTCAATGTCTCCATGTAGTAGCACAATTAGCTTACTGTGTGCTAGATCCAGCACGGGGAACTAATCAGACCCTTGTTTTGACGTCAGTGTCCATGGCAAACTCACATGAGATTGGCTGCACACTATTACCAGAATGTCTGGTCCTTCTTCAAAGTACGCTCACTGTCCCTCCGGACGGGAGATTGAGTTAATCGAGCCTAAGGGATTATGACATTCTGCGCTAACTCAAACCCTAACCCTAACCCTAACCCTAAGGCATTATGACATCCTGCACTAACTCAAAGAGAAACACACAAATTGTGGCGGTATGACAGGGACGGGGAAGGGTGGGCAAGAAAAACCCGCCGTCTGTTTCATTTCAGATCTTTTTCACACTTCCATTCAGTGAATCGATTCCGTTTGGAATCATTCCCTGTTTCATTAAACAGAAAGATGCCATAAGCTCGAAGCAATAAACTAGATCCGGATGAACCAGCTGTGATTTTCAAAGATGAATTATCACCAGAAGAGCTGCGAAATGAGAGCCGGGGCCCTGGAAGTCTCATCTTTGAGTTGTGATCTAATTATAACTTTGAGAAACAGAACAGGGGGAATAAAACAGTCCGGCTGCAGTTTTGCCTTTCCCTCTGGGACTCTCTGAGCATGTAGACAGTATCTTTCCCTGATGGTACAGAGGCACTGCCTGTCTCTGACTGGGTGACACTGTCTAACACAGGGACAATCCGCTGCATCACACCTGGGCTTTCCCCTTATACAGTGGCCCCGTTATGACCACAAATTCAATTCCTGCTCATTTTGTCCAGGTGTGAACTAAGGTTGAATGTTTCTTTGTACTTCGCTGTTATAACCAATAAATTTGTCTTTGATGGTTTCTTTTATCCATTTTTGGCAACACCAATTAACATCGGCATATTTTTGGGTGGTGGGGAGAGCTGGAGCTCCCATAACAACATGGGGGGAACATGCAAGCTCCACACACATGGCGCTAAGGCAGAGACTCAGACCCTGGTCTAACAGGTGTGAGGCAACAGAACTAACCACTGTACCATCCCTGTTTTCTTCGGCTCAAAAATAGTCATGAGACTATTATTTTGAGGCCAGTAGCTTTATTATCTCAGGAGACTATTTGAACAAATGTCAAACTCTTCAAAAGAAGAATAAGTGATGTTTGAAAACAATAATAATACAGGTAAAATATAGAACGGTAGTACCAGAAACAGTTAAAGTATGTAAAATTACTATTTGTGTTCTACTGCACCTTCAAAATTACTGAAACTTCTGAGTGGCAGGACCAACTAAGAAAATCCTTATATACTTGTTGGGTTTCAGTTGCACTGGTGCAAACCCAGGACACATTGTCCTACTTTCTGAATAGTAATGAATCACCACTCAAATTGCTTGCAGGTACAAACTCAAAAGTGTAGGCCTCAAATGCCTAGACTCTTGTTCCATAAAGATATTGTGCTGTTTTCCACACTTGTACGAGGCTTTGGACAAAAGAACATTTTAAATGATAAGTTTTCGAGCAGAGACCCACAAAATCAGACCATGCCATCTTTCAGTAGCTAGTCAAAAAAAATGCCCACTGCACCTGATCATCCTGATAATCATTCGACATATCTCTAAGGATATTTGCATCCATTCTTGACATTTATGTGAATGTGAAAAATGTAGTTCATTGGGGTTAACAGACAAAAAAAAAACTGATGATTGGAACCAAAATGAGCAAAGTGATCTTTTGTGTTTCTCAGACCCACAGAAGGAGCCCAGAGGAAACAGCTAAAATGTCACATGACTCTTGCAAAATGACTACATCGCATCGACGTCAGCACGTACTGGTACAATGGTGAACATGCATAAAAAAACAGCATTATCCACTGCCATTGTACTCTGTATTTCCCAGGAACCTCTAGCACATATTGTAATTTGTACTCATGGCAATGAGCAATGCATCTAGAGTGTGTTAGGGATGTGAAAGCCAGACTGATGTGGAGTCACCGAAGAACATACCAGGAAGAAAAGACAATTCCTTCACTGTTTCCATGGTGCCCCCCTTTTGTCTGATATCAAGATCCAGCTGCCAGGTTGCCCTCATTTCCAGAAGAGCCAGTAATGAAAGCAGTGCCTACTTGTTTTCGATTCCAGAACCATCCCTCCTGACAAGAGACTAATCAGAGAGGAGTGCTGTGAAGCATGAGGGAGTTCAGCATGATGCACCATTACCCA
This sequence comes from Brevimyrus niger, assembly GCA_015164015.2. Classification (NCBI taxonomy): domain Eukaryota; kingdom Metazoa; phylum Chordata; class Actinopteri; order Osteoglossiformes; family Mormyridae; genus Brevimyrus; species Brevimyrus niger. Next base: position 32,115,918 of record JAABNY020000039.1, read on the forward strand.
TGTGCTTAAGCCACATTTGAGTCCCTTAATTCTCCTGCTGCTAAAGAGTTTGAAAATCAAACCAATGGCGATTTCTGTCTAGAGATCTCTTACCACTGGAAAGTGTATGACTTGGTACAGATGAATGATGAATGTATTTCACCAGCTGAAATTCTGAAGTCTTTTAACTGCTCTAGTTGAGATATTCTTGAGTGAATCACCATTATCTAATGTGATCAGCGCACTCCTGCACATTTAAACTTTCCAGTATGAAAATCTAGTTTTGCATATGAACATCTTTCTGTTGACCAGTACAATGTTATGTGTACTGTACTGTTGTTTTTTTCCCCATTTCACAGCACTTTTGTCCAAAGTCGAATAGTGTCCCTGGAGTCCTTATTAGCTGAGGGTCTCTTCCTCAAGGAACCAATGGTTACATCCCTCCGCCACCCATAGGATTTCAACCAGTGACTTTCTGATCATGGGTACAGGGTTCTATTGAACACGGCCACACACCGCCCAATGATCGATTACCCACCAATGCTTCTGCCTGAAAATGAGATGAGACCCATATTTGACAGTTGCGTTGTCCAAAGGCCCACTGGGTGACATCTCACTAGCCCGGCGACACTCAGGAACACACCAGCGAATATCCTCATCCTATAAACATCTCAGTGGAAGGTTCCTGCCTAAGTGAGAATACCATATGCTATTTATCTCCTTCTTTGCCTAAAACAAGAAACTTCTGTTGGGGGTTGATTTCTCACATGGTTGCCAGCTTGCTAGATTCACTAGAAACCTGATACCTGGAAGGAGAGCTGGAAACTTAAACGGTTAAGTTTTTCAGTCATTTTTATGTATCGTACATTTGGCACATATCATCAGTGCTGATTACATTCCAATGAAAATACTTTCCTTAAATTCCCACTTAAGAAATGTCAAGCTAATCTGCCCTTTATGTGGATATTTTTTTTTAACATTTAGCTACAAATGCACGCATTGCACCCCAAAGACATTTCAAGTTTAATATATTCATAGTTACACGTTGCTTTTTTATGGAATACGGAAACTAATTCCATGTGGGTAAGTTTTCAGGGCAGTTTGTTTACAGTGATGTGATTTATTGGAAGTAAAACACTTGATTGTCGTATCACTTTGGGTTATTCTTGGAATTGGTCCAACACTCTAATAGAGGACACTAACAGAATTTTTCTCAGCAGAAATAAATGGAATTGAGATCAAGTTCTGTCTGAGTGATGCATCGGTCCCTGGGCAGATGTGTGTTTGTGCAACTCAGCACGTGTCAGGCATGAAGCCTCTTTCAGCGCAGAGGGATGGTTTCTTTATGATAAGGCGCATGATACATTGTCAGTTTAAAAGTGTTTTAAAGTTCCAAACAACATGTTCTGAAGGAGACCTTCAGCTGGTCGTCGTATCAGGAAAGACTGATACTATTCAGATCAGGGCTATTCTACCACTGCAGAGACCTAAGATAAGCTAGAACTGTGCTTTTTAACTGATGAACTGTTTACCAGTGTCACGTTCCCATGTGCTCCTCGACGTTCTGTCATTCTTCTGCAGACGAAGCACGGCTCAGAGCCGCTGTGTTGGTAGAGGGGGAACCTGTGAGGCTTGACTGGGGAGGGGGGCAGCAGTGTAAGCTTTCTCTTGCTTGCCCTCTCTAAGAAAGGAAAAGCAAACACCACGTTTACAGTATATTCATATATTTGAGGGGACCGTCCATTCATTTCTATGGGAAAAACCCTAATCCCAACAATGAGAGCCTTAACCCCTACCCAGCCCTAACCCTAACCATAAGTAACCAAACAAAATGCAAGACATTTGACATTCTTTGTTTTTTTGACTGCAATCACAGATTTTTTTGAGTTTCCCTTGTGGGGACAAAACTGGTTTTGATCACATTCTACATAAACACACAAGAATTACAGGAAAATAGTCACAATCAGCAAATTGAAAGTAGAATATTCTTTGTGTTTTTATTATTATTGTTATTATTATTATTATTATTATTATTATTATTATATGTGCATTTTTTCAGATACATTGAATATATCAAGAAGATTCAAGTTTTTCTTTGCTTTCATTGTACAGCATGGTTTTGTATTTTATTAGATTAACGATGTATGTGCTATTCTTGTGACAAAGAGTAGAACCCAGGGACTACACATGAAACTAGCCTTTTGGCTAACTCTGGAATATTAAGATTAAATTTGACTTTATTTATTGCTGCTTTCTGCAATGTTGCAATGTTATCAATATACATCATTCCTGTCAAATAAACCAATAAACAAACAACCACAGAAGCCAGTGAAAGATTATTCTTCATGTAATTTCAGACATGGAAGAGGTCTGGTTCTCCTGCTGGTCCAGTGGGAGGGGGTCTCTGGTTCTGAGGACTGTCTCCACTCTCCATTTGGGTGGGGGTCCGAAGGCAGAGCCTGTGGCTACTCCAGTGCTTGAAACAAAATCTTTATCAGATTCTAGAAACTGATTCATATCCTGTGGTGCAGAATGACTTGGGGAGCCCAGGTCAGGAGCAGAGAGACAGGGAAGACAGTGATATCCAGGATGCAGTGAGATGCAGGCAGTGAGCTGAGTGGCACACTGGCCTGTCAGCAGCCGGACTGAAGACTGAGGAAGGACTGCCTCCCAGGGGAATGATTCTTCATGCTCGGGATTTTTGCTCATTAAGGATAAAATGCAGGCTACTCAAATTCCACTGAACAAACATCTGGGGAACATGCTCGTACCTCGCCAAGCCGCTGTTCTCCTGCTCTGTCTTCAAACTCCCCTCTGTCAACAACTAGACAGTAACATCAAAAAAGAGCAAAACTTTGCATAATAATTGTTTCCATTTTTTTTAAAGCTTGGATCATATGCCTTGAATTAGCTGCAAGTTACTATCTGACAGAAACACTGTTTTAATTCGTTCCAATGTCAGTGGTACCAGTGCACTGCAGTCCTGGGGGCAGGGGGTGGGGTGTGTGGGGGGGTATCCTCTAACCCAGGGGACACGGCGTTCCAATACAAACACACAGGCTCCCAAGAACCAACTCCTGTCAGGTTTGGGTCCTAATATGGCACTGCGTTGCGGGTCAGCGGCAAAGCCGGGGTCCCCTGGGGCCTGAAAGGCCCTCCACTCCTGTCTGATTCTGACAACAGCACAATTTTCCCACAGGAAGAGAAAAAGCCCACTGTACTCACTGGGACAGCCTGTCACAGAGCGCACTGCTGGGAACTCAGCCGGCCCCCGGTGCTAGATGCCATTTACTGCGTATAAGAAAAACGCAAGAGACGCTATGTCATTACAATACAGCATTTATATTACAGTGACTTTGCACAGCTTACAATTATGCCCCTTAATTCCAGGCATACGAATGGATATTATGTCCTGGAGCAAGTGGCCCCAGGATCCACACAACTCCAGCTCTCAGTCATCGCAGAACCCGACACGCCTCCTTTGAAATGGACCATATCAGGATAACCAGGCATTTATAGTCTCTATTTATCTGTTTATACACTGGATTCATTTGAGATTTTGAATGATAATGGCAGCACATGGGATTTTGGTGAAATTATGATGTTTGCTATAGACAAGAGTGTTTGATTCAGTGTCCAGTGAGCGCAATTTCAATTGACCGCATCTGTGCAACTCTGTCCTTAAACACATGAAGATCTTACAATGGAAGCTTGCAGGTTCAGTGTCACACAAAGTTTTTCGTCTTTTGAAATATTCAATACCCTTTGAAGATGAGAGTCTATACAGCAATTGTATTGTTGTCTAACTTCTGGAGATCTTACACAGACTGAATTTAGGATTCTCAAAAAGTTGTAAGAATGACGGGGAACTTGACTATGCTCTTACAATGCTCCACAAAGTAACATATAAATCATGTTGGTCTACTTAAAGTTATTACAATGCCCTGTTTTATTTACTATTTGTAATATTAAGATGCCATGATGACAAATTCTCATAATATTTATCAGTGCTTTGCTTAATCCTCCATTTAGTTCTCAGTCCTTGGTTAGTATTTAAATATGTGCAATCATGGGAATAACCTATGGGGGATAATCAAAACCAGCCAATACAACCCCCTGGACCCCCTTAAATGGGTGGAGACCTTAACCCCTCCCCCCTCCCCCCAATACTCAACCCAAAGTTATGCCCTTGTGTGTAATGCATTCTCAGTCACTGCTAGAGTCTGTTGAAAATCTGGTGTGTGTAGCAAACACTCCTCATTTCAAGTCATTACTAAAAATGAAAATCAGCCTGAAAGGCATCCCATAGTGTCCATATCAAGAAGGGGGTGTGTGGACACATGCTCTCCGGAACTGTTCCCATTCATGTGTGGTCCAAAAATAAATGTTTTGCAGTACTGAAGCATTTTGCTCCCACTATGCTGAAATTTGCACCAGAGTCATCTATCACCGAAATCTAGAGGGGTGCCAATATTCATGTCTGTCATGTAAAGCAGACGGTTGTCTGTTTTCACAAAACTTGTGATTCCTCCTTTGTGGTTCTACGTTGGTCATACCCTCCAACAAAAGAAGTCCTTTTGATGGCCCTTTCTGGGAAATTCTTCCAGAATCCTCCCATGCTTGCTTCCTACTCCGTCAGACTTCAAATGGGACCTGGGCTGATGAGAAATCCAATGAGGACCCATCACCTTGACGTGGCGTGTCCACGACCTGCAGCCAGACTCGTTATATATCATCAAAAGGTTCTGGAGGCAAAAGTGGGTCCTCAGTATTTCTCAGCATTTCTCTGTTGTCTTTGGGAGACGTCGAAGTCAATAACATATTAACAGTCTAATATATTTATCAGGAACAGTTCATGACCAACAAGGCTAATCAGTCCCTTGCAATCCAGCTCACAATTCAAAGTGCAGGTATAAACATGTTAATCTACATTTTAAAAATGACAGAAAAAATAATACATCATGCAAGTAACAGGTTTATTTTTGCCTGTGAGTCTTTTTTTCCGTTTGGTCCCCTTCCCCTGTGACGTGTGTTGGTAATCAGCCGTGGAGAATTCAGAATGGCCGTGTGTTTGAGGTTCTTCATCAGCAAACAACATAACACAGGCCATGTGAGGGAGACAAACACTGACAACATCATATTTCATCATAAATACAATTTCAGTTTTTGGAAGCCAAGTATTACTCAAAATAAATTATTTTTTGGCCCGGTAGAAGAACACTAAAAAAAAACTATGTGTGTTCTGTCTTTAAAAAATAAAATCTGGCTTCTAAGCAAGGTGGCATATACCTGCTTAATGAAATGCGAACCAGTCCGGAAGCGAGCGATCTGATGTATATATTCGAGTTCCTGATGTACAGCCAGTCGGCAGACCATCTCAGCCCCAACACACACTCCCACGACACACGCTTCTTTGCATGTTGATGACTTCTTTAGCCTAGAAGTCTGTGACTAGTGTCTCTGTGTGTGTCTCTGTGAGTGTCTCTGTGTGTGTCTCTGTGAGTGTCTCTGTGTGTGTCTCTGTGTGCGTCTCTGTGAGCGTCTCTGTGTGTGTCTCTGTGTGTGTCTCTGTGAGTGTCTCTGTGTGTGTCTCTGTGTGTGTCTCTGTGAGTGTCTCTGTGTGCGTCTGCTTGTGTGTGGCGCATGTGTGCATTTTTAATCCCGTGCAATATTATGGGAAGTGTCTGCAAGCCTGAACCTGAAAAAAAATGCTTAGAAGATGGATGGATTATATACAGTTCAGTGCCTTAATGTAAACAGTCAAACCAAGAAATTGTTAAAAAGAATTAAGATCACATGGTTCTCATGTTAGCCTCGATCTATTTCAGTGTGTAGTGGCCAGAGTGAGCCAGAGTATGTACCATAAAAACACTATTTAAAAAAGACTGAATATGTTTAAATTAAGGAGAGGTTGCTTAATATAAGCAAATTACCTCAAAAAGCAGCAATAAAATCTAAATCTAGTTATAATTTTAAACGAGGAAACATTTTGTAAAAATAAGAGGGCTTGTCTTAAACAGGCGTACATGTAAGTAAAGCAATGGTATTAAAAGCGATTTATTGGCCAAATACAAGATTATTATAGTTCTGTTTTCATTTCATTAAGTGTTCAGCCTCTTCAAGCTCTGGGGTTTTTAATAACTTTAATACAACAAACATCTCAGAAATGAACAAACGTCTCGGCCTGATTGCTTTGTACTGCTAATTCTTCATGCACAGTATCAACCAAAATGAGTTCAGCTCTGTCACTTTAAACTGACAGAGATTAATGGCCTTTTATTCTGAAACACAGCAATACAACAACTAGCCCACCCAGAAGATGCTGGCTCACAAAAAGGGAATGACAAGAAAATGAGTGAACATCCTTAATCCAGCCACTCATAGGAGTTCACGCTCACAGCCCTGCACTCTCCCTCACGAAGCGTGAAGCTCAGCTATCACAACATCGGCACCGGGGGGGATGGGATGTCAGGTCTCGCACGTCTCGTGTGACTGAGTGTATCTGTCGTCACGGAAAGATGCTTGCAAGATACAAATTATAGCACGATAGCTTTTTTTGTGCTTTTACTTCATAAAGCAGCACCCTGAAAGTATCACAACAAGAACTTAAAAAAACACTGATATACAATTATGCTATAAGAAAAAAAAAAGTCACAGATCACATTTGCATCAGTAGGCTGTAAATGGAGTCTTCGTCTGGGAAGTGACATTGTTTTTTTTTTTCCTGGCGGTTCTCAGAGGGTCCCCTCAACACAAGAGGCACAAACGCTTTCCTTATCCTCCTCCTTTCAGTCACCTGTGAGCAGAGAGCCGAGCCGGCTGCCCAAACTCACGCAGCGATCCACCTCAGCTCACAGGACGCCCTCTGTAAATCACAGACGGGAAAGGCGAGGGGGCCGAGCGTGTCGCCAGTGGGGGGGGAGAGGGGGGACGCGGTTCCCGGCCGGTCCTAAGCGTGGCAGGTGGCACGTATGGCACAGGAGACGGGGGGCTTCTCGCTCTCCACGTGCCGCGCGCACGGGCCACACAGCACCGCCGACAGCCGGCACAGGCCCCGGCGGAAGACGCTGTTGGAGAGGCTGTAGATGAGGCAGTTGCAGAAGCTGTTGCTGATGGCCAGCCAGGTGGTGAGGAAGGAGACGACGGGGCTGCGGTAGATCCCAGAGCTCTCCAGGAGGAAGTACAGGATGTAGGGCAGCCACAGGATGTAGAAGACGCTGGTGATGCGGAAGAGCACCATGGCGTAGCGCCGGTCCGGGCAGGGCTGCCCGTCAGCGGCGCCGCAGTCCTGAGGGCCGAAGCGCAGGCGCCTCTCCGCCATGTCCCTGGTATGCTGCTGGCAGATGCGGAAGATGTTGCCGTAGGTGAAGCAGACGGTGACGGAGGCCGGCGCGTACAGCAGCGCCACTATGGCGGAAGTGTAGTGCGCGCTGGTCTGCCACGACTCGGCGCACCACCGGAAGATGTCGCCGTGGTAACCCGGCTTGCCCCAGCCGAAGAAGGAGGGCAGGAAGACGAGGCCGGAGTAAAGCCAGACGACCGCGATGCAGCCGCGCAGCCGGCACGGCGTGACCAGCGTGGTGTAGGACAGCGGCCGGGTGATGGCGACGTAGCGGTCCACGCTGATGCAGGCCAGCGACGCCATGGAGACGCTCTTCAGCACCGAAACCAGGTAGGCGAATATCTTGCAGGTGATCTCCTCATTCTGGCTGCCCAGGTAGCGCAGCAGCGACAGCGAGGGCACCACGCAGCTGACGCCCACCAGCAGGTCCGCGTAGGCCATGGTCTGGATGAAGCAGCTGGTGGTGTGGTGGTTGAGGAGGGGCGCGCAGTGGAAGACGAAGATGACCACCAGGTTGCCGGCGATGATGAGCACGGTGAGGAAGAGGATGACGGCCAACTCCAGCACACAGGTGCTGAGGTTCGGGAGGTATCCCGCCCCCAGAAGGCAGAAACAGGGCTCACTCTGGTTAACAGCAGAGGAGGAGTTCATTTTTGGACACGTTGTCAGTTCTGCATGGCTGCAAAACCACACTGCCCGTCCCTGTCCGTCTGCTTCCCCCGTCCTCCAAAAAGCTCTTCTATTTATTGCCCCAGCTCCCCCTCTCTTGATGCCCCAGTCTCTGTTCTATAAGAGGCCAGTACAGCAGTGCCCTGGGCAGCCTTCCATGCTGGGGGCTTGGGGGAAAAAAAAAACTCCTTAAGGAGAAGTAAAAGATGCCTTCCTTCCTCGAGCTGGTGAGGAAGGCGGAGGAAAGAGGAGGACAGATGCTTGCCTCCAGTTCTCCCGACCTCCTCTTCAGTAGTCAGTTCTGGAGGGTCGGCGTGGGGGCTTCCTTTAAGAAGAACTCCCGGACGACGTCGCACCTACGCTCCAATCCGGAGGAATCAGCCGGGGCCAGAGATCCCATAGCGCAAACTTAAGCAGGCAAAACACAAACACGCACCCTGTTCTCCACAACAACAGCGCCCCAGCACTGTCAGAGTAAATGGCCATATGAAGAAGTTGGCGTTTCGGGGCAGAGGCCACAGTCCGTCGGGGGTAAAAAGCCGCCGCGATCCCACAGGCTCTGTGTTATAGATGCAGCCAGCAGCACAGCTCAAATGTCTCTCACAACACTGTGTCCCTGATGTAGCGTGTCTCCTGCTTGCCCTCTCTCTCTCTCTCTTGCTCTCTGTTCGCCTGCCGCAGCACCAATGGTGGAAGCTCCTCCCCTCCTCCTCTCCAGCCAATGAGTGACTCGAGTGAAGACCACATTCCCCGCCCCCCCATACACCCTACTAGTCCGGGCTGAAGGGGAATGTAGCAACTAATTTAAAATTCTTTATTAGGTACAGGGTATCTGTATAAGTGAAACGTACCTTGTAGACTCTAGTTTCTCTGCTGGTGTTTGTGTGTACATGTGTTTGTGGGTATTATGTGTCCATCTGTGGGCTCCGGCACGCATCTCCCCATTTCTCCTCCTGCACCTGCTCCTCATCAGCATTCGTGAGCCGTCCCCATGAATGCCGAGCCCAGCCACCAGCACAGGGCTTCTCGGCCAAGGCGGAAGATACCGGCCTCCTCGCCCCACCTGCCACGGGTCATGGCTGTTTCAGGTCCCGCACTGGAGGTGGTCTCGATGGTTCTTCACGTCATGGTGAGGGGAAAGCAATCGAGCATTAGTACATGTCTACTGTAATGCGCGAGGGGGATCCAATCACACTCTAACACACACACAGGGCCACAAAGACCCGCCCACCAGCACCCACTGGGTGCTTCCTGACATCTCCCAGTCTTCGCTGAGGAGGAGGATCCCACTACGAGCCTGAGATTTACGGGCCCGAGTCCATCTGGACCGGTCCTGTCAACATCCTGGCTACTATACTGATGAGCATTACAGTGCTGCAGCGCCTTCAATGGGTCTGTCACCAGGGGTGGTTTTAAGGGGGCCATTGCCCCTGTGACAACATGCATGTTTGTTGCCCCCCACCACCCCTAAATACACCTACCTGGGTTTGAAATAAATGTATTATTGTTATTATTATTATTATTATTATTCACATTTAAATATGTGGGCTAACATTTTGTGCAGTGGAAACAGATGAAAGACAGACGGAATTACATTCCCTTGACAGACCCTTAATGCCGGAGCCCCGGGTGGTCAAATCACTTCAGCTGGTGAAAGGTGAGGTTAACAATAGAATAAAAATATTCAAGCTTGAGGAAGCAAGATGGTCTAAAGGAGAAATCAGAGTGAGTTACATATTTGTAAAAACTGTAAAATGTGACTGCAAAGCATTGCATAAATAGCTTAATGGTTTTCAAAATTGTCTTTCGCTTCTTACTGCAGTCAATCTAGTGTAAATAATACTTGGAGGACATTAAGGTCAAACGTTTCTGCCCCCCCCCCCTAAAAGAACAACTGGACCCGGTCTGTCCCCCTTCAAGTTTAAATGGTCTACAACTGCCACCACTCTGTTGTACCATTTTCATTTAACGTGGAGGTCTGTGAATTAACCTTCTGATCACAATATAATTAGAATGCATCTGCTTATGGTAACCCTTTTTAGTGGTTATGATTTGGGTCTGGTATGGATGGACAAGCAAAGCATTGTGGGAGTGGTTTGTTTTTCTTTGACACCCTGTACGCGTGTGTGTGTGTGCGGGGGGTTTCCCAGTCCGGGCTGCACCTCCCCTCAGACTGTGTTTATTTCTGGTCAGGGGTCGACAGCAGCACATCTGCTGGAGGTATGAGCCCTGCATGGGCTGACCTGCAAGTGAAGGTGCTGGCCCCCTGTTACCATAGAAACCTGCAAATCCCTAGATAAACACGGCAGCGGGGAATCTCTTATCCTCTATCCCTGAGCAGTATTCATACTATGTTAACTGTATGCTTGAAGCGTATAGGAGGAAGTCTTTGTTGCTCCAGACAGAAAAAATATACCAAAAGCACGACAGATGGCTCAACTCTCTCATACCTCACCGAAAGTACAATGGTCCATTAGTAAGTCCCACTACTAAAGTCGATCAGCTGGTCCAACACTGTCAGAAAGAACAGTACCAATTTCTACCTTTGCTTGTCACTGGGGCTGTACCCTAAAGGGTCTGCTGGTTGTACTCTAGTTGTAGGTAATTGTACCTTTTAGTCTAATTTAAGGTACAGAAATGGACTCTGAGGAACACCCCTAAGGTACCAGACAGCATTCATTTACCCCCAATGGTACAAAAATGTTTATCATAATCCATTTTTGTTCCTTAAAAGGTACATTTACCTACAGCTAGGGTACCGTTGGCAGACCCTTGAGGGTACGCCCCCAGTGACAAGCGAAGGTACAGTACAGGCTGGTTCCCTTTTTTCCAACAGTGTACTCCATGCTGGTTAAATCATGTTAAATTCAATTCTAGTGGGAACAGAATCACTGATAGTATAATTGGTGGGAATGGGTCTGAAGCTCAGAGGATCACTGCACTTTGCAGTGGTAGGGATGGAAAAGAAAACTGCACTTTGCAGTGGTAGGGATGGAAAAGAAAACTGCACTTTGCAGTGGTAGGGATGGTCTGGGCGGCTCGACACTGCGGATGGCGAGGGAGCTGGATCCCTGCTGTTTCTGTCTCAGCACAAAGAGACGCCTGCAGAGTTTCCTTTCAAACATCCCCCATCCTCCTCCCCACCCCCAGCACCAACCCCAAAAAAGAAAAGGGAATAACAGCGTCTTCGGCTTTTGAGGTGTAAGACAACAGACACTGCTTCGGGTTGCCAGTTCTCCAGCTGAAGTGCAGAAATCTCACAGTGGCAGCTACAGGGGGAACAGCAGGGTGATTACTATGTAGTAATTACTTTAGTAGTCATGTTTAGTGTTCTGAATGTCGTGCCAATAAAGTTTTTCTGCAGTCCTGGTGCAGTGAGCAAACCATATTATGCTAAATAATAGCGCAGCTACAGTACGCAAAGGTATTGGCAGACAGTTGACCACAGGTAGAGCTCTGTCGTTCCCTTGACGACGACAACAATGTTGCACGCAGAGCCCCTTGGAAAGAGAAGGTTCCCGCAATGTGACGCTACGCCAGTCAGCCGTGGCAGAGTGCGGACCGTCCTCCCTCGACGACAGCGACTTCTAGCAGAATGTTAGCGCTCTCCGTTAAGCCTCGGGGGAAGCATCACGGCATGTCCGCGCGGGTTGGCCATTCCACATTTACGGTCGAAGCTTTTCAGCTTTAACAGATATTCCTGCAGAAGCCTTTGACAGTGATGCTCAATGGAGGGGGAAAGATATTCTACAGGGAAATATTTCTACTTCTTTAATGCCTGGGAATTGTGTAACTTCTGGCCACCAGGGAAACGATACTCAGTCCATTCTGCAGTGGTACGGATGGACTTCCGTCTCTTTCATCTTCCATATTCCGGTCTCCGCTCAGCTGGCTCCCTTGAATAAGGCAGGACTGTGGATTCCGATATGAAGGTGTCAGACTCCTGATAAGCCGGATTGCATGAAGCCAGACGTCTGCAATACCAGAAATATCCCCGGCGGCCTTATCTCGGCCCCAAGCTGCAGCATAGCGCCGCAGATTTCCTCCCATGTGACACAGCCACAGCGAGCAGGGGAGCCTGGATCAGTTTTTTCGTGAATCTCCACTAAAATGACATCACAACTCAAGAGCTTTGAGTCTTGGACAATGCTGGGGTGGGGGGGGGGTGCTCTTCAATATTTGAAACTGTGAAGGATCGCAAAACAAGCGTGACAAATGGTTTTATGGAAAAACGGGTTGCAAACACATTCACTGGAATTTCCTGATTCCCCCCCCCCCCGGCAAATTTCTGAATGGTAACCCCTACCCCAAACCTCACACTCTATGGCGTCTTTGTGTAAACCCCTCCTTTTCGGGTGAGAGGATAACTCATCCCGTCCACTGGTGCATTTTATGTACTTGAAAAGAAATGGTGTATTTATAGACGTGCAAATGAATTACCTGCCAGAATGGACGCCCCTCAGAACAGCCACTGAGAGAATAACAGCGGAGACATTAAAAGCAGTTTCACACAACACGGAATTTCCACATATGCTAGCAATAGATACAGGCAGCATCTTATTATTCTGTATCTTTGAATGAATGACAATTACTATGTAGCAGATGCTTTTATCTGAAGCAGTGCTTTTCAATCCTGTTCCTGCCCCCCGCCAAAATTTTCTCATCCCAACCCTACTTTAATCAGGCTTAAATGGTCCTTAACAGGCTAATAATGAATGTAGCAGGTTGAAAGCAGTGTGGCTTGGAATGAAAACATTCACGGTTGGGGCGCCAAGAACAAGTTTGAGAACCGTTGATCTAAAGCAACATACAATTGAATGCAGGGTCACCCATGTGGGGGCTAAGGGCCTTGCTTGAGGGTCCAACGGGGAAATCACTCTGTAGACCATGGAATTTGAACTATTGACCTTCTGATCTCAAGCACAGCGTCGTAACCCACATTTACCCTCTGAACCTCCACTGGGGGCGGGGGAGTTGGGGGGAGGGGGGGGAGGGGCTGGACCCTAGTCCCAGACACGCAGCTGGTTCACACCTGGACAGGACCAGTCCATCATGGGGGCTCTTGCACATACATAATCATACCCCATGGCTAATCTGGAGACACCAGCTAGTCTAGCTGCTTGTCTTTGGACTGGTGGGGGGGCTGTGGGAGAGGACTGGGAGAACACGCAAACCCCACACACGCGCACAGAGCAGCGGTGACTCTCAGACCCCCAACCCTGGAGGTCTCAAACCATAATGCCTAAATCCCTCCATAAACATAAGAAAGTGAAATAAAAATTAAATGCTTATTTTTCTGCATAATGTATACAGCTTCTAAGCTACCTAATATTATTGCAGTATTGATTATGAACATAATAATGTTTGACACAATTCTCTACAACCTTCTCAAAGGCAATAGTTAATAATTATGTCTGTCTGCTTACTATACATTTCTTTATGAAACCATATAAATGCCCATTCGATTTTCAGGTATGGAGGAAGACACCAGACAGGGACTTGGAGGGCAGTGCTTCTGAGCTTCAGGCCTCTGGCTTAAACCTCCAGTGTAGTGTTTTCTATTCTGGTCCTCGAGGACCCAAAGACAGTACACATTTTTGCTCCCTTCCAGCTCCCGGGAAGGAGCAAAAACAAGGACTGTATGTGGGTCCCTGGGGACCGGATTGGGAAACACTGCCCTCATGTGTCTCCAGTGAGTCGTCAAGGGGTTTGAGAAGGGAATCGTTTTGTACTGTCAGGGGACCCTTCCGAAGCACCCCCACCCCCCAAAGTCGAGTGGTGTCAGGATGAGTTTATTTAGACAGTGCGGGTGGGAGGTTTGGGGTGGGGTGGGGTTTCGTCTTGTAGCCACCTGGGACCCTGCTACCCTAGGATGTGGATTTTACAACACGGCTGTTGCCATGGTACCCCTCCGCGAAAAGAAAAAAGAACACCGTAGACATATTGTTAAGTGAATAAACCAGCCTCATGCATATACTGGTTTATATGACTTTAAAAACTCCGACCCGTGCAGACCTCCCCTGGACCACCAGCACAGGTAGGTGGGTCTCTCCTTGTACACAGCTCTCTGAGGGGTCTGCGGTGCTGTAACAACTGAGCAGAGAGTGCTGAATAGCAACAGTATGGTTCAAACATGGTACAAAGATGGCGGCATGTGGTCCCACCAAACCATTCTGAATGAAGAGTCATCTTTTCTTAGTCAAGACTGGAACTTTTCTCAGTGATTCAACACGGCCAACATGGACAGTATCATAAACAGGAGGTTTTGGGTTGGTTTGGAAGACTAGTAGAGCGCTTACCTGCTATTAAATCCACCCATACATTGATCTTCTGACGGCTTATCTAGAAGAAGGTGACAAGTGACCTGAGGTCTCTCCCAGGTGGCATGGAGTGGTGGCTCTAAGGCTAGGGATCTATGCCAATGATCAGAAGGTTGCTGGTTTGAATCCCATGAATGCCGGGAGTGATGCTAATTTGTTAGGCCCTTAACCTGCAATTGCTTTGTTGTGGGTATGATGTTAATCAACATCTAATCCTGCAAACAGATCCTTAAACATACAGGGAAAATTTTGGGGTTAGTCGCAGGATTGGCACAAGAAGATACTCCCACTGTCCCATTTGGACTAGCGTGGTGCTGAGGTATCACCCACCACTTGGCCATACTTGGATTCTCATCCCTGAGATGGTTTGCTGTGTGGTGGTGTGCTATGATCAGTGCATGTTCCTTACTGAGGTAAGTTCTGGTGGTGGAATGAGCTGCAGAATCAACAGTAATCATGACCTGGTTGCACAAGATAATCCACAGACCTTGTAGTGAGTTCTTTCTACCAAACTCCAAAACTACCCCTTTAACACCCATCTGTTCCATGAATTTGTCAACTAACCTGATTGTCCTTTAACTGCTCGTATATTGGATTTAGTGGCCCCTGAATAGTCTGATTAGGTTCCTACAATGTCACTTGACTCCTTGACAGCCTGTATTATGTTTGTAATGTGCCTCACTTGTATAATGCTTTGGACAAAAGTGTCTACTAAATAAGTAAAATATAATTGTAAGAACAGAACTGGTAATAATGAGTTTTAAAATTCTAATTTCTAGAATTCTAAATTCTAAAATAAGACAGTAAAACTCATGGCAGGATGTTTCCCAGTGCTTGCATCATTCTGGACGTGGCCTAGGGGCAGAGTCAGAGATCTGAGACCTTGCTGCCAATGGTACCTCCTGCTAGCCCACTGGAAACCTGCTGGTCAACATCTGTGACCATCGGCCCCTCGGAGTGGCCCCATACGTGCGTCAGGTGGGCAGCAAAGCTGTACCTGACGTCTTCGGAGGCCTCCAAGGCCCTGGAGAAACTCCGGCGGCATCTTCCCTTGATGCGAAGCTCCAGCTGACACATCTTCAGCCACACAGGCCAGCAAATCTGCCTGAATCCCTGTTTTTCCTTCCACAGCTTGCATGAGAGAAATGGCTGACTGACTGTACTTCACAGAGCATTCCAATAAGCAACAGTAAGAGGTTCGGTGCCCGTCACAGTATCTTGTTTGAGTATGTGTCACGAAACACTGTAATCGGCGTGTAAGAATGAACCTGGACTGGGACTGGGGAGCTCATATCTTTATCTACCCCCATCACTATCATTTCCCAACAAAAAATGCCATCAGATATTTCACAATCTTGTTCTCGATAATATGAACCGCATTTCGGCATTCTGGGAAAGGGCTGGCAGCGAGCGAGAGTGCTTGGCTGTCCGTGCTGAGTGCTGACAGGCGAGGGATCCAGAAGAGGGATCACACAAACCGGCCCGGAGACCTCTGTGGGCTGCGAGCTGTCACTGTCACTGCCGCTGTCACGCTCAGCTCCCCGTCCCGCAGGCTGGAGGCCGGGGTGGCACCCATTCTCAGGAAATTGCTTCCGAGGATCTGCCACTTCGCCCCCACATTGTTTTACATGGACGAACAGATACACATCACAGTACGGTGAACAGGCCAACTTCTTCCCTTTACCCTCCCCGACCACAATAAGGGGGGGCAAAACATTCACCCTCTGAACCATCACAGCTTTGCAGATCCTCCACTATTCCAGTATCTAGGCTGGGGGGCACCCGACCACTTCATAATGAAGGAGTAGCCGTTCAGTTTTAGTCTTTATTAACATTTTGCAAATGTGCTTGTTTTATTTCAGTTACAGACACAACTTTTATAAAGCTCCTAGCTCATTTTGGGTGATTGTGGCCAATATAGTTTAAATTAGTGTATAAGAATAATTTATTTATTTCGTGGGTCCAGGTTTTCAGGAAATTGTGGAAACACTTTAGAGATTTTAGAGAACTTTACTCAGTTGTTGCTCCAGTTACTTAATTAATCAGCCAATTTATGATATCCGTAAATATTCTTTGAGTGTTTATAACCATAACTGCCAAAAGTCACGAAGTAATTTTATAAACGTACAGTAATGCCAAGAATGGTAGGTGTTACAACAATTTTGGCAACTAGCGTATGTGACGTTCATGTTCTGTAAGACGCATGTGGTCTGTAGGCTACAGGTGAAGCTCACGGAGATGCTGGACGGTTTGTCCAAAAACCACTTCGGTCTGTTTTCTGCCTTTTGCTCAGAATAAGTGCCTTTCGTGTAACCAGCCAATGATGGCACCCAGAAAAGGCAAAGTCGCATATGATGGGAATCTCATTTACGCTACATAAAGTTTTACAAATAGCCAAGCCTCTGAGCCAGACCCAAACACAACCATGCAAAGCACGCCCCGCAATGCAAAATTAAGCTGCATATTTGCTTTATGCCGGATTCCCATGTTGTCACGCAAGTGTTGCAACTTTAATGGCTTTCCCTGGACCAGCATTTTTCTTAAGGTCATGGAAAGGGGCCAGGGAGCAGAACCAAGTGTGTTTGAATCCGCCACGTGCTTTGCGCTTTGAGCATGTTACCAGACCTGTTCTGCAAATCAAATGTTAACATAAATACAGTACGTACTGGCAAGATTTTAACATTGTGTTTTTAAGTAGGTATCATATCATTTTAGCATCACAATACAACAAAGCTTATGTGAAATGAACATAAAGCAGCATGTGTCCTGCGTTGCAAAACAAAATGACGGGGGTTTTTAATCAGGTTGCACTATATATGACGAAAGCAATGGCAGTGGGTGCATTTTCAGAATAAAACAAGCACGTGTCAGCAATCTCTGCCCTCCGATTCCTTTATTTCCAGATGATGCTCTTCGGTGAATCACATGTTTTTGTTTTGGAGAGACAATTAATGAAGACAATGTGTGATTAAGCAGCGCTGCAGGCGTGATGACTGCCTCACCTGAGACGCATTTAGCCGATAGCTATAACGACCCGGAACACCTTTTGTCACACAATCACGCACAGACGTTCCCATAAGTCGAGCAACATGCTATCAAAAGAGACAGAGGCGGCAGAGAGCTAAGGAACGTGGAAACCCCCGGCATGTAGGAAGTGGAGCCAGAGGTGGCTGGGAGCGATGAGCTATTCTTAGAATAATTTTTAATTAAATTCCAAGGTTTTTTTTTTCATTCATCGCAAGGTTCTGATTAAGAACAATGAAGATAGTAATAAGTACAACAGTAACTTAATATTTAATTATTAATTATTAATTATTTAATTAGAATTTATTAATACAGGTCCCAGGATTTAAACATCCTCGCTTTACTTGCCAGTTACTTTCATTTAAGAGAGAATGTATTCAGGATGAACACTGATTTGTTGTGCCGGAGTGTGTATTTTTGTTTTTGTGCGAGTATGGGCAAGTAGGTCATAAGTACAGGGCTCCAGGCAAGAGAGAACTATCCAAAGAGTAGCTACTAATCAACAGGCCCCGGAAAGCACGCCCAAAGAGAAACAACAAGGGTAGGGAAGGGCAAGACAGGCCGGACTCGCCTCGCCAGCGGAATTGGAGATATTGCAGCTCACAGGTGATCCGGACATCCACATAAGCTGCCGCGTTCCCCTCGAGTCCACAAGAAGTCCCGAGAATACAGTCCCAGCCAGACCCTGGCAAGGGAAAGCAGGACACAGGGAATCTCTGTATGTTCGCTACTCTTCCATATAAGGACCGTTGGCTTTTCGGCGGAAGTGAGCATCTCAGTGTGCTTTAGGCATAAGGTCAGGGAGACACGAGTGCTGATCAACGCCTCCGCCTCTATGTGATAGACACACAGACAGACACACAGACAGGTACACACCTGCCTTTCTTTACAGCAGGGCCTGTTGCATCTCGGTTCATAGGGGCTTCTGTCTCAGCTTTAAATGAAGCGGGGGGGTTATCCTGAAACTCAGGGGGCAAACAGACCAAAGAAGCCAGCAGGCATTGGAAGTTCCCACGACTCCCAGCCAAGATATAAGCTTATAATAGCCCAAAATGTTTCTCAGGAATAACTCAATTGTGATCAAGATTTAAAATTGGCGCTATATTTTCTTTTTTCACTGTTGACGGAGCTGGTTCAAGCAAACAGACATCAGAGAACTACAGTGTGTATGTGTGTGTGTATAGGGTCATGTGACACAGGACAGGCCAGGAAGCAAAGTCTTTATTTGGCAAAAAATTGGGGTTAATGGGATGGACAGCACACAACAAACCCAGACAGAAAGCAAACTGCTCATTTGGGTGGGGTTATGAAGAGAAACCAAGGTAGAATATGAAAAATCTTGAGTGCGAAGTGAATTTGATCATGATTTTCTCGCTGCGTTGAGCTCAATGGAGGACAAAAAAAACAGGCATAATAAACATGTCAAGGAATGAGCAGGAAGGTAAGGAGAGTCATCACAGATGACCTTGCTTCCCCAATTCTCCTTCCTGAGACTGCCGTATCCCCTACAGTCAAACAAATTTAAACAGACTTCCCTGAGTTACGACGGTTGTGTTACGATATTTTGACTTTATGATGGGTAAATGTTTTTCATTTTCAATAGAGTATATTATTCAATAAATTACATGAGATATTCAACACTTCATTATAAAACAGGCTCTGTGTTAATGATTTTGCCCAACTGTAGGCTAATGTATGTGTTCTAGGCATGTTTAAGGCAGGCTAGGCTGGGCTACGCTGTTTGTTAGGTTATGTGCACTGTAAAACAATGCATTTTCGCTTTATGATATTTTCGACTTATAATAGGTGCGTCGGAATGTAACCCCATCATAATCTGGGGAGAGACTGCAAGCATAAATAGCTTTAGGTGTGGGCCATTTCATCCTTCTATCTACGGCAGGAAAACACTGACTGACGATATTCATATAAACACACAAAAACGGTGCCACTTGGCAGCATGAGATGTTAAACTTCCGGTCTTGACGTAGACTCATGGTTCAGGTAAGCTTGACATGGAGATATTGTGCCACTCTAGGAAAAATTAAAAGATCACGGCAAAATTATTAAACTCGTTTCTCAGTTTATGGGTTTCAATAATATATACATTTTTTGCAAACTCCAGCCTGACTCATCCGTGCTTCTCATTAATTAAGGGCTTCTTCCTTGCTTTATGGGTCCTAGCAGTGCACTTCACACCTGCACTTAATGTTTCCCATTCCATTTAAAGGTCGCTTGATGTCATCTTATGATTCATGTGAAACTGTCGGATAAGTTAACGGTCATCAATGGATTTAGAAAGTTGCTTCCGCCCTCTACCTGACTGATTCCTGGTCATTCCCAGTTTCCTGCTTCACCTTGTTCTTGTGTGCTGCTGCCTTAGAATTTTTTTACCTAGAAGCAACCTGCCGCTCAGCGTGGCCTTCTGCCAGCAGAACCAGGATTAAACCAGGATTTAAACATGTAGATTTTTTTTTTTTTTAAATATAGAGCGGCCTCTTAATTATTTTGAGAGCTGTATGTACTATAGTTATCTCTGTGTTCTTATTCTTTTGTTTGATTTCTATAGCGTTTGTCTATTTCTGGATCGCAGGGGTCTGGAACCCTTGGTTTACACCAGTAAAAATGTCTATGAAAAAAGAAACCTGGCTTTCTTTATTTATGACAGACCTTCAGTTTGATCTTTTCCTTGAGGATTTCTGCAGGATGAGCAAATTTTATACTCTTAAATGTGACATAGTGGGAATAAGACATCAAAAAGTTAAAGATAAAACTCAAGAAATCAGATGACTAACATCCAGAATATGCACGTCACTATCCCTGAAAGCTTGGCCTACAGTCAGCAAGAGATTAAGAAATAAAGTACATTGTGTTTCATTGGACATAAACCATTTATTATTCGTTATTCTAATTTGTGCGAAGGCTACCCTTAAGCAAAGATTATAGATAAATTGCTGGGAAAGATGAACGTACCAAAATGTGTAATGCAGTATGGGATAATACAAGGTATAAGGTAACGAACAAACCTTTTTTTCGATATAATCCTGCGACAGAGAGTTGTGGTGCAGCAGAGTGTCACACTCAGTCCCCTTTAGCACCTAATGGATATATGCTCTTTGTACATGCGCTGGGTTTGTATGCTGTGCCTATGATCAGAAGGTTGTTGGTTCAAATCTCTGCTATATAAATAAGACGTAAATGTGCAAATGTGTGACCATCTTGCCATCCATGTGTGGATGAGGTTCTAAGCACTGGCTGCCCCTGTCAGTTATAAAGACCCAATCCCGTTCTCCATCTCTGAGCCGGGCGCTTCCCCGCCATGCTGCCTCTCAGGCATAATAAGATTGATTAATGATATTTCCTCCGGCTGAGAGAATCCAGCATGGTGCTTAGAGCGAAAGAAGAAGAGTAGCTGTTTCTTGGAGCACATTAGCAGCGCCCGTGTGCTTGAGTTAATGCCGCCACTGCCCCCCCCCCCCCCCCCCCCCCCCCCCCCCCCCCCCCCCTTTTGGATTTTTTTTCACAACCAGGGGGGGGGGCCCGGCGCCCCAAACAGGGCCCTTTTTAAGGGGGGGGGGGGGGGGGGGGGAGAGGGCCAAAA